>CM047814.1:4116880-4503946 GCA_026214975.1 Gentiana macrophylla | reverse complement strand
ATATACAAATAAGCAAATAAGGATCCATTAGGCTTGTGTAGGGTGAGGTGCAAACATGTAAATTACTAGTTCTTAACTTCTTGTTTTCTTTTAGTAATCAATTTCCCAATTATGCTTTGATTGTTTGAGTAGTTATTCATATCTAGATGATGTAGATCTAGGATATGGCGTTAGAGCGATGATGATACCTTATGTCTATGAGGATCCCATACCTCGTCCTCTACACATTATTATCTATGGATGAATCTGCGTGTTTAATTTCGTGTATTTAGATTAATTTATATGATGTCACGATGATTCACTATATAATCCGATTAGTATGTGAAGCAGAAAATATATTCGGGGATGTAATCTAGGAGTTAAGTACTCGGGTGACCGAGAGGCTTCACTTTCGATCGGCCGAGAACACTATTCGGTCGACCGAGGCTTTCAAACTGTTTCATCCGTTAATCGATCCGTCTTTATGATTAGGTTAGCTTAATTGAATCTGTTATCTTAGTAGGTATGACTATAAACTCGTCACTCGCTAATTTAATTAAAGCGTGTAAAAGAAATACCGATATAAAACTCTTAGGTAGGCTCATGAATTGATCTTGGACGTTCGGCGTTATCTAGGTAGAGTTTATATTAGGAATGTACGCACACTTGTTATCGTAGATAAGTAAACTAGCATGAGACTATAACTTGGTAATTGTTAGTTGGGCGAGTTTGAGTGATCGTTCGAAATGCGCTAACGCTTTAACCATAGGAATGTTGCTGGGCGAGGTGTACGGTTAATATCGGCATCCTTAAAAGTAAGTAGCGTGTGAGTTATATGAGATGGAGGCACCAAAAGGCGAAATCACGTAACAATACCACAGTGATCTAGTGACCTACCGGTGCTACATCAAGTTTTAGGGGATGACTCCCGTAGCCAATATAAATAGATATGAATGGATTAATAGTTGATGAGTCTTGTTGTTATATAAATTGTCTAGATCCAAATAATTACGGTTATAATTGGGTAGTTGATTACGTTATTTGTTTACATGTTATTTGTTTATATGTTTGAGTGTGTCTTTCTTTTCTCGTATTCTATGTTGGTCATAGATCGTCTTTGACAGACGAAATAAATAGGTTGACTATTTAAGTTAGGATCCACAAATTGATTCTCTGTGGGATCGACCTCGACTCTATCTGGCTATCTTTGCGATTGAACTGGTTCACTTGCTAGTGGTTATTTAGGAATCGAGTTAATAATTTAACTTGACCTCAATCAAGTTTTGGCGCCCGTTGCCGGGAATCAATGGTCAAGCTGCTTAAATGATCTACTTAATTATTTCGTTTCTCTGTTTTCTTTCATATTTACATAATAAAAAAATATATATATATGTATGTATGATTCGGTCGACCCGAGCGTTATCACTCGATCGACCAGAACCCATTATTATTATTATTTTTTCTATATTTTACGATAGTTGTTTTCCACTGTGATTACATTGGTAGGTTATAAGCCTAGCGCGGTATGAGTAATCATCTTGCTGTTGGATTCAATAACCGTTTGTTATTTTCTTATGATCTTTGTGTCAGGGAATCACTCAATGACTATTTAGCAAGATGTCATCACATCAGTTTTACGAGGTTCAAAGAGAAGAAGTCATAGTCTTGAGAACCAAACCACACCTGAAAGCCGTTGACACAAAACTCAAGGAGAGAATAGCAAAGATGAAGGCAAAATTCACGAAGCCAAGAAGTCAAAAGAGTCTAAAGATGCTTACATATACACAGTATGTCCAAGTTAAATCTGAAGAGATTTCTTGATTGAGACTCGAGGATATGACTACATGCATCACATGTCGGATATAGAATCGATTACGAGGTTAGAATAGACCTAAATCACCCTATAGTCATCATCACAGAGATCACGGCATATTGAGAATGAAGCTCGGTTGATGCGAAACTAGATGACCAGGAGCATTTATGGTAGAGGTTACCTTAGAAGGAACATACACAGGGTTGGCTTTGATAGATTACAACTCGTGCGAACATTTTCGAAGAGTCTTTGTGATAGAAATCTAATCCTTACTCCCACGAATACTCCGTTGCAAGTTAGATTTGCGGATGGGACGAGAACAATCATGTGCGGAAATATGTATAATATGATCATTGGCATAGGGCGGCTCGGGTTTAAGATAGATATAGTTGTTATGGATATAGATGAGCACCTCATTTGCCCGATCATTTTAGGAGAGCCTTTATCAATATACAGAGCCTAATTCGTATGACCGGGCGTGAGATCACATTTTTTCGATGCTAGAGTTACGAGACCTATAGGGCGAGGAATTGATTTCACTACTCCGGTGGCGTGAATGTTATAGGAGTTGGTAGTTGAAACCGAGATATTACTCGGGCCTAGGAAAAAGTGTCGATGACAAGATAGAAGAAAGAGATGAGACCACTTACGATTAAAGTCGTGAGAAAGCTATCGAGCACCCCCTTGTTCTGAAAATCATAATCTGAAGGCACCCTTTCTCAGGACCAAGACTAGAAGGAAGCAAACAAAAGCGAACTCAAATCGAGTTAAGGCTAAAAAAACTCATCTACTTACGAAACAATCACGAAAGTTGGAGCTTGCTTGGATGGAGCGGTTTGTTGTCTTTTAGTTGGACTCATCTCACGGAAAGGCACTCGTGCAAAGGGCAGACAAGACATTTTAGGTAAAAGGCTAACCGGGTGAAAACCTGGCAAGCCAAGCGATTCGTAAAGATGATTTATGGAAAGTCAAACTCTTGACTTAAAGCGTAGAACTATTTCTATTCTTACGTTACTTTATTTTAAAAATAAAAGTAGCGTGAAGCGATAAGTTTTTTCTATTTTGCCGTGTTCCGGCATTGCTTTGAGTTAAGGATGTGCAAAATAATATTTTTATTGAATCGTCTTCATGTGAAATGGAGTGTAATGCTTGAGTCTTTATCTGAAATTGTTGATTAAGGAAATAGAAAAGCGTTATTTTACAAATGCTTAGACCAGTTGTTTGATTTATTTATGATAAGAATGGGATTGCTTTTGTGCTTGAGACAACTTATCGGTTAAAAAAAAAAAAATTTCGGTAGGAATTGCAAAAGTGAAATAATAATTTTGGCATGGTTATATGTTGTAGTTAATTTACGGTGTGTCAAAACAATTAAAATGGTCAACACCATTAATTTCTACATATATCCCATTCACCTTTCCCTCTTCCCAACCATTCACCTTTTCCTCTTCCCAATTTCTTTATTCTTCCAATTCAAATTTTCAAATTCCACCTCTACACCTCATCAATCCCCAACAATTTTTATCCACCAATCACATTCCACTTTTCAAATTCCATTTTCTATTTAACCCACTCATCATCTCTTTCATTTTCTTCATCCTTTTCTCCATCTTCTTTCTACCTTTTTCCCAAACCATTGTAGAAATCAAATGGAAGTGTTTTGAAAATCTTCATCTGTTTCACCATTTTCACTCACTTTGAAAATCACCGAAAATATTTTACGATCGACAAAATCGATCCTTGGGACGATCTGGGGCGGAAACCCACCATTTCGAGCGAACTCATCACTCGGTCAACCCGAGTAATTACTCTCGATCGACCGAGAGTAGCCTGTTACCGCCGCCCATACATGCCACTTTTCTATCGGGATGCCACCAAGAAGACCTGAGCCGCTCGGTTTGTGGCGATTCTGAGCGACATTCCATTAATCAGCAGGGGTACCACAATTCGCGAGTCGGAGGTATATTCTTAGTTTATTAATCATTTCGTTAATGCCCCAGTACATCGAGCTCGAGGACTAGATTTGGATAATTGTGGGGATGAGCTTTTTGGGATTAGTGGAACATTATCGGCGGCGAGATGTCGTAGCACCCCGGCGAGTCAGCGTCAATTGGGTAAGAAAATTTTATGCTTATTCTGCGTACACCCGACACCAATATTGTTATTATTCATGGGCGACCAATTGTAATTTCTCAGAGTGCGTTTAATGCTTATTTTGGGTTGGATATCTCGGAGGGCGGGCGGGTATATGGCGACATTTGTGAGTCGATGCTTGGTTGGAGGAAGTTGGTGCCTATCTGAGGATAGAATGGACTATAGGGGAGGTTGCCCGCATTTGCGGAACCAGTTTTAGGAGATGGGAGGATAAATGCCTTCGTCGGCTTATCCGTTCTAATATCTTTCCGGCTAAGCATGTATCTACGGTCTACTATACCCATTGCCACTCTGCTTTATTGTTATACATGGGATGGCCCGTGAATGTGGGGGCGTTGATCGTAAGAAATGACCAGACGATGCTCTCAGGGCTTCGGCATACCTTACCTTCCGGTTCGCGCGGTTACTACGTTACAGTGAGGGCCGAGTGCCCGATGTTAAGCGGCGATTCTATGTGGGGCCAATGCCTATCCTATCTTTAAGTTACATCGCACGCTTTATCGTTCACGGCCACGTTCAAGAACAAGAAGGAACCGAGGATGATCTTGTGAAGCCGACCGAACAATTTGCAACTAGCACCATTCAATCCAGGATTTTGGGATTAAGTATTTTTATTTGCATGTTTGCATTTCCTATAATTAACGAGTTTTATTTTGACTACGCTTCTACTAGTATGTCATGTTATATAGAGCAAGTGTCTCTGTTTCCTAAATTCGAACTCATGTAATGTTTTGGACTTATTTGAAATGTATTGAAATGTAATCGTTAATTTATGGACTTAAAAATGTTTAAGAAATTGTTATCCTTTTACGGTCCCTTTTTTTCTTGATTATTCTTTGTTTGGACTAATCATGTAGCTTGAGTTTCAAGCTTTGTTTAAGATGTGTGTTGCGGTGATTATTTTTACTTTAGTGGCCAATGCATACCATTAAACTTTGGCGAATTCCCAGACTTGTTCAACTTCCACGCTTATCGAGCTAAGTTCCTTTTACGAGTTTGCTATTTGGGTTTTATACATTGGGGACAATGCATGGTTTAAGTGGGGTACAAGTCACTTAGCTCAAACAAGTTTCCATATGCTCCCATATATCAAATAATAAATAAAATGAGTAAAAAAAAATTAAAACTCTTAACCTTAGAATCACATTTACTTTTGTGAGTTCACGATAATTATATCTAATAAGAAATAAACCATACTTCATGATGCGTGATCACTTTATACTTCTCACGATTTATTGATTAGTAAACTTAATGATATTCATATTGTCCATTCACGAGTAGTTGTTTATTATTCAAGTATTCGATAAGCTGAATCGAGTTATACTACGCTTATTATAAAAAAGTGAGAAATTATTATGTGTACATTGCATAGATAATTGGTTATGCTTACAGTGTCAAATTTATCGTCTCGATGTGTTCCTAAAAAGTGCCACAAAAGGTGAGTAATAAGCTTGAGGCGTACTGTGTTTGATAATGTTAAACAGGGGCTTGTAATAAGTTACCAAAGTAGCCCAGCTTGTGGTAATATTCGATGCTATTTTTGATCTAAGATAGAGGGTGCTCAAAAGTTTTCCTTCTTGAGATTGATAGTATCTGAAAAATATGAAGATATGAAAAGAATATTCAACTCTTTAAGAGGCTTTGAGTAGTACTCGGTCTCCAAGTCCAAAAACCACTATAGATACGCTCTTGCTTATTATTCTAGTGCTTCAAAAATTAAAAGGCTTAAGAAGTGGGAATCTGAAGTTGGTAAAGTTAAGACTACAAAGTTTGCATAAGCTCACAATCTTGCTCTGAATATTTAAAACTCAATGCCGTGCACCACATTTACATCGATTCATGATGAATAGTGGATAATGGATAAGCGATGAGCATACGAGGATATGAGTTGATTCGAGTTTCTTGTGTCGATTATCTTTGTGACCAACTGGAAAGTAGTTTATGGGAATGACTTATTGATATTTTGATCGGAGACGATCAAAGGCTAAGTGGGGGTAGTTGATAGCGGTCATTTTGTGCCCGTTATTCTATGACCATTATCGATTCTAGTTTAAAGGAGCTATAATAGAGTAATAATAAGTCGTATGTCGCTTAATTTGCATATGCGAGAGATTCTGATTCATTATTATGTATTAAGAGGTTTTATTATATTATTTGATATTCTGATGTATTTCATGCTATATTTGTAGTAACTCATTTTGGAGCACAAGGATGGACTTGGAGAAGCTTTAATGGATCGCGAGACAAGTTCGAAAGCCCAAGGTGGAAAAGAAGAAAGCCCGAAAGCACATAAGGCTCGGTCGGCCGAGCCTATGCGTCAGTCGACCAGTGGGCTGTAGCCCGATAGAAGTCCGACACATTGTTTGAGGTGGTTAGGGTTCGATAGTGTCGGCATTTAAGTCGGTTTTCTATGTCATTTGAGGCTCTATATAAACACAAGTCCTTTGTATTTTTATTATGCATTCACCAATATCAATTCATATATACAAATAAACAAATAAGGATTCATTAGGCTTGTGGAGGAGGCGAGGTGCAAACATGTAAGCCACTAGTTCTTCATCTTGTTTTCTTTTAGTAATCAATTTCCCAATTATGCTTTGATTGTTTGAGTAGTTATTCATATCTAGATGATGTAGATCTAGGATATGGCGTTAGAGCGATGATGATACCTTGTCTATGAGGATCGTATACCTACGTCCTCTACCTATTATATATGGATGAATCTGCGTGTTTAATTTCGTGTATTTAGATTAATTTATATGATGTCACGATGATTCACTATATAATCCGATTAAGTATGTGAAGCGGCTGAGAAATATATTCGGGGATGTAATATGGGGAGTTAAGTACTCGGGTGACGAGAGGCTTCACTTTCGGTCGGCCGAGAGCACTATTCGATTAGGCAGAGAGCTTTCAAACTGTTTTCATCCGTTAATCGATCACGTCCTTATGATTAGGTTAGCTTAATTGAATCTGTTATCTCAGTAGGTATGGCTATGGCTACGTCACTCGCTTAATTTAATTAAAATGTGTAAAAATGAAATACCGATATAAAACTCTTAGGTAGGCTCATGAATTGATCTTGGACGTTCAACGCGTTATCTAGGTAGGTTTATATTAGAGAATGGCGCACACCTTGTTATCGTAGATCGTAAACTTGCATGAGACTATAACTTGGTAATTGTTAGTTGGGCGAGTTTGAGTGATGGTTAGGAAATCGCCTTTACCATAGGAATGTTTCTGGGCGAGGTGTCACGGTTAATATCGGCATCCTTAAAGTAAATAGCGTGTGAGTTATATGAGATGGAGGCACCAAAGGCGAAGTCACGTAACAATACCCGCAGTGATCTAGTGACCTACGGTTGCTACATCAAGTTTTAGGGGATGACTCCCGTAGCCAATATAAATAGATATGAGCGGATTAATAGTTGATGAGTCTTGTTGTTATATAAATTGTCTAGATCCAAATAATTACGGTTATAATTGGGTAGTTGATTACGTTATTTGTTTACATGTTATTTGTTTATATGTTTGAGTGTGTCTTTCTTTTCTCGTATTCTATGTTGGTCATAGACCGTCTTTGTCAGACGAAATAAATAGGTTGACTATTTAAGTTAGGATCCACAAATTGATTCTCTGTGGGATGGAAGCCTCGGCTCTATCTAACTATCTTTGCGATTGAACTGGTTCACTTGCTAGTGGTTATTTAGGAATCGAGTTAAAAATTTAACTTGACCTCAATCAAGGATTCACTTCCTTCCACCATTTCCATGCCTCAAGTAGAGTTAGATTGATTTGGTGTACTCTGAATCCTAGACGTATGTACAATTGCTTGAACTCTTCCAATGACTCTCTTGCTGATGTAGTAGGTAGACTTCTTCCACCTCTTCCACCTCTACCACCTCTGTGTGAAGCTCTTAAAGATTTGACTCTAGCTTCCCAGAACTTAAATCCCAAAAAGGAATTTAGCCCCTCATGGAAACCCTTGTCATGGTAGGGTCTCCTCTTTTGTAGTATTGCTTTCTGTATTCTTTGAAGAGGTCATCAGTCAGCTGAAGTCTGCCAAGTGTAGGTTCTCTGAATGCATTTGCTACTACTGTCTAGCTCTCTTCCCCCTTATTGATATGATCAACAAAACGGGAAAGCAGGCCATGAACACTCTCTTGTGTGATTACTAAATTTTTCAGTTGACCTTCCATAATTTTAGTTCTGGTGTCAACTGTAGTGATCCTTCCTTCCATTGTTTGCTCCAGTAGAGTTATCCTCTCAGTGATCTTAGGATCTAATACAGCAGGTTGAGATGTTCCAGCAGGGTCAGGTACATCAGACTTGGGTGCCTCAGCAAGATTATCAAGCTTCTTGTGAATGGAGGCAAATAGTTCTTTCAAGAACTAATCCTTGAGTGTATTCCCTTGTTTTATGCCTCTCGCATCTTTGGTTAGATTAGCAAGAGAAAAGCGAGTGGATGTGATATTGGGAAGCAAGCTGTTTGATGAGTCCTCCCTCTATTTTCCACGGGTTCATCAAATCTTCAAATCTTTGCTCTTGTCTATCAAGTTGAGTTCTTAACGTGTAATGTCATGTCATTGCCCTCAAGTCATCAAAACATGTCTTTGATCTTGCACCCGACCACACCTCGACCATATGTCGGCGACATCTTGGCGAGCTCTTCCATTATCTTTGTGCCCTCTCTATCTGCTGACAACCATGGCCCAACTCCTATCCGCTACAGCGAGGTCATGACCTTCTTCAACTATAGCACCAAAAATATCTTCCAAAGAGGGATCTTGTGCTGGTTGAGGTTCCAAGATGGATTCTTCTTCAAACAATGGTACATATGCCTGTTGAGGTTCAACAACAACAAATTCTTCTTCAGGCATTTGAAACTCTTCATCACTGAAATCATAGTCCAGCAGCTGTTCATTGATGACGGAAAAATTCACTGTTATTTTGATAACAATTTACCCCGTTTCTAATATCATTTTGAGCATTTTTATATCATTTTAAGTCATTAATTCCTAAATTTCATAAAAATATATAAGTCGTGACTATTTTGTAAAATATCGTGTTTTTATGTGTTTTACTAGTTTTTGTGCGGTTTAGTAACGGAGTAATAAATGTCAGTTCGTTTGGTATTTTGGTGGTTTATTGCGAAATTTTAGGTTAACCAAAATCCCGAGTAACGACACGTTTTGAAAAACCTAAAGAGGTGTTTTTAGGGATATAAGGCGTGCCACAAGCTTAAAGGTCAAGTGGATCGGTGGTTCGTAGTGTCACTAACGATTTATATCTTGACGAACCAATGGCCCATTAAAGCGGCATTTTCTGAAGAGGTGGCCTTAATGAAAGTTGTAGATCGTTGATAGAGCTTTCCAACTCATTTTGAATCATGTTAATTGGAGGTCTACAACTCGAGTTATGACCAAGTGGCTAATCGATTCGTAATAGTAAAAATCCCGAAAGCGACCACGACATACGAATGGCTCATCAAAGCGGCGTTTTCTGAAAAGAATCTTTCATGAAAGTTGTATATCTTCAAGAAATCTTTCCAATGGATTTTGAATCAAGTCAATCGGTTCTACAACTCAAATGGTGGTCAAGTGGCTAATTGATTTGTATTAAGGAAAATGTAATTAAAGCGACACGTAATAGAATGGCCCATCAAAGCGGCGTTTTCTGAAGAAGTGTCCTTCATGAAAGTTGAAGAATTTTCGAGAGCTTTCTAATGACATTTGAATCATGATTTATGGAAGTCTACAACTCGAGATATGAATTTTAGAAGTTTAATATATAATTATATATAATTATATTCTCTGCATGTCTTTGCATATTCTGTAATCATTAGTGATGATGAGCTCGGATCGATCCGGCACAATTTCCGGATCGATCCGGCCCCTTATATTTGCCTATATATAGCGAGCATCGACAGCGACAGCGGTGCCCCTTCTTCCCACATCTCTCTTCTTTTTTCCTTTCTTTTTAATTATGTTTTGAGGGCTTTTATATGTAATATATATGTCGTTATAATGTCGGTGTAATAACCCGACTAGTTATAATTTTAATATAATTTAGTTTCCGTTTTTATTGCTTTCTTTTATTTTATGCAATTAGTATAAATATATATATATATATATCATTATATTATATATATATCTATATATATATATATATCTATATATATATCTATATCATTATATCTATATAAATTGTAGTTATCTTTTTAGTTTTGTTTTCTTTACGTTTTGTTATTTTAGTTTGTTGTTTTAGTTAATATGAGTAGTTAAACTCAACATGGCGAATTATGTAAAGCGGGTAAAATTGACCCTCGGGAGGCGAGATGGGAGTTGTGTGCGCGTAATTAAGCGTTAGTATGATAAACTCATGTTTTAAAACCCGTTTTGATCATTTTCCTAACTTTGAATAAAATTGACAACTTTGTTCACGGTTACATCGAGCTTATAAATGTATTTTGCGGTGAGATGTGAGATATGGATATCACTAATCATAGTCTGATTGTTAGATTGACAATCTAAGTGGCGAATCTGGACTATGCCTAAGTGAAATTCTTATTTTTACGAGATATGCGAAACATGTTTTAAAATCACTAAACCATAGTCTTAATCGTTAGATTGGCAACCTAAGTGATCGTTAAAATTATGTTTTTGTGAGGTTTTTCAGCGGTTTTTATTCCGGTCAACCATGTTAGGCGAGTTAGCTCTACAAGGGAGGGTTAATAAACTTAGTGTGGGGGTTAAGTGAGAAATTATTCGGATCTTAACTCAAGAATAAAGTTGACTCCGTGAATATCATATGAAGCGAATCGGATAAAACACACTCGCTTATCAAGTTTTCTGTGGGAGATAACTTTGTTGGATCATGGCTCGGCTATGCTTTTTAATCACCTAGTTAATCTCGTTAGTTAAAATTTATTTTTAGCATTAGTATAAAAACTCCACCTAAAACTTTGATACGCTAGACTAAGTTCGAGCGTTCATTTGGTACTCACAACCACATTTCTCTTGGGGCGACCTCGTACTCTCTGTAGCTATCTACAGCAATCGGCACAGTACTCTGCGGTTAGAGAGTTAGTTTACCCACGGTTTTGCGAGTCTTTATAAATGTATTTTTGAGGGTAAATTTTAGCTCATCAAAAAATTGGCGCCCGTTGCCGGGAAATGTGTGATATTGTTGTGATATCTTGTAAGTGAACCGAAGGCTTGGGCCTGGTTTTTATTTTCTTTGTTTTATTTAGATGTCGATAAGAGCTATGGATCTTTGAAGTGATATTGTCACGAACTCGGTTTGAATCGACTTTGGTACTTAGCCTCTTGGAGGTGATATCTTGTAAGTCGGCTAAAGCGGGGATTAGGGCCTTCGGCAACCATAACTTTTGAGGGGTCTAAATATCGTGTGTTCTGAAAAAAAAAGCGAAAAAAAAATTTTTATTGTTTTATTGTTGTTTTACGAGATCTTGCAGATTGAGCTTAAATGGATGGATTTTCAATCAAAACTACTCGGTTGAACAACAATACCCCTACCAACCTTATCAACAGCGATTCGTGTATGCGAGCCTCAATATCAGCGGCCGAGAATAACCAAGGTTCATGGGATTATCGGTGCCACTAATGCATACCAGGACCGGAATTATGGTTATTCGAGTTATGAAACCACAATATTACGAGGTTGTCCTAACCTGAGTGCTTATCGAGGATTACGGTATTCATGCTCGTCGTTGATAACTTCAACCAGATTCGACCACGATCGATTATGCGGGTGGCAAGAAAGCTACTACTCACCTCCGATGAATCAAAGTCAATATGATCGATTTTCCCCATTACCACAAGAAGAATTCACCGGCAGTCAAATAGAGCAACTAGACGATTGAACCGGATCTTGGAAGGCGCGACTGTTGGACATCACGAGGAGTTCAAGGTAAATCTTGACTCGCTATAAGAAATCTTCAAGACAAGGTGGGGCAATTGATTGAATTAGTGAGGTATGTGAAAGCGAGACAAGTGCAATAGAGGTGGTTAGGGATGAAAATGTTATCAGAAAAAGTTCGAGGATGAGAATGAGGTTGATAATTTAGTTCGCGAAGAAAAAGTGCAAGATTTGGAGATGTGAGTTAGAGGCGAGAGATTGATTGGCCATCTTTAGTAAAGCCCTTTGGGAGAGTTGGTAATAGTTAATATATCGGTCCCAGTTACTATATTCGTCCACTCTGTGAGGATGAATTTTACTGCGATCGGTTTGTATACTCCCCAATGGATGAGCTTTATGGTAATTTTCAAAAGAAGATGGTTCGACGATCGATAAAAGAAGATTCTCTGGTGGGAGGAGGTAGCATCGAGAGCCAAGCGAGCAGTGCGTTTCTAGACAATTTAATTTCTTTGGTTCTCGCATTGTTAATTTTCTTAAGCTATTGATCTTCTTAAGTTACGATTTTGGTTGATAACTTGTAAATACTACTTTTGTCGAGCCAACGGCGTTAAACAAAAAAGCGCTACCGGGAGGCGACCCGATAATAATAATAATTTGAATAAGACTAGTCTTAATGAAATGTAGAATCTGTATGAAAGATGAACACAAATCACAACCAAGTCTCGGGATGAATGTTTGAATGTCATTTAAAGGGAGCGATTAGGTGGTTATCCGAAAATCCCGAGGTAGAATACAAAGAAAACATTCAAATGCATCATTTCTTGGACTTAGGTTGTTGAACCCTGAGGATCTGGGTATAAAAGACTCGATACTCTTTCACACATTTCATTTATGATCTAAATCTGTTTCAAATTTAAGTCGATTTGTAGTATAGTGGTAAGTATTCCCTTTAATAAAGCGTGTGTAATAAAAATGAATCTAGGAATAGTGACTTGACTATGATATATGCTCATATATTACGTATATGCTTAGATGTTACATGCTTTACCCGTGTGGGTTATTTTCCATCTAAAAATTTGTTATGCGATGTGCTATGTATTGCTTATCGAATTTTACGGCGTGTGAGGCCATTTCTTATTATTCCCATATCCACTATTGCATACTTTGCACGAGGACTATGTCCCGTGTTTGCTTTGTTTCGGTTGTTTTAGTGCGAGGGATTGGTCGTGCTTTCTCATGCCATTTATTCGGGATTGATAGCACCTTTACTGCACGGTTTATAAGCTAAGTCTTCCTCTCTATCTCATTTACACTCACGAGAATAATGCAAAATCGTAAGTGGGGGTAGAAGCGTGGTTGGCTTAGAAATGGCGGTAAGTGTTTAAAACCCTTAGTTTTTATTCTCTTTGAGCATTATTGAGTTGATTAAAATGAAGCTGTATAAGGTATATTTTTTCATGGATTTGAAGATGTAATGATCGATTTGGATGTATATAACCAATGTGAACCGAAAGTACATTTTAACCTCAAATTTATTTGTGTAACATGAATTCCTTCACGTAAGCCTTTTATATTGAGCGAAAATTTTAAAGCTGTATCCATTCGGTATCTAGTGGTTATTCTAGAGATAATTCGCGGTAACTTAGTACCTAATTTTTTGAGCGTGTCTTGAATATCGAAGGTTTGAATGTGATAGAAAGGATATAAGTTAAGTGGAATGAAAAAAAAATACCAAATTAAGATGAACTATATATATGTAGGTTGTAGCTACCAATGATTTGAGTGCGGTATGGCGTTATCACGAAGCGTCTATATCATTATGAGGTTTAAAAGCTCCATTGCTGATGATAGTAGTCGGCTAGGGTGTTATCCACATGAAACATCCTATTCTTTGGGAATGAGGAGCATATGCTACACGTTTATATATATATATATATATATATATATATATATATATATATATATATATATATATATAAAAAAAAAAAATAAAAAAATAGAGCATAGTTTATAACTTAGTTTTCTTGACTATCCCAGTATAAACTAAATGATATGCATTAGGGATTATCTAATAAGTACTGGGAGGATTTTGTGTGGGGCTATTCTTGCTTTATACCTAGGAAAGTTATTAGGAATATACGAATGGATATTTGTCGTTTGTGATTTATTCAAGAGAGATAGTGGAAATTGAAAAGGCTTGTCACACACACACTCTGTTATACATTTATATTAAGGTTAACGTGTGGTTATGATTGAATGGTTGCATCATCTGGTTTGTCCTTTATACCTTTTATCTTCATGAATTTTTCTCATTCATTTTATTTTATCGCTTATTTTGTTCGAGGGCGACCAAAAGCTAAGTGGGGGTTGTGATAATGGAAAAATTCAACATTATTTTGATAACAATTTACCCGTTTCTAATATCATTTTGAACATTTTATATCATTTTAAGTCATTAATTCCTAAATTTCATAAAAATATATAAGTCGTGACTATTTTGTAAAATATCGTGTTTTATGTGTTTTACTAGTTTTATACGGTTTAGTAACTTAGGAGTGTAATAATGTCAGTTCGTTTGGTATTTTGGTGGTTTATTGCGAATTTTAGGTTAACAAAATCCCGAGTAACGACTGCGTTTGAACCTAAAGAGGTGTTTTTAGGGATATAAGACTGTGCCACAAGCTTAAAGGTCAAGTGGATCGGTGGTTACGTGAGTGTCACTAACGATTTATATCTTCGACGAACCAATGGCCCATTAAAACGGCATTTTCTGAAGAGTGGCCTTAATGAAAGTTGTAGATCTTTGATAGAGCTTTCCAGCGCATTTTGAATCATGTTAATTGGAGGTCTACAACTCGAGTTATGACCAAGTGGCTAATCGATTCGTAATAGTAAAAATCCGAAAAGCGACCACGACATCTGAATGGCTCATCAAAGCGGCGTTTTCTGAAAAAGAATCTTTCATGAAAGTTGTATATCTTCAAGAAATCTTTCCAATGGATTTTGAATCAAGTCAATCAGTTTCTACAACTCAAATGGTGGTCAAGTGGCTAATTGATTTGTATTAATTAGGAAAATGTATAAGCGACACGTAATGGGAATGGCCCATCAAAGCGGCGTTTTCTGAAGAAGTGTCCTTCATGAAAGTTGAAGAATTTTCCGAGAGCTTTCTAATGACGTTTGAATCATGATTTTTGGAAGTCTACAACTTTCGAGATATGAATTTTAGAAGTTTAATATATAATTATATATAATTATATTCTCTGCATGTCTTTGCATATTCTGTAATCATTAGTGATGATGAGCTCGGATCGATCCGGCACAATTTGGATCGATCCATTTACTTATATTTGCCTATATATAGCGAGCATCAACAACAACAACGGTGCCCCTTCTTCCCCATCTCTCTTCTTTTCCTTTCTTTTTAATTATGTTTTGGGGGCTATATGTAATATATATGTCGTTATAATGTCGATTGTAATAACCCGACTAGTTATAATTTTAATATAATTTAGTTTCCGTTTTTATTGCTTTCTTTTATTTTATGCAATTAGTATAAATATATATATATATATACGTATATTATATATATATATATATCATATATATATATATATATATATATCTATCGTATATATATATTTGTAGTTATCTTTTTCGTTTTGTTTTCTTTTCGTTTTGTTATTTTAGTTTGTTGTTTTTCGTTAATATGAGTAGTTAAACTCAACATGGCGAATTATGTGAAAGCGGGTAAAATTGACCCTCGGGAGAGCGAGATGGGAGTTGTGTGCGCGTAATTAAGCGTTAAGTATGATAAACTCATGTTTTAAAACCCGTTTTGATCATTTTCCTAACTTTGAATAAAATTGACAACTTTGTTCACGCGTTACATCGAGCTTATAAATGTATTTTGCGGTGAGATGTGAGATATGGATATCACTAATCATAGTCTGATTGTTAGATTGACAATCTAAGTAGCGAATCTGGACTATGCCTAAGTGAAATTCTTATTTTACGAGATGTGCGAAACATGTTTTAAAATCACTAAACCATAGTCTTAATCGTTAGATTGGCAACCTAAGTGATACGTTAAAATTATGTTTTGTGAGGTTTTCAGCGGATTTTATTCCGGTCAACCATGTTAAGCGAGTTAGCTCTCTCAAGGGAGGTTAATAAACTGGTGTGGGGGTTAAGTGAGGCTGTTGAGATCTTAACTCAAGAATAAAGAGTTGACTCCCGTGAATATCATATGGGCCCAGAATCGAGATAAAACACACTCCTTATCAAGTTTTCTGTGGGGAGATAACTTTGTTGGATCATGGCTCGGCTATGCTTTTTAATCACTGAGTTAATCTCGTTAGTTAAAATTTATTTTTAGCATTAGTATAAAAACTCCACCTAAAACTTTGATCGCCTAGACTAAGTTAAGCGTTCATTTTGGTACTCACAACCACATTTCTCTTGGGGCGACCTCGTACTCTCTGTAGCTATCCTGGCAATCGACACAGTACTCTGCCCGGTTAGAGTTAGTTTACCCACAGTTTTGCAGAGTCTTTATAAATGTATTTTTGAGGGTAAATTTTTAGCTCATCAAAAAATTGGGCGCCGTTCTTTGGGGAAATGTGTGATATTGTTGTGATATCTTGTAAGTGAACCGAAGAGCTTGGGCCTAGGTTTTTATTTTCTTTGTTTTATTTAGATGTCGATAAGAGCTATGGATCTTTGAAGTGATATTGTCTGAACTCGGTTTGAATCGACTTTGGTACTTAGCCTCTTGGGAGGTGATATCTTGTAAGTCGGCTAAAGCGGGGATTAGGGCCTTAAACAACCATAACTTTGAGGGTCTAAATATCGTGTGTTCTGAAAAAAAAGCGAAAAAAGAAATTTTTATTGTTTTATTGTTGTTTTTACGAGATCTTGCAGTTGAGCTTAAATGGATGGATTTTTCAATCAAAACTACTCGGTTGAACAACAATACCCTACCAACCTTATCAACAACGGTTAGTATGCGAGGCCTCGATATCAACGAGAAATAACCAAGGTTCATGGGATTATCGATTGCCTAATGCATACCAGGACCCGGAATTATGGTTATTGAGTTATGAAACCACAATATTACGAGGTTGTCCTAACCCTGGTGCTTATCGGGGATTACGGTATTCATGCTCGAATCGTTGATAAGCTTCAGCAGTTGACCACGATCGATTATGCGGGTGGCAAGAAAGCTGCTACTAACCTCCGATGAATCAAAGTCAATATGATCGATTTTTCCCCAGTACCACAAGAAGAATTCACCGGCAGTCAAATAGAGCAACTAGAGCGATTGAACCGGATCTTGGAAGGCGACTATTGGACATGCGGGGAGTTCAAGGTAAATCTTGACTCGGCTATAAGAAATCTTCAAGACAAGGTGGGGCAATTGATTGAATTAGTGAGGTATGTGAAAGAGGCGAGGAGACAAGTGCAATAGAGGTGGTTAGGGATGAAAATGTTATCAACTGAAAAAGTTCGGGATGAGAATGAGGTTGATAATTTAGTTCGCGCGAAGAAAAAGTGCAAGATTTGGAGATGTGAGTTAGAGGAGGCGAGAGATTGATTGGCCATCTTTAGTAAAGCCCTTTGGGAGAGTTGGTAATAGTTAATATATCGGTCCCAGTTACTATATTCGTCCACTCTGTGAGGATGAATTTTCTGCGATCGGTTTGTATACTCCCCGATGGATGAGCTTTATGGTAATTTTCAAAGCCCATCACCATGTCGATATACGCCTTTATCCTTTGTTTGTTCCTCGGTGAGTAGGACCGTCTCTTCCATAAAAATAAAAGGAAAAATAGCCATATTTTCCTCCGAGAAATCCTCTAGCATCGGTAATTTTACGTGAAGTATCGGTAGTTTTAGATAAGGTGTCACGAGTATCAATCCTCCACGATCTGGTGAATCTTTAGAACTTATACCAGGCTCAACATGTTCAATAACCTTCTCCTCATCAAATTTTGATCTGGCGATCATCGGGATTCACATCGGACTCCACAACCAAGAATGTATCGGATGTACCAACCAACTTGTTATCTCAAAATTTATTCCATCATTGATTAGAGCCTCCAAATCATCATAGTAAGATCTTCGGATCTTCATCAATTTGATCGAGTTTGATGGCCCTCGGCGGGACTTGCCGGCACTAGTAGATTGTTCTATTCTTGGTTGATTGATAATGCGGTTCCAGCGGCTTCTCCTTGATGAGTAGGATGATCATCATCGAATCGAGATGATGATGAATCATCACTATCTGGTGCATCCTAAGGGTCTTTAAACCGGATACTTCCTTCTCCACTTTTCTCCATCAATGATTTCCATTAGCCAAATTTCTAGCGAGGAAGTATTAACCAAATCAAGTAGGTTTTCCACCACTAACTTTTCAAAAGCCCATTCTTCAAAATCATCATTGGCTCGTGGTGATTTTTGTTTCTTATAATATCAAACTTGCATTGAAAGTAATCAACAACCGGCTTAAGTTTGTGATCAACATATCCTTCTTTTCTTTTCTTCTCCTTCCTCTCAAAAGGCATTGAAGGCTTTCTTGATCTTTGTTTGTTCAACTTATTGTCCTCAAAGGTCTCAACAAGCGATTCAATGTTTCTCGGCGAGATGCAACCAAGTCGGTAGGTACCTCAGTTGTACATTTGTACTACCACCTCAGTGTTTCCACACTTGGTTCCCACGACTTGCATGTGTAACAGCGGGTCGACAACCATGTGTTCTTCCCCACGAGTTGTAGCATCCTGGCGAGAGTCGAGGAGCAGTTCAACTACCTACCAGGCTTAGGTACAGCGAGTTTGTGTTGCTTAACAACAACACCCGATGTCGTGATAGGCTCAGCGACCTCTACTCTACTTCCCTTTTATCCTCTAGGATCCTCAATTCTTTCCACTTTTCCATGTTTCTTTTTCTTCACAATTTTCTTCATTCTCTTTGAAGGTTGTTCGACTTCACTCTCGTGACTTTCCACTTTCTTCTATCTTCCTACATTGCCTTTTAAAATTTTAGCGGCCAGATTTCTTCTTTGCAATTTCGGCGAGTTTAGCAACCTCGGCTTCATCTGGAACCTCATTAGATTCTCTGAGGGTCTCTTTTGATTTACGCTTTGTATTCTTAGGCTTAAGCCAGCTTAGTAATCTTTCTAGTGTCGTGACCTTTCTCTTCTCGGACCTTCTTGGGTCGGCCAGATTTAGCAACTTGTTTAACTTTGCTCACCACCCGGCATCATCATTTCCATTATTGTCACTCTCTGTTTCCCCATCATCTACATCTTCATCATCATCCAATCCGAGGGATGAGATGGGCGATCTCCTTCTTATATACGGACTTGTTTATTTTTTAGGTGCAACATCGGCCAACCTTCAAATAAGTCGGCGGGGCTGAATCATCAAACCCAAGGGCATTGTTTTGGACTTTCTTGACCACTTCTCTTTCTTGATTATTACTTTCTTCATATATTGGACAAAGAATCTGCCCAATCAAATTCAATACTTTTGCAGATGATTATCATTAGATCAATCTTGGGTCGAGACGAGTGTATCAAGGCTTACTTTGAATCCCAGATGTTCTTTGCTATAATCTTACTCGACATATTATACTCCGTCCTTATATACTTCACATTGATGCTCGGTGATGATTTGATGGTATTGTTGGTCTTTATTTTATGGACGGAATCAATCTTGTGACCCCATTTCTTGAGGATTGGTTGGAGCATTATTTCTAGGTCAAAACCAAATGCTTCCTTGACAAGTTTGAGGAAACTTCCATCTCTTGGCCATTTCTTGTGGTAGTAAATGCCTCTCTATTAACTCTTATCACAATGTTTCTCGAAATTTACAACATTCGTGTATGAGATGCTTTCAATCTTAGATTAAGAACATCTTCCGATCCTTACGTATCGTCGATTCTTCTACCAATATTGATAGCCAACTCGGTTTTATTAAGCGTCAACAACAAATCCTCTGACACTTTGGTTTGTTCCAATGTGAATATCATCCCTGTCCGCCATTAGAGATAAAAAAAATGAAGAAGAAAATTTTCAAATCTGTGTTCACACAATGTATTTGCTGAGAAATATCGATCTGAGAGTTGTATGTAATGTCTCTGTGTATATATACGTATATATAGAAAGTAGTGGATAGTAGCTGTCGGATAAAGTGATGTACATGCAATGTAGCATTAACCACGATTAAAGTTGGAATAAATGAGATTTTGCCACGTGTCTACTAGTTGAATTCATGATAGTTGTAACCGTTGGATATTTGTAGCTACGGTTATAAAGGATAAGAATAATATCAATTCTTTGTTGACTTCATTTAAGTTTGGTTGTTGTATAGCGTATGGAGTTCGGCGACCTTGGTGTTCGATAGACTTGGATCGATGGTCTGGCGATAAAGAATGACTTTCAATGACTGTTGACAAAGTAATTGGTGATCTTCAATTCCTCTTCTTTTGTCAAGCCCGATAATACAAGATGAAGTTTAACACCAATGGTGATCATCAAGTGAGCTCACCAAAGCGGGAACAATGACCAATCGCCTTGGCAACTTCATTTGCTCAATTGTCCAAACATAAATAAGTATATAGAATTATTGATACCAATGACTAGTGCGCTAAGTGAGCTCACCCAACATAGCAAAGACTAATCCCGCTTGGTGAATTCGATACATTCTTGATCAAAGGTGTATCGATCAACTTTTATAATTCAAGTTCGATCCTTAACTTAGCAAATCTTTCACTATCAATGGTTTAGTAAAAATATCAGCAAGTTGATCTTTAGTAGGGATGTAAAGAACCACCACATCTTTCTTTTCAACATGATCTCTTATAAAATGATGTCTCACATCAATATGCTTAGTTCTTGAGTGCAAAACAAGATTTTACGTGATTGCAATTGCTATTGTGTTGTCACACATTATAGGAATTTCTCTTTCTTCAATTCCATAGTCCATTAAAAAAAAAAAGTTGCCTTAACCATAATATTTGTGCCAGACAACTTCCAGCGACTATATATTCGACTTGGTAGAAGTTGATATAAATTACATTTCTTGCTAAACCGAAACCGATCTATTTCCGATCAAGCGACGAGTTTTACGTGGTGCTCTTTCTATCAATCTTGCATCTGCATAATCGAATCTGAGTAGGATATAACCTTGAAGCTTATCTTTTGAATACCATATCCACTACTCCCAGAGTCTCTTTTAGATACTTGAGAATCCTTTTTATTTGTAGCTAGATGGCTTTCTTTTGGTTTTGATTGAAATCTTGCACAAACACCTACAACAAAGGATATATCAGTCTGCTTTGGCGATAAGAGTGCAATGAGGCCTATCATCATACGTATAAGATCGATCAACATCTTTGCCTTCCTTGTCTTCATCAATCTAATGTTTGTACTCATAGGAGTTGATACCTTGGTGCTATTTTCCATACCAAATTTCTTGATGGCTCATTGGTATACTTGGTTTGATGAATGAAGATTCCATCTTTCATTTGTTTGACTTGTAATCCCAAGAAATAGTTCATTTCTCCCATCATACTCATTTGGAATTTACTTTTCATCAGATTAGCAAACTTTTCACATAGCAATTCATTTTCAGAGCTAAAAATTACGTCATCAACATAAATCTGTACCAGGAGGGTGATGTCTTCTTCATTGATTCTGAAAAGAGTCTTGTCAATGGTTCCTTTGGTAAAACCATTGTCCACCAAGAATTGAGATAGGGTCTCATACCATGCTCTTGGTGCTTGTTTCAAACCATAAAGTGCCTTATTGAGTCTGTACACTTTATCTTCTTGATCTTTCACTTCAAAAGCAGGAGGTTGTTGAACATAAAACTCTTCTTCCAGAATGCCATTCAGAAATGCACTCTTGACATCCATCTAGTATACTTTGAAGTTTTTGTAAGCAGCATATGTCAAGAATAATCTTATAGCTTCCAATCTTGCAACTAGGGCATATGTCTCATCTAAATCTATTCATACCTTAAGAATAGCCTTTGCAGCTACTAGTGCGGCCTTATTCATCACAATGGTGCAGATTCATCAATTTGTTTAGGTATACCCATTTGGTTCCAATTATATTTGCATGATTAGGCCTATCCACTTAGTGTTCAAACTTGATTTCTTTCAAATTCATTCAATTTCTCTTGCATAGCAATTATTGAATCTGGATGTGATATTGCTAGCTATTCTACAACTTTGAGCTCCATTTGAGATAGAAAACAAGTAAACATTGCTTCTAGTTGTCTTATAGTCCTCACCTTCTTGTATATTGCCAATAACTTGCTCCACGGGGTGATCCACTTAACCATTGTGGATTTGGGTTGGTTTGATTTTTAGGTACATCATCTTGATAGAATGGTGTTGCTTGACAAGGGGTTCGTGAGATCCTTGAAATGCCTTAGTTGTTGCATCGTGTAGTGTTACGGTAGGGTGTTCGGCAAGAGGCGATCGAAATCTTTAAATTATTCCTTTCTAGAACATCAACACATTACGGATCGGTGACTTGTTGATTCTCAGCGAGGTCGGAGCTTGCTCTTTCATTCGGTGAACTTAGGTTCATCAAATACAACATGTATTGTTTCTTCATGTTTGATGTTCTTTTGTTTAGTACCACGAATGCCTTCTTGTGGGAAGAATATCCCAAAAGATTCCTTCATCGATTTTGGTTGGAAAGTCTTGATTTCTCATTATGAATTAATATAAAACATTTGCTTCAAATGGATGGAAATAGGATATATTAGGTTTTCTTCCATTCCAAATCTCATACGGTGTCTTGGCGACTTCTTGTTCACGAGGTCTATTTTGTGTCTAGCAAATTTGTGTTGGTTGCTTGACCCAATATCTTTGAGGCAATAGAGCTTCACAAATCATGGTCCTTCTGCTTCTTTCAATGTCTTGTTTCTTCTCTCGGCAACCCCATTTTGTTGAGGTGTACGGCCGATGACCAGATTGATCGACACACCGTTCTACTCTCACAATATTCTCTTATGCATTTATTGAAATTCGATACCTTTATGTCGTCGATCTTCCACTCTTGTCAAACTTTTCTCATTTTGCAATCTCTTCAAAAGTTCGAGGCATCTTTTGAAGTGTTTCACTTTTCTTGTTCATGAAAACTACCCAGTGTGTCTTGAATAATCATCACAACTACTAGAGTGTACTTCTTTCTTGTTACACTAGTTGGTATTCTTGGTCCAAATAAATCCATGTGCATCGGCTCCAAAGCATCCGAGTTCTCGGTAGGTTGTAGTCAGTCCTTCCACAAATGCAACATTCATGATAGTTAATCCATTTCTCACAAGTGTGCAATAGCCATTTGTGTATCACAGTGTGTTCTTGTTGCCAAAATTCACTCTTGGACCATCCTTTGCCACATAGTTTGTCGAACAATGCTTATTCTTTGTCATATATGCGGAACATCCAGCTGTCAAAGTACGGACACCACAAAAAATAAAGTTAAAGTATTTTAGGTACCCAAAAGCTGTTTGGGTCCATAGTGGTCGATGGTAAGCATGACCATTGGCAAATTTCCATAAGGTCTTCTTTGAAAAGTGTTATACTTTTCTTCATACATGTATTTTACACATCCATAAGGTCTAACATTTGATTGTGTAGGACTCACATATGCTTTCGGCCTTTTGGTATGTAATCTTGTTTGGAGTGATTTCTATTGTTAGAGGCACTATCATAACCATAGGTTTCTTTGTCTATTAGGAATAGCCACAATAATATGGAGTCTTAGGAGGTCCCTGTGAGGTCTTGTATAAGTCCTCTGCTTTAGTCCTTTCTTTGAGGTTTTACCACTAGAAATATGGTTAAATCTATTGTTTAGCGATAGGTGTGCGGGAATATTCCAATCATCATCGATGAGGAATAATCTACCTTTCCCGCTTGAGATAAGTATCCACTAGAATGATAGACATTTTTAGGTTTAGGATTCTTATCCTTGGAATATTCCCGATTTTTCCACTTTTGTTGTCAGTGAGACTTGGTAGCAGTGCGCTATCAGTGGAGTCTAGAAGGTGCGGCGATCCTACTTTTGGATTTATTCCTTTTGTTAGAAATGCTGTTGACCTTTTTGACTTTCGATTTTGCTTTCTTGAAGTCTTCTCGGTGAGGCTTCAACTTGCCTCGGCAATCTTTTAGGGAGTTGGATCTTGTGCGGTACAAACTTAGGACCAATTCGGGTACTAGGTTCGATAACCTTCTTTGGATACACTCTTATTGGATTGTTGAGTTCCAAATCAAGGCATTCTATCACCGTAAGGCTTTCCAGATTTGAATGCGGTAGTGGAATGATAGCAAAATAACTAGCGCTAACTTTAATCGAAGCAGTGTCGGGGTCAACGATGGTATAATGGTAACAAGGTGAATCCACGAGGAGCAGCGTTTAAGTACCAAAGTCGGCGTAGAACTTAGTTCGAGTCAAGATTATGGTGGAGAGATATTACACTAATGCAAAAGTAAAGATTAACTAATGGTTGTACTTACAGTTATTAAAGGTATATCCAATTATGATCCAACGAGCTACTTTTACCCACAGAGGAAGACTTGACGGGGCGTGTATTAACCAACCTACCTTTCCCGCGGTAATTTAATGACATCCCACGGGTGCCAACTCCTAATTACGGTGTTAAGAGTCTGAACAACTCTCGCTCAACACCACTATGTGAAGTTAATTAATTTTCCACTTTAGAAAGCCAGATTAACCTAACATGATTACGCTCTTAGAGTCGCTCGAACAACGATGACAAACCTGTATTGGAAAGCGGACCTAACAACTAGGCGCTACATGTATAGATGGTGGATATCATCTTTGTATTTGAGGGTGTGGTGTTACTCCAAAGGCGGGTGGTGGTATGGAGGAGTTAGAATGGAGAGAGCTTTGGCTTGCAAGTATATTGTGTATTTCATATATCTCATCCTCTTACAGTTTACAATGACCACCACTTTTATAGAGGGGTGCATAACTTAGGGAATAAGTAATCTATTAGACATTCCACTAACAGATAGGTTTAACTTAGATATTAAGTAAGGCGAAATATCTAAGATACAAGTGAGAAAAAGATCTGGATCAACCGGTGGCATCTCTCAGAGTGGTCGCAAGAGAGCAAATGCCTTTTCTGCCTCGTCCCTTGGCGCCTCTCCTCTTCTAGACTTGCCTGGATGAGATCCACAGGATCTGCATTGCACTTGCTGGGGCGCAAAAGCTTTGGTCGCGCGCAAGTGGTGAGACACTTGATGGCCGCCCGCTCTGCAGTGCGATCTCTTTTGTCATGCCGGAGGATGGCGCGCGGATGGGTTGTCTCCCCTTTGTTGAGGTGGTGGAATTATTTATACCCATCAATGGCCCCTACTCCGTGCTTTAATGATATTCCACGAGGATATGAAGGATGGAGTAATTATCAACACCTTTTACGACCTCGTCGTCGGATCGCGACTTGTACACTTAGGGCCGTGCTTTCAAAGCATGTGACCTCAAAGTAACTTTAGTTTAGGTCGTCGATGCGACTTTTCGCTAAGGGCCTTGTCAAAGCAACTCGATCGCGACTTGTTCACTAAGGGCCGTGCTTTCAAAGCATGCGACCTCAAAGCAACTCTGGGCTGTTTTTGCGACCTTGTAAATGCGATGCGACTTGTTCACTAAGGGCGTGCTTTCAAAGCATCGCGACCTCAAAGCAACTCTGGGCTGTTTTTTGCGACCTTGTCGTCGATCGACTTGTTCACTAAGGGCCGTGTGCTTTCAAAGCATGCGACCTCAAAGCAACTCTGGGCTGTTTTTTTGCGACCTTGTAAATGCGATGCGACTTGTTCACTAAGGGCGTGCTTTCAAAGCATGCGACCTCAAAGCAACTCTGGGCCTGTTTTTTGCGACCTTGTCGTCTGATGCGACTTGTTCACTAAGGGCCGTGCTTTTAAAGCATGCGACCTCAAAGCAACTCGGTAAGTTTTGTGGGGCGAGGTCGTCAATCGTGGCTGACGTCAGTCCTCTAGGTTTTCCTCTGCGGAATGATGCGGCCGTTTCAGCAACCGCCTAGGTAGTTGCACGTGGGCACTGATGGGATGCCTTTTCGTATTTCAAAACCGACAACTGCCGCCCTAATCTGAACCGTTGGATGAAGCGTTCCCAACCGTACGATCGTGGCCCCCTTGCCTATATAAAGCTTTCGCTCCTCACCCTTCACACTTTTAGCGTTTCTTATTTTCTCCGTTGCTTGCTGTTTTAGAATTCTCAAGTTTTTGGCAGAGCTTTTGAAGGTTCAACGGCGTTCCTGCAGTGGTTCTAGGATTTCACGGCGGTTCTTTTGAAGATTCCGGCTACCTTCTTGAGTATTTCCCAGTTTTTACGCGGTTTTCCAATCTTTCTCAGCAAATCAGGTAAGAAATCCTTTCTGTCAACTTGTTTACTCATCCATCCCTGCCTTGTTTTTCCATACATATCAATTTTGTCATTCTTTTTGCTACGGAGATGCAACATTGTCTTGTTTCCGATTAATAACGGGGGTTTTTCCTGGGGAGAGATTATAGCTTTTCTGGGAAAATTGGGGTTTCACCCGCTCCCCTGCTATCCTCTGTAATTTTATTTGCGATCTCTTTGCAAAAACGGAGGAGGCGGTATTGAAGTGGAGTGCGATCACCTTCTGGGCTAATTTATTATTATACCAGTCCGAAAGCTCCACCCTTTTCCTCCCTTGTTTTTGCGGGATGTCGGGGATGATTATTACAGCGGCGATTCTACGGAAAGGAGGTTTACGATTATCTTGAGGATGACCCTATATTATCTGCGGCCTCGGTTGGCGTCTACTTGGGCGAGGTTGAAGTGGAAAGTACTCGCGCGAGATATTGGCGAGATTATGGCGATGAGGTCGTTACTATAGATGCCGACCCTTTTTGAATTGGAGGCCTTCGTCTTTGCTAGAAATCCGCCCGGTAGAGTGAACCTTAAGGAGAAGGCTCGGGCTCAAAAGTCGCCCCATTCACTCACGGGTGAAAAGATCGCGTCCTCACCGGAAGGACAAAGCTGCGGTCCCGAGTACTAGCGGCGCTCCCGACCACGACGAAGCTTATGTTCAAGGCGCCCGCGATTCATGAGTTAATGGGGTCCAGTGAGGATGAAAATGCTTTGAATTGCCTCGGAAGGATATCCGGAGGCCCGCAAAAAGAAGAAGAAGAGAAAAGTTGCGAGCCAAACCATGACGGTTGGTGAGGCCGCGCGGCGATACCCGGTCGAAGAGCTCTCGTCCCAACAATCCACGAAGCTATCACGAGAGTTTGCGATCATGGCGGCGTATGAGAGAAGGGCGTTGATAAGAAATGGTCCCGGTGTGCAGAGCGGTGATCTCAGCAGGACCATTAATAGCATATTCGAATCGACACCATGTGTATCGGTTTTCTTTTTTTCGATTATAAGAAAGAGTCCGATAAGTTTAAACCGGGGACCATAAGGATTACGTAAGTGCGCGTCGCTCGAGGACACCCTTATCCTCCATTTCCATCATTTGTGTGCGGAGTGCGAGACCGCCTTTCGATCCTTTCTTTGTGAAGATCTGCAGGAGATGCGGCGCTTCCCTCGATTTTGCCGTCGGGGCTATTATCCAGTTGATGGCCTTTGCCGTTATGTGCGGATTACAAGATCGAGCCGAGCGTTGACTTTCTTGGGGCAATTTTATTCCTTCGTGGGACGTCTATTCTGGACAAGTCTCCTGAGGCGAAGACTCCCGCTTACTATTCCCGCTTCCCAATAAGTTTCACAAGTGGAGGCGTGGTCTTGAAAGTCGAGTCGAAGGTAGGTTGGCCTTTTCCTGAAGCGAGAAGTCCGCGGAGGCAAATCCACGCTTTTAATCCTCGACCCCGTGAGTGAGCGGCGCTACGTAAAGGGGTCGATGACGCAATTGATCGGACGGGCGGCGCCATCTCGGAGAAATATTTCTTGGGTTGAACTTCTTGATCTGGCCGAGCCTTTTGTATGTATGGCGGGCTGAGTGGGCGAGGAATGCCGCGCTTTGGTACGAATGGGACTGAGAGCTGCGATCCGGATTGGATTGGTGGTTGTCATATCAACAAATGTTTCCCCGAGTGTGCCGGAATGCGGGGCGATCTATACTTAGGCCGCTTTGTAACTTTCTTTGTCCACTTGTATTTATTTGTAAATGCTCGTTTTGTTTTGTTGGGCTCTAAACCGCTTTCTTTTGTAGGCATGGATCCAAATGCTCGCGGGGCTCACCGTAACAAGCTTAATGCGGAGGCGGATACAAAGCGACCAATGCTAGATGGAGAGGCTCAAGAAAGCTCAGGGAGAGTGCCCCGATCTGTGGGCGCCTCGATTGTCGAAGAGACACACTAACCCGAGAGGCTGCGACATCATCGCCGCCTTTGTTGCGAGTCCAGTCAAGGCCGGTGCCTCGAAAAGACTCATCTCCTGCCAAAGAGTCGCCGGCGCGTCGCGGCCTCAAGCGAGAAAGCGAAGGATGATCGCTACCCAAACGGTCCGCTCCAGTCCGGTACATCTTGAAGAGGTTGAAATTCTGTGGAGAAGAGTGCGCCCTGCGAGATCATCGCCACCAAAAGCTTTGCCTCGAGGCTATCTTTGGGAAAGAGGCCCTCTGGTTGGATCCGAGCTTCACCCGGGTCTCGACTGTCCAAAGCTCGCCCAGATTAGCGAAGCAATCGCCGATGTGATTCCTCTAGGGCCACTTCCTTTGACCGCTCGATCTTGTTCAAGTGGAGATTGGTCGGGCATATTAGCCCGGCTGCGGCTCAAGACAACTCTCCGCCTCAAGATGAGATTCTTGAAATTAGAGATCTCGGTGCTCGTTTAAATAGGGTACTTGAGGCCGAGAGCGCGAGGCGCGAGGCGAGAAAAAGTAACGGCCAGCACTGAGGCGGCCCGATAAAGGCGAGGGTTACCGCCCGAAAAGAAGGCTAAGCATCTGCGGTGGCGAGGTGGAAAAGATGAAAGCAATCATGGAGGAGCACTCTAAATTGGATCTTTGAGATCAATGAGAAAGTTGCATCTTTGACAAAGGATCATCTGCGGGCGCGGAGAGAGATCGCCAAGCGTTGAGGTTAAGCTTCTTTGGCGAGACGGCTGCCAAAGAGGCTCTTGAAAGCTATTGAGGAAGGCTGCGAAGAAAGCAGTGAGAGTGTCGAGAGAGGCCAAGTCTGGGGCCGTCGCCGCTACAAGAGTCGGATGACTTCTTCGACCTTATAGAGAATAGCTTTGACCAGGGCTTTAGTCACCTAGCTCATTTGTGTCTGGGCTGATCGAGGCGGGGCACATCACTCTGGAAGATATCTTTGCGGTGGGTGAACACGCACCAAGGTCATCCCGATTTAGTGGTCTTTCACCCGGAAATCCCTTATGCAAGCGAGCTTGTTACCTCGATTCAGACTGAACAGCTTAAACGCGGCGAGCCTGTTTGGGATCCTGCTCCTGTTAATCCTGTAAACTTTGAGATGTTGAAGAAGCCTCCGCCCTCCGAGCAAGGCGACGAGTTTACCAGCACCCCGCCTACTCCGCATGCTCTCTAGATTTCTTGGACTTTTCTGCGAGCCCTTTGAAAATTTGATTTGTAACTTTGACTATTTACTTTTGTGATTTGATCGAATCTTGATTTGTAATATCCTCACAATTTATTTTACGCATTTTTCAATTTATAAAACTTGGCTTTTCACATCGATTCGATCTGCGGCCTTTCGCGAGTATGTGATGAGTTATTTTATTCTCTCGTGTCTTTGTCCTCTTGATTCCTGTGAGGTTGCTTAATAATTTTGCGGCGTCAAGCAGTCATGAAACGTCGTCGTCTCGTTCTAACCATAGTCGCTATCGACGCTAATTTTTCAAAGTTTCAGTGCCCTATTGAGAAGCGGTGCTTTTGTCAGAAGATAGAGCCTGTTAGAGCGACCTTTGACCGTGTCATTAACGCAGAGTTATGACCCTAATGACTAGGTGTCGGTTGTAATCTTTGTAGCCATAAATTTCGGTCTCTTTATGGTCTCAGCGCTCCTGTTGCCTTGGTTTTGAGGCGGTTGCATATCGGCCCTAGGATCCATTAATCCCAACCGTTGATTATATCCTTCTCTGGTATAAAAGGGGTTACTTTGGAACTCACTCTACCTCTTGCCTCATCTTGAATTTGCTTTCTTTCTCCTCAATCGTTCATTATCCTCTTTACCGTTTATCCCCTGACTCTATGTCTCATCAAGGGGAAAGCAGCCGGGTTCGGACATGGAAAGCTCGTCCTATCCGGGATGTTTCCCCCTTCTTCACCACAGCCTCCCCTTTAGCCAAGAATTATTTCTGGGATTATTTTGAGTGGCGTGACGTTATGAGGGAGAGGGGTTTAAATGAACAACGAATAGAAGACGGCTCCATGCTGCGCGTTCGGCTTTCTGGCTGGTGGGAATTTATTGCTAAGCCTCTGGCAGCAGATAATGTTACCATGATACGGGAATTTTATTCCGTGTTGTCTGAGGTAGCCTCTGGCGGGGCTGTGAGTAGCATTTCTCTCCGGGGTGTGCTCGTTATCTTTACTCCGGAGAGAATTAACCAAGTTTTTAACATACCCGCTATAAATCCCTCCTCCCATTATGAGATCGCCTGGGACCTTGCAGATGAGGAAAATAGGCAGATTCGTCTCGGCCTTGCAATGTGCGAGCTGTTCCCCGAGCATCAGGGGGTTTGGTCTTTGGAAGTGACTGCGTCCGACCTCTCTCGCAGCGACCGTGAGTGGAAGAAGTTTATAATTCCCGCGCTCTTATCTCTGCCGATGCTGATGTTGTTAGTGAGGGCAAAGCGCTCCTTCTGCACGCCATTCGCGACCATCGAGTGGATATAGACTGGGGAGTGTTGATCCATCGCGAGGCACTAAGATATGCGTGCTCGGTGGGTCAAGGTCGCCATGCATCTTGGTTGCCGCATGCCTTTCGCATCGATAACCAAATTATGTAGTGGCGCCAGGTCCCTTTCACACTCTCGACCGATATGTTTGAAAAAACTTATCCGGTGGAGCCACTTTGCAAAGCGTGGTGTCGTTTTGGACCTCCATACATGTGATCGGAGGAAGATAACCATCCTGCGATTGATGGAAGTTTGTCCAGGCTTGATCGATATGTTTGAAAAAACTTCATCATCATTTTTTTTTTTTTTTTTTTTTGATGATGAAAAGACAAGGATGTAAATACAATTTGGAAGAAACGACTTTATTTGAATTGGCTTGTTACATATAGTATTTTTTCGATTATCTGCATGCCATGGCCTATTATACTCATGGCCCTCCTTGTCACTTAGCATGTACGTCCCCTTTTTTGATAACTCGCGAAATCCGTGAGGCCTCCCGATTTTCCGATAGCTTTCCTTTTTTAACCGTGGCCCGTGGCTTGTCTTTTTGCGAGCGTAATCCCGACGGCGAAGTGATGATTTGAATCGTTTGTCGTGATGATGCTTTGCCGCTGTTTATAATTGACTAGACGATCAGTATGCCTGGATGCGCCGCTCCTCTACTAGATCAAGCTCGAGTTTACGGCGCATTTGTATTATTGATCTCGTTGTAAAACGACCACTAGGGCTTGGTAAGGCCATTTCCACGAGCGCCATAGCCTCGCATCCATATGTTAAAGCAAAAGGAGTTTCCCTCATTGTGATTTTTCGCGGCGTCTGAGTGCCCATAGAGCCGCTGGAAGGTGATCCGCCGATGGCTTTGCTTTCTCCCAGGCTCTTCTTTAATACACTTAGGACTGTTTGTTGGCATTTTCGGCTTGCCCATTTCATGCGGGGTAGCACACGGATGATTGCCAATGTTTAACATTGTTCTCTTCACGAATCATGTCGAATTCGTCTGAATTGAGGTCCGTGATCGGAAACCATCACTCTCGGAACACCAAATCTTGTCCATATTTGATCGAGCAAAAAAGTATGTTATGTCCCTGGTATTGGTTTTACTAAGGCCTTAGCCTCGACCCATTTAGTAAAATAATCCACCGCGACGACCACGTATTCGCAGAACTGGCGACCGACTTCTTTCAAGGGTCCGATGAGGTCGATCGCCCACATGTCGAAAGGCCAGGCAACTACCACTATGCTTTGTTTGATGAGGTAGCCTGGGGATACTTGCGAACCTCGGCAAGCATCACATGCTCGGTATAAGATTTGGCGTCTTACGCTAATTTAGGCCAATAATATCCGGCTAGAAGTACCTTCGTGCTAGTGTTCGATTGGAGAGATGGCGCCGCGTTCCTCATGTAGTAGCTCTGTTAGGATTCCCGTTACCTCCTCAGGTCGTGACGCATCGCGAAGGGTTTCGAGAATGAATGACGGTAAAGCACATCGTCCATAATCGTATATCTTGCGGCCCTTTTTACTAAGGCCTTAGCTTTGCAAGGGTCGGCCGGGAAGCTCTCTAACTCAATATAAGACTTCATGATGTCGACCCAACAAGTGTTCTTGGGTTGGAAATCCATGATCTCGCCCTGGGAGATGGCGGGCTCCGATAGGTGTTCGACCATGATCTTTGAGATCGCATGACGCGCGTCTTATTTGGTTAATTTGGATAAGTAGTCCGCCTTATGATTGTCCTCTCGAGGATGTTTTGAATTGACAATATGTGAAAGTCGCTTTGAGTCTTTTGACGAGGTTAATATACCTTTGTAAAATTTACGCAATGAATGCCAAAGGACCCATTGATTTGATTCACCACCAACCGTGAGTCGCAAAATACTTGTATATTTTCGACTTTCATGGCTTTGGCGAGTTTCAACCCGAAGAATGACGGCCTCGTATTCTCGCCTGGTTATTAGAGGCGGTGAAATTAAATCTCGAGCACGCTCAATTTCTTCGATGTGCCCGGCTCTAACAGAGGATTATTCCCGCGCCACACCGCTTTGTGATTAAGCGGAGCCATCAACGTAGAGTGCCAGCGGTGACTTGGCACGATAGGCTCGTCCTCTGTGGTGACCTTATCTTGGTCGCGTTCGAGCGTAGCTGCTCTTTCACCTCTTCGTTGAAGCTTGTTTCGCTATGAAATCAGGAGAGCCTGGCCTTTACTGACCTTCCGGGGCTCATATCGGATATCGAACTCGATAAAGCTCGATGGCCCATCGGAGCGATCGACCGACGGATCGGCTTGTGAAGAACTGTCTTAGCGATGCATTTGATAATACTACGATGGTGTGCGATGAAAAGTAAGCCCTTAATTTGCGGGGCGTTATAACAACACAATAAGCCAACTTTTCTATATTAAAATAACGACTTTCAACGGGGCTTAGAGCTTTGGAAACATAAAATCGCGCTTCGCGAGCCTTCCTCCTCTTTTACAAGTCTCATGCGCTACGGCCCTATCTGAGGTCGCCAAATATAAAAGCAGAATATCCCGAGCCTCGGGCTGTTAGCAATGGCGGTCTTGACAAGTATTCTTTGAGGTCTTTAAATGCACAGGAGCATTCCATTTGTCCAAAGGAAAGTACCCGCTTCGAATTTTGAAGAAAGGCGGACTTCTTCTGCAGATTTGAGACAAACCTTCCCGGAGCCGTGATCCCGCCGTTAAGCGTTGTACTTCTTTAATCTTGGTAGGCTCGCTCATGTTGACCAGGGCCTCGATTTTTTTCGGGATTTGCCTCGATCCCCTTTGACTTACCATAAAGCCCGAAATTTCCTGCTGGACCCCAAAAGTGCATTTCGTAGGGTTTAGTTTCATCGAGTGATTCTTCACGTTTGCAAAGGTTTCGCGAAGGTCCTCCAGGTGATCTGGCGACTTGATTTCACGACCATGTCATCAATGTAGGCCTCCATGTTCTTGCCTATCTGCGCGCTAAAAACTCTGTTTATCATTCTCTGATAGGTTGAGCCTGCGTTCTTTAGGCCAAACGGCATCATCTCATAGTAATATAGCCGCGCCGGCGCCCTCAAGCCGTCGCCTCCTTATCTTCCTCGGCCATTTGACCTGGTGGTAGCCGGAATAGGCGTCCCGAAAAGCTTAAGGTTTCAAAACCCGCGATCCCATCCACCATTTTATCGATTCGAGGAAGCGCGTAGGGGTCCTTGGGGCAAGCTTTGTTTAGATCGGTGAAGTCGGCGCACATCCGCCACTTGCCGTTGTGTTTTTCACCATTACTACATTTGCCACCCAGGTGGGATATTGAAGCTCTTTAATTATGCTCTTCTTTAAAAGTTTCTCGACCTCAATTTTTATTGCGACCTCTTTTTTCAGAGAAATTGACGCGCTTTTGTTGTATTGGCACGAAGTTGGGATCGACACTCAGGGTTATGCAAGGCGACCTCCGATTCCACACCTCTCATATCGATTACCTCCCGGCGAATCGCGTCCAAAGTTTCTTTGCTCGATCGGTTCCTCCTATCTTTACTGGGTCGTTTGAGACCCTATCTTTACCATCCGACTTGGGTGTTTGTCATTTATGATAACCTCGACCACACTCGTCCTCGGCAGTGAAATCGGGCTCGTCTCGGATTTGCAACGTTTAGACCTCTACCGTTTCCTCCGGGACCTCTTTCATCATAGCAATCGATCCGTGAGCGTGTTAAGACCATCCGATCGGTCGCTTAGAATCGACCCTGCTTTTGGTCATATAGTCGAGAAAGCTCGAGTCGGTGATGGCGACCCCAACTTCTTCCCTACGTGAAATTTGACCCGTTGGTGGAACGGACGCCACCATTTGGAACTTCTTCATAGCCGGGATTCCCAAAATCATGTTGTAGTAAGAGGGCAGGTCGATTACCAAGAAAGTTATTATCTCCGTTCGACAGGGCTCATAGTCGCCCAAAGTGATATTGAGGTCGATCGTGCCTTTGACCCGTACTGTGTCGTTGGTAAAACCTTCGAGGACCCCAAGGTAGGGTTTTAACTTGTCCTCCCCGAATCCGATCTGCTTTAAACGGTCGAAATAGATGACGTCGCGCCGGCCCCTGTGTCGACCATTACTCGGTTGACGCTTGCGTGCTTGTCGTTCACCCCCCACCTTTAGAATGAGGGTATCTCCATAGACCACCGATCGCTGTCACCGCTTTTCGTGAATATGATTCCTTCTCATTCTCTCCCAACACTATCTGCGCTTTTGAAGCGCGGGTATTGATTTGATTTATCTGAGATTTCGGTTGATGGTTCTTTGGGAATATTCCGTGGATGACTGAACCTCTCTCTCGATGACGCCGAAGTTGGCGTCCCCGATCGGGAGTGTTGTTCCCCTCGCGTTTATATTTATTGGCCGGTCCTCACGGATCGGCCTTTCTATCTCGCGCCTCGGGGTGAAGCATTCATCGGTGATGTGGCCATGGTCCTTGTGATAGTCGCAGATTTGGATTTATCGCGGCTATCGGGATCGCCCTCATAGGCTTGGGTTTGTCGAAATGTTCACGAATTTCAAATGTTTGGGATGCTTTGGTGTTGAGCGGGTAAAATTATCCTCGCTAAATTTGTGCGGCTTTTTACCTCACGATCGCGATTAGTATCTCGTCCCTTTTCCTTTTACGGTCATCTACGCGATCCTCCTTCGCGAACGTGGCTCGCGCCTTAGGCTTTGCTTTCCCCGCGAGATGGCGCCTCGGCCGACCCCCATCATTCTCGCCCTTTCTAACATCTCCTGAGACCCGCTTTGGGGGCGCAGATTGAATCGATTTTCATCGGGCCTTTGGCGATTCCGGTGAGGAAACACGTTATGATCGCGTAAATGCGGAATGTTCCTTGTTTGATCATATATTACGACGAACCGCTCGTAATACTCTTTTCCGGATTCATGCCCTCCCATACGAATCTCATATAGGTCCTCAATGGTTTTCTTTGGCTCGCTTGCCGATTCAAACTCTCGACAAACTTTTCCGACAAATCCTCCCAACTTTCAAGCGAGCGCGAGGAAGCCAGCGTATCGTGGGCGCAGCCCTATCCTGCATGCTGCCAACCAATGCGATGCACCAGGCGGACTTATTTTGTGTAGCAAGGGTGATGCGACCCTGGAACGCGGTGAGCCAGTCGTTTGGGCATGAATTTCCATTGTAATAGTTGTAACTGGGATAACTAACCTTTTCTCTGCTGGGAGGCAATGTTTCGGTAATCCCTTTAGCGAGTACGTCGATCCCCGAAATTGGGGCGACTTTCTCGACGGGCCTCGACTTTTTTAATTCTGCAAGCTCTTTTCTCATTACCTCCATCTGTTCCGCCAAAATAGGGTCGATTCTGGTCGCGACTGTGCTTGCGTATCAGCTCGCTCCGCTCTGCGCTCTGATTCCCTATGATCTCGTGATCCTCTTGGCGGGCCCTCTTTCCTCGATAATTATCGCGTGCATCTTGTGCGTGTCTATCCTGTTTGGATGGGCATCTCTTCCTAGGAAGGTCGAGACGACTTGGGGTGAGGCCTTGTCCTTCTCACCCAACCTATTAAACGCGGACCCTTTGTCGATCCTCTTTCCTTTTTGATGGTCGCGATCTTGGGGGGCCGAGGTTCGTGGAATTTCATTCCTCGGTCCATAGCGACCAAGAAGAGTACACTCTCCTCTACGTCGATCTGCTTGAATTTGGCTCTGGCGGCCTGTCTCATGCGACCGCAAGAGGATTTCGCTTCGGGAGGATTTTGGGGTCGAATCGTCATAGGGGCTGGCCTAGCCCACCAGGCGGGAATTGGTGAGATACATAGTTTCAGCGTACCTTGCGTATTCCCTCATTTCGGCGATCTCTGGGTCCTCCTGAAAGCCCCTTTGTATTTCTGGGATTGATCTTTGGCTTTGCTGTGACCTCTCTCTGCGAGTTCCATCCAGGGCAACAACGACCTCTTTCGACTTGGTTTTTGATTAATGACATTTCGAAAGCGTCGCTAGTGCTGGGACCCCTCTCTCGGATCCTTCTCTTCTGCAGGAAATTGTCTAGCGTTTCTCCTGCGCTTTCCCACGAGCCTTTGATGTAGCATAGTACCTTTGCGGGGTTTGGGGTGTTAGGTGTCCTTTACTTCCGGCCATCTCTGTGGGGTGGCTTTTTAAGGGAAGTAGCGGTAAGAAAGGTAATTTGTGCGTGTTAGCCGTAAGAGAATGATTTTATCAAAAGGGGCGTTTCTGGGCGTGTGTTTTTGATGTGGAAAAGGTCACCTTTTTGAGCGATTTCTTTGGTAAGGGGAAGAAATAAAGGTAGTTTGAGGATTTTCTTTGTAAGATTACCTCCTCCTTGATAAGAGTTCCAGGTGACTTTTTACACAATCGCTTTCCCGGCAACGGAACCAACTGAAGATGTCTAAATCGTCACGGGTGTCCTTGCGGTGTATAGATGGTGGATATCTGGCTGTATTTAGGGTGTGGTGTTACTCCGGCGGGTGGTGGTATGGAGGAGTTAGAATGGAGAGAGCTTTGGCTTGCAAGTATATTGTGTATTTCATATATCTCATCCTCTTCTAGTTTACAATGACCACCCCTTTTATAGAGGGGGGTAACTTAGGGAATAAGTAATCTATTAGACATTCCACTAACAGATAGGTTTAACTTAGATATTAAGTAAGACGAAATATCTAAGATACAAGTGGGGAAAAGATGCGGATCAACCGGCGGCCATCTCTGAGGTCGCAAGAGCAAGCCTTTTCTGCCTCGTCCCTTGGCGCCCTTCTTGACTTGCTGGATGAGATCCACGGGATCTGTTGCACTTGCCTGGGGCGCAAAAGCTTTGGTCGCGGCGCGGTGAGACACGATGGCCGCCCCTTGCGCGATCTCTTTTGTCATGCCGGAGGATGGCCGCAGTGGGTTGTCTCCCACTGTTGAGGTGGTGGAATTATTTATACCCATCACATACAAATGTAATGGATATTGGAACGGCTCGTCTTGGAATCCGAGCTCTTAAACGGAACTGAATATTAAGACATATACTCAACTTTAGAAATTAGAACAATAGATAAGGGGGCATTGTCATCACTATAAACATAGCACTACAACGGCAGTAACGACGTCATAAACCTAAAAAACAAATTCTACAACTGCATGGCTAAACTAAATTAAACATCCTAACAAACTGTATAAATTGCAGTCTTGTGATAAACATCCATATTACATAAAATGGCAATGGATATTGTAACAGTTCGTCTTGGAATCCGAACTCTTAAACGGAACGGTATGTGTTTCATAAACTTAACTTAATGAACACGTTATTATTTTCGACTTTAAACAATGCAAAAGCACACGGGCAAGAACTCAAATTAGAAATCAGAACAACAAATAACGGAGCGTTGTCATGTAGACGTTCGAGCATTAAATCATCTCCATACAGTCGAGTGGCTTCACACCTCACCCACAGTTACAATGGCACTAACGACATCATAAATCCGAAACATATTCTACTACTACATGGCTAAACTAAAACATTCTAAGAAATGGTGTAAATTGCAGGCTTGCGTTAAACATCCTAATTACATACAAATGTAATGGATATTGGAACTGAATATTAAGCACGTGTTTCTTAAACTTAACTTAATGAACACGTTATTATTTCCGACCTTAAACATTGCAAGTAAAGACAAATACTCAACTTAGAAATTAAAACAACAGATAACGGGGCATTGTCATGCCTACATTTATATATAAACATAGCGTTACAACAACACTAACGACTTCATAAACTTGAAATACAAATCTACTGCTGCATGGCTATACTAAAACACCCTATCAAACAGTGTAAATTGCGGTCTTGTGTTAAACATCCTAATTACATAAAATGGAAATGGTTTTGTTTTAAGTTCTCATGTCCTTATTATAATTTGAAAAAGTTTCTTATGACCTTAACTTTAATTATGAAAATGTAACACTTTTTTCAATAATATATTATTAAACTTTTCAGGACCTTCATCCAAATATTCTCTAATTATTTATCAATTATAACTTTATATTTTTAGCACAACGGCCGGAAGACTCCGAATAATTCTTTTTATATATGTTATCATCTATTGATGCATGTTACGTTTGGTAAGACATTTCCCTTTTTAATGAGATATTTTTCCTTGCTAAAAACCTAATGAGCATTGATTTGTCTGTGTTAAATGTTGGTTAAAATGATTTTCAGATAAATATGTGTTAAGAATTAGTTTGTCCAAAAAAAAATATTATCACCTCAAAGATGATTGAATATTTAAAAAAACAAAGATGATTGAATTTGTTAATTATTTTTCGGGGCGTGATAGAGTTACTCCCCTGGAGTCTACTTTTTTTTACACCGTCATCATCTCACCACACTTTTTTACTTGTAAAAAAAAAAAAAAAAAAAAACAATCATAACCACAAAATTATGTTGAACGTAGAAATGATGTAGAATTGAGAGAATAACTATATTATTTTCCTTGATTTTGCGGGACTTTTTTTTTTCTCAGGTTGTTGTCTATTTCAATGTGAATTTGTCTCCTTTTATAACTTGATGATTCTTTTATTATCTTGATTTTCTTTCTTTCTTTGATTTTTTTTTTCCCTCTTATTCGTGAACAAAAATGAGGATGATGGAGATGTAAACTTGTTTAGATTTTTTAATCACATATCAATTCAAGTTTAGACATTTTCTGGATTTGAATGTGTTTTAGTTTAATTTTGTTTCCTTTTGAAATTTTATAAGTGTTCACATATATATATGTTTTATTTATTTATTTATTTTTTCGCAAGGTATCTTCAAACAATTGTCCAAAACTAATCATTCGAGATATTGTCGATGTACTATCGGACATCAAAGATGGGGAAGTATTGTCGGTACTGAAAAGGTGGGGGCGTCTCAAACAAGGAGATTGATCCACGCGAGAACAAGCCTGAAACTTTTTTTAAACGACCATAAATCTTTTCCACTCCGACCAAGCTTTGTTAGTATATGTTCTATTTTTTTTGGTAACAAGTGAAAGTTATAACTTTGTGTTTTTTTTCTTTTTTTTTGTTGTTGTTTTGTTTCATTGTGTGTGTGGCAATTGTATGAGTTTTTAATAACTATTTACAAGTACAGTTATGGGCGGTACACCGTATATTATGAAATAGAGTTCCCGAACCGAAAAATTAACCTAAATTGTCACTCAAATGATTGAACCTAGAATTTATTGTCAAATCTTAACACTCTCATACTCGACGATTTATTAATCTAACTTAAATTTACAAACATTACCACACAAAAACCGCTCTCGTGGTCTATTAAACTGAAATACTCTATTGTTTCATCGCGATGTCTTACATTTAGTTATTGCTTATTTCGCTACTTGTTTAGTACGTTTAACCCTCGTTTTTATCGCACAATCATGCAAAGTACTTAGTATTTGACTATTTAGTTCGATCGGTTACATCATGTCTAATCTAAAATTGTTTTCATTTTTATAAAAAAAAATTTGTTTTCATAAATTCATATGACCACGTGCATCACACGAATTTTAGGCTAAATGTACACATAAAATAAATGTTCATAGTAATATTTTTTTAGTTTCTGGTCTTTTGTATTTTGAAAATGGGGACAACATTAAACCATGCCTAAATTCATATTCATGAACGGGCCATTAAAAATTGCTTCCTTTTTCACAATTTAATTCGATAAAAGTAATTCACTAATCCACTTTCCAAAAAAAAAAAACCCCATAGAAATAAGGGGTATAATTCCTTCTAACCAGTAACCATAGCTGGTAATTTCACGAATTATTCGTGTTGGAAATCTATTAAATACATGTGTATCACGTATTAGTTTCAATTGTTCGCAAAATTCATTTTATCAAATACGCAATTAGTCTCTTTGATTCTAATATCAAAAATAATAATCCATCTATGTTTATTGATGCGTATAGTTACCAGTTCTGTTTTTATTAAGCTGAAAATTTAATCATATTTTTAATGGAAAAAGCGTACTATATGTGTACGTATTTAAAACGCATAATACACGTAACGCAATCTACTAACTATGCTCCTTAGAGGTTAAATGCTAGACTTTCTTAATGGCTTCGATGTGCTATAAAACTCCATGACATATCGAATCCTTGAGTAAGAGTCAAAAATTTACGAGCATTAAAACATTGACTCTATATACAGTCAGACATGTGGCATTAGATAAGAGTCGAAATCTACCAGCTATCAAAAAATCGAATTTTCAAACGTAGTCAAGACCGTGGTCCTGAAATAATAATGAAAGGTCATCACTCCCCATAACCTAAACCAAAAAAGAAAAAAGGGTTATAAATAGTAAACAAGTAATGCAAGATTTTCATTACTCAAAGCAATAACATTAACACACAACAACCTTGCTCTCTTATTCTCATTGGCTAAATTGAGATTTTCTTTAAACCAATGGCTACTACAAAAATTGGTTTGCTTTTTCTACTTGATGATACCTTGAGCAACAAAATGGCAGAAAGGATGCTTCAAAGTTGCTTCTTCCATGGTAAAATTCAATAGAATTTGAACCTTATAAAATCTTTTTTATGTCACATATATACAGTACATTGATTTATATATCATGTCACTTTTGGTGTAAATCTTTATATGTATAAGTTTCTATGTGCTTTTTTGATTTTGTTTTTGTCAGTTTTGTGTGTGGGAAAAGCTATGGATGCAGCAAGGGCACTTGTGGAAGTTAAAGACACCTTAAACATTGTTTTAACAAATTTCCATACATTAGAAATGGTGGGATCTCAATTTCTTGATCATATACACAACACATTTCAAGTCCCTATCCTCAGTAAGCGATTCAATTCATAATGGCTATTTTTGTGTGTTGATTTTGATTTTGGATATGATTTTGTTATAATTGAGAAAGAATACATATATATATATATATATATATATATATATATATATATATATATATGTGTGTGTGTGTGTGTGTGTGTGTGTGTGTGTGTGTGAAACATTGAGAAAGAGTATGTTTTAATGAAATGCAGATCATTTTCGGTGAATCTGGTGTCGTGATCCATCTGATTTAATGTGTGTTTGAAAATCAACACAAATGAATGAGTAACTTTGAACGGTAGTATAGGTAACCGTAGGGATCACATCACTAATTTCATCGGAAAGGAATGAATGTAATCGAAATAGAAATCAAATCAGTCGATCTTACTTGAGGCTCGACTTGATTCGACTGAGAAAACTCGGGTTCTAAACTTGAATCGAGTCATACAAAGGCAACATCAAACTAGAAATAGCTTCGACTTTTACTGTAGTTTCGAGTATTTTTTTCTACAATTTATTCGATTTGTATTCTTTGTGTTAACATCAAAATCGACTCGATTAATACACAAAACAACTCGACTCGTCTTATATATAATCATGCTTCATATAAATCATTATTTAATGATAAAATCGGTATATAGTATTATTAAATTATTAAAAAATAAATCTCAATCACCTCACAAGCTACTCGGGTACTATAGAAGCCCGAGTTTGGCTCTATATAGTATTCGAGTGGCTCGACTCGAACTCAGTGGCAGATCGATGCATAGGTTAGCTAGGGCGGGGGACGTGCCCCCACCCCACCCCACTGAAATGTCCGGATTTTTTTTTATATTTTTTATCTTAAACAATTAATTTTTCATGTGTGTGTCTCTCTCTCTATATGTATATCATCTAGTGAGCTCATCAAAATTTCTTCCGCGCCCCTAGTGACTCAAGTTTCTAGGTTCGCTCGCCCCTGTTCGAGCTTGAGCTCGAAAAAAACCCTAAGACGAATCAAAACTCAATTGCGAGTCGAATTACAATTAACTCATGAATAGCTCGATTCATTTACTGTCGATTTTCAATTTAACACTAATGAATCCATTGTACAATACAGAGTTGGTACCAGATAGCCACCATATTCAATGGAAAGGTGATGAAACAAAAGCTGCATCATACATTCTAATTGATATGAGCATAGATGTTATCCATAGAATTTGGCATGAAGAAATGACAGCAACGATTATCGAGAACCACCTCGAAAACAACAACGAAGAACAACAACAACAACGAGCGGTTCAACCGGATGAAAATAATGGCGTGGATAACGGAAAAGCGGTTTCGGGGGAGGACAGTGAAGAAGAACAAAATAATGGAAGAAAAAGTAGGGTTATTTGGACACCAGAGATGCATCAAAAGTTCTTGGATGCTGTTGATGATTTAGGCCCTGATAGTAAGATTTACTAATCCCTACATAATTATTTTCTTAACCTGATAATTGACTTTATTTTTCCAACGAAGAAGTCAGATTTTGAAAAACTTGATTGTTTTCGGTGTGATGACACAATGAAAATATTGTGGTGGTGTCACTAAAGACGATATTCTTATTATTTACAATGCATAATAATGATTTTTTCTTATGATTCTTTGGTTTTCAGGGATATTTCCAAAAAAAATACTAGACAATATGAATGTTCCTGGACTGACAAGGTCACATGTTGCCAGTCATTTACAGGTACAACAACATGGGTAATTCTGATGTGGTCTAACCGTGCTGCGAATATGCTTGATTTTCACCGTAAAACACGAGAGTTTTTACGTGTATTTAGTGGTTTCCCTATATACACATAAAAACGTCTGTAAATTTTCACATAACGTTCACCCACGTAATATTTTCCCACATTTTTTTCCTCTTTCATCATCTTTTATTGAATATATATACATACACACTTTATATATATATCAACCCATTGCAGAAATACCGACTCAACAAGAAAAAAGAAGAAGAAGAAGAAAATGGAAACACGAACATTGCGTGTCAAGCGGGGTGCAACAACGTCGCTGGATCAACTATGCCTTCGTATAATCCAGTGTCCTGCGGTCTCAGCCCATCCGGTCCCTATACTCCACTGTCAAGCGGCTTTAACCCTACTACTTCGAATATTAATGCATTGTCCTGCGCCCCCCTCGACTCTTTTGCTCCGTATAATGCATTTTCCTGTGGCCCAATTTATAGTTTGCTGTCCGGTAGCCTGATCGAACCAATAACTACACCGGTTCGTTTACTGCAACAACATGATCCGGGTCTACCATCATCATCGAATCAAATCAACCCGCAATTCCCCGCGCCATTATTGCAACAATTTGAACAAAACATGTTCGAAAACAACAGTTTTTTCCAAGGGCTAACATTGACAGATGAAGACATGTTACCAGAGAATATTATAAGCAATAATAATAATTTGCTTGAAAATCAATTTGCTTCAAATCCTCTTGTTTCACAGGAACAGCAATATTTCAGCCCCTTATTGGGGGGTTCGATTATGGACCAGAGTTCGGTTCATTTACCTCCGATGGCGTCGATTTCAGCTCCTCAGCAAATCATGAACACTGAAAACCTAACTTCATCACTAGATATCCCTGCAGGGTTTGGTGATTGTGCCCAGATCAATGGTTCAGCAATGGTGTGCAGCATTTCTCAGCAGCCTCAAACATCAGGTATATATATCGGCATTTCTCCGTTTACACCACACCAGAATCGACCCTTTGAAACTTGCCAAGAATCTGACTTTTCCGAGGGTCGATTCTCACGTTGTTATGCTTTGCTATGCCCTGCATTGTTTGATAAATTTTACTCTGCTTTATAATTATTATTATTTTTTTGTAGAACATGGAAGATCAACTGCTCCTTTGGATAATTACACAGGCTCCTTAGAGCAGCTTAATATGTATGAATCTTCAATGCAAGATGATGATTTTGACATCAATTTGCTGTTGAATGATCTTACACAATCATACTCCCCATTAATGTTTGGTGAGGAGAATAATCATGATCAACATCCCGATTCGGATCAACACAACTGAATATTCGATTTGATTCGATCAAAACTTAAGAATATTTGGCATAGGCGGATCTACTCAAGGGAGGGGACACGTGCCTTCACTGAAGTTTTATATTCTTATTATTATTATTATCTTTTATTGAAACGGTTTAGTTTTGTTTGCTAGCTAAGAAAATAGGCGTCTTCATTTTCATCCTAATGATTCTACTGGTATATCACTCTATGTGTATACCACTTGAATTGATTTTTTCAAAATCCAATTGTCAGATTCGACTGTTTGAAAGTCGATTCTTGTTAAGAATCGACTTTTGAAATGTCGATTCTCATATTCTACTCTTTCAAAGTCAACTCAATGATGTATAGATAGTGCATTGCAGTGTAGTGTACCGGTATGATCGTTAGGTCGAAAACAAATACTCCAAAAATGTTACTTCGATGCCTGCTACTGACCTATGGGGGAATTTCTTGATTACTCGGGATGCTATTTAATTTAATTTAAAATTTTTCAGGGATATTTATCTTTTTGCTACTTTATTTTTCTTCATTTTCTTAAAACTTACCCTTATTTTCCTTTGACATTCTTTGTTGGGATAGTCATCTCGGTTCATGTTATTTCTGCTTGTTTGACAGAACTAGCTGAATGAAATATTTTATTAATTAAAAAAAAATACATTTGTGATTGACAACATAATGAAATCTACTTTTGGCGCATCACACCAATGTTCGAATTCTGAAAAGTCGGATGTAAGTTTAGAATTCGACTTTGGAGACCTCGAATGTCTGTTTTCGACATCCGTAGCCCAAATTGTGATGAAACACTAGATTAATCGTGGTATCAATATCAATGATTCTACTGAAGCACTACAATTGTTATACAACTCATTGAATCGATATGTTAAAAGTCGGTTTTTGAAAAAATAAACCGACTTTCAAAAAAAAGTCGATTATCACCTTACACATTTTAGAAGTGGAATATTGCCTCAAAAATTCATTTTTAAAAGTGGATTAAGTACGTTTTGGTGTATTGATTTATAATTTTTTATAAAAGAATATAAAAATAACCACACAAAAAAACAAAAAAAAATTTGAGAGCAACTACCCCTCGAAGAACACTAAAATCTGTTCCGTTTCATTTCCAAAAATGCATCTTCTGCTTTTGCCTTCATCATGTTCTATCCTCTCCTTTGATTCCTTATGCTTTCTCCAACCCAAGCTTTCATCTTCTTCGCAATTTAACAGCAACAAGAAGAAGAAGAATGGCATCTTCTTAATCTCAGCTACATCGGCGAAAATCTCAGCTTCTTCACCGGCACAATCCCCAAATAAACCCAACTCAATAACCCAGAAGAATAAGGATGATGATGATTATCATGCTACTCTCAAGGCCCTTAATTCCAAAGGTCGGTTTCCCCGTAAATCACTTGGCCAAGTAAGTAATATTGCTCCGGATTTCTTGATTAGTTTATGTTTTTCTTTTTTGTTGCGCAAATGGTTTTTAGCCCATTTAGTTATGGTGAATCTTTGATACCAATTTATAGCACCGTAGGCACTACACTTTCCATGGTTTTCATTCGATTCTTGCATTTGGTTATTACAGTTTGCATCGATTGCATTGATCTGTTGTAATGACTAATTGTTCTGTCAGTTGGTGATATATGAATAATATCTATGTCTGTTTTGCTCCCCTGTCTATTTGATTTTTAGGCATGTACTGTACTCCATACTTAACAATATTGATAAAAGATTTTTTTTCCCTCCTCATTTCTTCTCTGTTCTTTGTTGGATACAACTTTTATGTTTGGTGAATGACAGAGAATTCGGTTTGTCGTTTATTGTTAACAGCATTATATGTTGAATGGTTCGATAAACGAGCAACTAGTGGATGCAGCTGAAGTTAAAGATGGAGATGTAGTTCTTGAAATTGGACCTGGTACTGGTTCGCTTACTAATGTTCTTGTCGATTCTGGTGCTTGTGTTCTTGCAATCGAAAAGGTTGTATTTTTGTTGTCTCAAATTAGACTATGATTATTTTTTGTTGTCCTATTAAAGATTATTGATAGCCTATGCAAGGTTTTCGAATATATGTTGGCTGATTTCGATTTCGATTTCGATTATAAATTTCTTAGGACCCTTATATGGCAGCTCTTGTGAATGAAAGGTTTTCTAGCATTAACAGGGTCAAGGTAATAGTTTACGCTTTTTTTGTTCTTTTTTTCTTTTCTTTCGGTGTTGTTTCTATCTTTCCATTTTATAGTATACTGTACTTATATGACCCCTTTTTTGCATAAAAACAGGGCAACGATTTTACTAGCAGATTCGAAACCGTGAGTAAACTAAAAACGTTCGTTACTGATTTGAATCTTCTGATGGATGCTGTAGAGATAGGCTGAACAAAATCACCTTTTAGTAGTCAATTCCTTACGATGTTAAACAAAAAAAAGTAGTTCTTTACAATGAGATGGTAGTATTTGACCATATTGTTTGGAAGCCATTAGCTGTATTAGAACGAGTTTTGGTAGCGTAGTGTTGGGAAATTTATGGTAACAAAAAAATGTTTGTTTACTTGGTCTAGGATTCATAGAGTCCTTTCTTCTTGTTAAAGCTTTCCTTGAATTATTAGCGACGTGATAATGAAAAAAGGAATGCCCTTATAGCGGTTACATTATTTTTCAATGATCCGAGTGCCTAATGATCCGCAAATGTCCAGGTTTTGGAGGAGGATTTCACAAGATGCCATGTGGCCTTCCATTTGTCATCATTTTTGGCAAGTAGTTCACTGGATGGTCTATCACAGCATGCAAAGGTCTGAACTCTGAAGAAGAGTATTAGATTTTGTATACTGTATACTATTTTCAAGTTATGGTATTGACCTTCTGAATTTAAATTTACAGGTGGTCGCGAACATACCTTTCAATATAAGCACCGATGTGATCAAACAACTGCTTCCGATGGGTGATCTTATCTCTGATGTTGTTCTTCTACTGCAGGTTAAGTTTCGTTTTTGATATCTTTCTAAACTATGTGTGTCAATCGAGAACAGAGTGACAAATTTTTTTTTTTCTTCTTCATGTTTTCAGGAGGAAGCAGCTTTAAGGTTGGTGGATCCATCCTTAAGTTCGTCTGAATATCGACCTGTTAATGTTTTCATCAACTTCTACTCAGGTAATCTTGACACTTATTAAATGCGATTTGACAAAGAAAAGAATCCTAAACAATGTGTGAATCGTTACTGAATGTTAGAAAATCACAAATGGTCAGATACGATGATAAGTTCGAAAAGGGCATATCAAGTAGTTAAGGCAAGGCCACTCAGTTAGAAATATTAGGGGTTACATTGTAAGACTAGTCCGGTAACTTGACGTAGTTAGCATTTTAGTCATGTTTTTGTTCCTGTTGCAGTTTTGGTATTGTAACTTGGATGTTCTTTTGCAATTTTAAACTTGGATGTTCTCTTGCAATTTTAGTCCTCCGGTGCAAAAGAGGAGTCTGACTTTGATGGAAAAACTTATTTTGGCGGAAAAATGCCGCCACGTGGCGTTGACAACGCAAATAATCAGGAAAAAATTTGCAAAATTCGTCCACGTGGCGTTGACAACGCAAATAATCAGGAAAAAATTTGCAAAATTCGTCCTGTAACTTGGCCTATATAACAGATTGGGTCTTTTTTTTTCCAAGTTGAAGGACGAATCTTGCAATTTTCATGTCAGAATGGTTTTTTCCTTCCAAAGACACGTCAACCAAATTTGCAACTGGAGCAAAAACAAGACTAAAACGCTAACCAGGCCAAGTTACAAGGCTAATTCTGCAATTTAGCTGAAATTTTGCTCCTATTTTTATTTGCTCACTTTGCAGTTTCCCCTACTATTTCAATGTGTCTCCATTCAAATTGTTTGTTTTTTTTTTGGCTGTAATTTTGACATGAGCTATCTTTTTCCAATATGTCTCAGTCCCCGAGTACAAATTCAAGGTCCCAAGGGCAAATTTCTTTCCCCAGCCTAAAGTAAGCAGTGTTTATAACATATATATCGCGATTCAACACTGTGTTCTTGTTTTTAAGTGTCTATAATTATATTCCTCAATGGATCTTGATAACCTGTAATGCTTATATTATGTAGGTGGATGCAGCAGTTGTTTCTTTTAAACTGAAGAAAGCTATAGACTATCCACAAGTATCTTGCTCAAAAAGCTTCTTTTCAATGGTTATTTTTAAACTTTCTTCCCCTCCTTTTTTTAATTTTTTAATTTTTTTATATGCACTGTTATTATTACTGGTTAACAAAAACCCTTTTCCTTGTTTAAGGTAAATGCTGCATTCAATGGAAAGAGAAAAATGCTACGAAAATCGTTACAGCACATTTGCCCTTCCAGTAATATAGAAGATGCTCTTGTAGAGGCTGGTCTCCCGGCTACGGTATGTACTCACTCGTGACTCATTATGAATATCCAGAAAGACAATCTCCCTGAAACAAGTCTAACAGCACACACCCCCCCCCACCCCTGCTTCCCCATTACAGTCGAGGCCCGAGGAGCTAAGTTTAGAAGATTTCGTAACACTACACAATTCCATCGTGAAACAACCATAGATTCTCAGCTTGCCTCTGTACATGTTTAAGAAGCAAACTCAAGCCATGTCATGCAAGCTTATATCTTCGATAATCATCCAAATAAGATGGAGCAATGTGTGACATTTTGCCTCTGCAGTTATATCCACTCGTGAAAGGCGTGAAGTTTGTCTTTGCAGTTCCATCCATTCGTGAAAAAGGTGCCGACCGACATGGAGAGTTCGGTGTGAAGTCTTTCTGTACAGTTTCATCCATTCATGAAAAGGCACCACTGACATGGAGAGTTCGGTTACAAGTCTGACCTAGTAACAGCTATTTCACAGATTCACAGACCATTTTTTTTTCCCTTTCTGTTTTACGGAATCTCTATTTATGGTGAAAATGAAATGCATTAGAATCTGTAGTTTATATTACTTGGAAAGCTATACACAAAATCACTTGTACAATTTGCAGAGAAAATACATATGAAATACTTGAAGTGAATAAGAACACAACAGGATGACAGATTTCAAGCTTTCAGAATCCTCAAATAGTCATCGATTATGGACATTGCAGAAGAACGATAACTCGAACCAAACAGATTGTAATGATTTAGATAGTGATATAGCATATACAGATCCATCCTTGACTCAAATCCGGGTTGTTTCGGCATCACCTGACAAAAAAACCGCATGACGAAACCGATGGTTAACCATCAAGTCATTGTAACCAGTGGCACCATACAATCAACCTTTTCATAGTCGAGATTCATAATCACATAATCGACTGTGTAAAGGTAGAATGTAATAATTGACCGTTTGAAAGTCAAATCTAGACCATATAATCGACTCTATGATAAGTTTTGAGTGGGGCTAATAAAATGACAGTTTACTGTATGAAAGCATCTCGTCGGTGTAGGATTCGAGAAAAAGACCTCGTCATTTGATGTTAATGAATGCGGTCTAATGTTCCCCTGTATCCAGGACCAACTGATCGACTGGGTAAGCCTAACTCATGCTCTGACTCCTACTCATGGTTAGGCTAGGCCCGAGCTCTTTCAACCAGATGCGGAATTTACATACAACCAAGTGAGAAAGCGACCCCCTTGATCTGGAAAAATTACACTAATATATGTACAAAACATGTGTCGTTTGCCCCCTTAAATTTTTATTTGCCTTTAAAAATTTATTGCCCTTCTTAGAGATCCTGCGTCCGTCCCTGCTTTTAACATGGTGCCGTAGAGTCTAACGTTCTCTCCATTTTGTAGACTTAAAACACAAGTTTTCTTTATTCTACAGAATCTCCATTCATAGCGAACGACATTAGAATCTCTACAATGCATAATCTGAATAGAGAAATTGTATAATACTCAGTAAATGTCATGCAGAATTTGGGGATTTTGTATTTTACAGATTTGAGTAGAATATTGCAGATGATTTTTACTTGATTTGAATCTCTTTTACAAATTTACATTGTTTTACTGTATGAAACGCAAGCGCTCTAAATACTGCTACACAACTAGAAGTGAAAATTTACCTCAAAGTAGCCATTGTAGAAAGCTCCACTAAATCCCGCACACCACGACATACCGAACTCTGCCTCGTTATGACCATCTGTAAATACGAGGAATTTTTTTTTTTCAATGAATCTATACAACAATGTCGAATCATCATCTTTCTCAAATGTTAATGATTTGAATATTAAACACGATCAACCGATAACTTACAGTAACATGCTGGATCAAGAATGACAGGTTCACCAGTTTTATCAGAACTGATATTTCCACTCCATAAATCTCCATGCAATAAGCAAGGCTCAATTATGACATCTTTGAATAGAGGGCTCATTTTCTTTGCCAGCCTATTTCCTTTATTATACGGAAAAAAGCGTGAAAAGTATGAAGCGAATCATAATAATCGTACGGACCAGGACCAGAACCAGAACCAGTTTCTCTCACCTTTTTCATAAATGGTTGAATCACCGTATAGCTCTCGAGCCAGGTTCAGCTGGTAACCTAACCGGTGCTCGGCATAAAACTCGATCCAATCCGATGTCCAGGTATTAATCTGCGGCGTGCTGCACAAGTACAAAAATATTTGAACACTTCATAACAAATTAATCCATGGTAAAGTTGCCTACAGTTAGCATACATGGCCTGGTATAAACTAGTCAATTATAAACTAATTTTCGTTCCCTTTTGTTTCACAATTTTTACACTCCTATCCCAATGTTTCATCTTTGGGAGTTTTATCCCTCATCTATAAATTTTTAACATTTTCAGTCCATATTTGTCACGTGTCAAGTTTTTATTGGTTGGAGCATATCACGTCTTTAATGCTGGATGTTGGACACTTGGCACTTTGTACTTGAAATGTAAAAAAAAAATATGAATATATGAGGGATAAAAGTGCCAAGATGAAACATTCGAATAAAAGTCGAAAACCGTAAAACAAAAGAGGCCGAAAAGTGTCTTTATCCCGATCCCAGTTGAATAATACATCCAGTACTTATAAAAGTGAATATTAGCAATGCAGTAATAAAACAGGTACCTGCCTATGGTATTATTAACATGAAAACCAAAGCCCTTCTCAGACTTAGCTGCCTTATGCATTTCAGCTAGCTTTCTTCCTAACAAAGACTGCAAACTGCTGAGTCGATTTATCACGAGAAAAAATACAATTTTAGTCCTTTTTGTTTCGCGATTTTTGCACTTTAACCCTTATCTATGCATATTTTTACTTTTTCAGTCCATTTTTTTGCCACGTGTCGATTTTATACTGGTTAGAGTTCTTTCGTACCTTCTATGGTGGTTGTTTGATACATGTCACTTTGGACTAAAATTGTAAAAACAAATTCTAGATGAGGGGTTAAAGTGCAAAGATGAAACATTGGGGATAGACGGTGCAAATTTCTTGAAACAAAGTGAATTAAAAGTGAATTTATCCCTACTCACTTGATTACTCCTAGATGAACCAAATTCAATAAATTCCATAATAATATATGATCCTCCTGTTGGTAAAGATCCAACCTGAAACTCGTAAACGCGGTATATGTCAAGATCATCGAGATTAATAACCTAATTTTCACAGAAAACAATGAAATAGCAGCTTGCCTTAAATGGTTTAGGTACACGGATAGTACCGGTTTCATACATTGCATTCAAGCCCAAAGCCTCTCCTTCGAACATCGAAGGCCCGATGCTTCTAAAAGAGTTTCAAGAGCAGTATCATATCAATAGCAGCAGAAGAAAATGATGATATTTGGTTACTGTAAAACACAAAATTCAAGCTATTCCAAGCATATATTTCTCACTAGCTCAAAGTTTTGTCCAGCCGAACTCGAGCATACTTAAAAACATAATTCAACCGATCCCGAGCTATCTTTTCACAGCTCGAACGAAGTCGAGACGAGTTTGAGCATCACTGCTTTGAGTGGTCGCTCGACTCGATAAATAAATGCTTGATTCGGCTCAGATCGTTTAAACCCCTCAACCTTATATCATGGTAGTGTTTCTACCGTCCTCACCAAGACCCTACCAGAGGATTGTAGAGGTGACACTTATATCATGGTAGTGTTTCTACCGTTCCTACTGTCTCCCACGGTATGACACTTAGCTCCGTCAGGTAGTCGGCTCTCATACCACCTGTCAAGTCCCAGAACTGAAGCCTAGCTACGCTGCTTGAGTCACGATGGACCTAAGTAGTTTTAGACCCGTTATGACTCCTCCCGAATCGCGGGGCATTACTATCGTACCTTCACACACTGTACTAGGGTTGGCTCCTCGCAGTTCTCCCTTTAACACCAACGGTAGATAGGAAGCGAACTGTCGCACGACGTTCTAATCGAACACAAATACACTCAAACTATAACACGAACTTCACATGTGATACTAAGAGCACTTGCAGTAGATACTGTAAAACAAAGAACAAAGAGCCAGAATCAAATTAATACCTGTTTGTTTTAACAAAGAAGGAACCGACATCAGTATCATAACGACTAGCAAGATTGATGCATCCACCACCAATGGGACTAATCCTAGTGATCTGAGTAGCTTTTCCCTCTGATAAGATCCATTCTCGTACTGGATCGTTGTTACTCATTGCGACAACTGCCAAATTTATCATATCGATACACAAAATGCATATACATGTCAATAATCAAAAGAAAGAGATACAAGGTTCTATTGGCATCACAATTACTCACAGAATGTTTTGTATGGTTATTTTTAGACAGAGGAAACATCCCTTATACTGACCTTTACATATCATAAATGTCACTCATGGTGATGTCACAGTGATGATGGTGAGCCCCAACCCCGCCCCCTAAAGCTTCATAGAGTGGATGTAAATCGAGGATCATGCCTCGGTGGTTCAATTTACAAAGGACGCATATACACATTTTGTATCGACTATCGAATTCCCACACCCCCAGTCAGTGGTGGACCCAGGAACTCAACAACCAAGTTTTGAACCCATGAGCTTAGGATAAGTAATAATGCTTGTAACAAGTTGGACTAAATTGATAATTATACTAGAGATTGTCTTAATATTATTAGAGGGGTATATTATTAACTTTGCACGGAAATTTGAGTGGGTTCCATAAACCCCTTACAAGGCTGGGTCCGCCCCTGCCCCCAGCTCAAAGACAAGGCTCCCGGTCTGCCACTACAACACCCTTGCTCTTTTTACCGCATCCGAACTCAAAGACAAGACTGACACTACAACACCCTACGCTTTTTACTACTAAGCTATGCCATGGAGGCAATTAGATTATAAACAAAGAGCTTAACATGACATAACACAATAAATGAGCCACACCCAGCAGAAACAGAGTAAATACATTAGCTCAAGAAGGAATAAATCAAACTCAGAAACTTGTACACAGAGCATTTATAACTTGACTTTGCTTCAGTTACTTTTTTTTTTAATTTTTTTTTTTGGAATTGAAAAGAAAAGAAAAAATATCTTCCTTTCTAAGTTAGCTATGAATCATATAAATTTCGAACTAACCTGAAAAAGCTTTGGGTTTATATAAATTTCCAGCAGAAAAGACTCTTCCACTTGAAAAACGAGTGATTGAAGAAGAAAAGCAGGTGGAGGAGAGGGTGTAAGTGTAAGGGATATCAGCTACCACCGCCATTCTATCCCCTCCGACGACAACTTGATAGAGCTTTGCAGTTGAATAAATTTGAGGTGTCTATCTCCAATTGGTCCAGCAATTCAACTACGTTGTTATTAGCGTAACAATGAATCTATGTTACATCATACGATAGGTTTGACATCTTTCTATTTTTGAAAGGTGTCCTCAGACAATAATATGAGATTAATCCTTCGAAATACAGTCCGATACCAAAAATAAGTACTACTTTCGTTCGATTTAAGGAGATATCAATTAATGAGTTGTCTAGTAATTTAAAACTTGACTAATATATCTTTTTATCCTTTAATATGTAGCATTATTTTCATAACATTTGAGGTGACATATATTAATGAGTTGGGGCAATTCAGACAATTAAAGCAAAAACTTTAAGTGTATTTAGAGTTATGAGACTTATTTTGGGACAAACAAAAAAGAAATAAGTCTCAAACAAATTGGAAATGATGGTCTGCATTCACAAGGGTTTGAACTCAACACATCTTGAGTAACCACTGTCCGTATATAGGTTCAACTCCACATACATCCAAAATATGCACTCGACCTTTGAAAATTCGAATATTGAATTTATATTTGACTTTAATATTGAACTTAAGTTTGACTATCTCAAATTGGTGCCGAAAATAGATTCTTTGATGCGAATAAGAATCGTCATTTTCCTATTACAACATAAACTTAATAAATGAATACCTTCAAGATCAGAAAAAAAAAATCGTTTAGCGATATTATTCATTTATCGCACATTATTTTAATTTTTTTTTGTCCAAGTTGGGGTTAGAAAAAATTATTTATTTATCGAAGTTATAATGTATGTATTTGACAATATAAATAAACTATTTATTCGAATGGCATTGGATGTCCGGAACTTACCGGCTTGATTATGCTTATATTTGACTATCTCAAATTGGTCCTTGAAAATAGATTTGTTTTTATGCCAATAAAAATCATCATTTTCCTCTCATATAACTGTTTTTACGATATAAATAAACCCAGGGGTTAGTGGGTTAGAAGAATGAAATAAGATCTGAAATAGGAAAAAGGACAAGAAAAGATAGTGATTGAGAAGGAAACGCGCGCGTTATTCTACTACGTATTACTACAATCACGTGTAATGTAACACACGTAATAACGTGCGCGTTTTGTCCTTCTCAACCACTATCTTTTTTTCTTGTCATTTTTCCCATTTTAGATTAAAAACAGTCCTCCACAACCTTTAACTAAATAAACTATTTATTATTGTGACACCATGTTCGGAACTATTAAACTCGGTGATTGTATTTTTCATTGAATTAATCACAAGTACATGATAGTATTATATAGGATTACAAGAAGGGTAAAGTGGCAAAATAAATATTATAAAACCCCAGCTATTCGACTTGTGGGCCAAGGCACTTTTGCTGACTTTACTTGCGTCAATACGTCCCTGCAATCCCATGAAAACGGAGTGGACATGGAGATTGGACTTGAGATTAGGGCTGAGCTTGGGTTGAGTTGGGTTGGGTCGACTTGGGTTGGGTTTTTACATAGTATAAGTTGGGTTGGTTTAAGAAAAAACTAACTCAAACCAAACCAAACCAAATGACTATGAAACCCAATGGGTTGGTTTGAGTTGGTTTTGGGTTGGGTTTCGGGTTTCCATGCATAAAACATGCATCTGTAATAAAACTTTTATGCTATAAAATCCACACACATGTATATATTCAAATTCGAGTTCCATGTTTATGTTTATAACAATAATCGTTCAAGAAACCACTTTTTTAGGAAAGAAAACGTTAAAATTTGATATTTAAGAGTCCATAAAAAAAACCAACAACATATAAAGATAATAATTAAAGACCAATAGTAATACATAAAAATACATACGCGGATTCTTTTTTCCGAAGAAATGTGAAAGAATTGTAGACCAAAACTGAAAATGAAGTGATATCAGCAATATGATAACATCATTTTACTTTGGACGGAATGCATGCATACCTATATATATATATCGGGTTGGGTTGGGTCAACCCGGAAAAAAATTAAAAAAAACCAAACCAACCCAAAATGTTTTTGGTTCGGGTCAAAACCCAACCCAAAAAGTTTGGGTTTCAATTGGTTTGGGTTTTCGGTTTGGGTTTTGGGTTGGATTGGGTTCATTGGGTTTTCTACTCAGCCCTACTTGAGATCATTGAACCGAACATGGCCAAGCGGTTTAGTTAGTAGATCGGCAAGCTGGTCTTTGGAGGAGATAAATGCGACTTGAAGCTTGTGAGAGGCCACCAACTCACGAACATGGTGAAAATCGATCTCGATATGTTTGGTGCATGCATGGAACACCGGATTAGCTGTAAGGTAAGTGGCACCGATGTAATCGCACCACAAGGTAGGAGCCTGAGGGAGAGACACACGCATCTCATGTAAAAGGGAAGTGATCCATTGGAGCTCGGCAACAGCATGTGAGAGAGCTTTATATTCTGATTCGGTACTAATTTTGGCAAAAGTAAGCTGCTGCTTGAAGCGCCAACTAATAAGATTATCACCAAGAAAAATGCAGAAGGCGCCAATTGAGCGGCGGTCATCAAGATATGAGGTCCAGTCTGCTTCTGAGAAGACCTGAAGGTGGCGAGAGGGAGAGGACCGCAATAAAAGACCATCATCAATATTGTGCTTAAGGTAGCGTAAAATGCGCTTCACAGCGATCCGATGAGTAGTACAAGGAGCATGCATAATTTTACAAACTTTATGGACCACGAAAGAAATATCCGGCCGAGTAAAACTGAGGTACTGGAGACCACTAACAATGCTGCGATATAAAGTAACATCCTCAAATGGCTCACCATCTGTACGGCTAAGGCGGAGATTCGAGGCCATAGGAGTAGTGCAAGGCTTAAATAATTGCATGTTAGCCCGACATAATAATGTATGAATATATTTCCTCTGACTAAGAAGGAGACCATCAGTAGTGCGGAGGGCCTTGACACCCAAAAAATAAGATAACGTACCAATATCCTTGACATGAAACTGTGTAGAGAGTTGCGCAATAGTGGCATCAACCAGTGCCGGCAAAGTACCTGTAATAAGAACATCATCCACATAAATCAACACAAAAACAGAGTGAGATCCCTACGTGTATATGTATAAGGAAGTGTCGGCCTTAGATGCCGAAAAACCATAGGAGCGGAGAACTTTCGTGAACCGAGAAAACCAAGCCCGAGGAGCTTGACGAAGACCATATAAGCTGCGCTTAAGTTTGCAGACGTGAGAAGGAAAGTTAGGGTGGCGGAATCCCTGAGGCTGCTGCATATAGACATCCTCTGATAGAAAACCATGAAGAAATGCATTCTGGACGTCAACTTGGCTAATTACCAAATTATGAGAAACTGCAAGAGAAAGTAATATACGAATAGTGACCGGTTTGACAACCGGACTGAAAGTCCTTGAAAAATCAACACCTGCTTCCTGATGAAAACCCTTAGGAACAAGGCACGCTTTATAGCGCTCAATGTGTCCATCTGCATGACGTTTTATACGAAAACCCATTTATTACCATGAACATTCATACGTGGAGAAAACGGAACAAGATCCCAGGTATCACTCTGGACCAAAGCATTGAACTCTTCTCGCATAGTATCTCTCCATTCACAGGATTTAAGGGTTTCAGTGAGGGTGGTGGGTTCCGAAGGTTCAAGAGTATAAACATAGGTTTTGGGAAGCGGGTAACAGACAAAGTCGGAAGGCAACGACTTAGGTTTGAGGGAGTTAGTTTTAGAACGAGTGACCATTTGGTGAGGAGTGTCATGAGAGGCCAAGGAGGGGGATGCCGATTCTGGTGAGGACGAGGAATTCGATGATGGAGGAGATGGATATGGGGAGGGAAGAGGTGGCAGAGATTGGGCTGGCGGGGAAGGTAGGGGCTCGGCTGGAGCTGGAAGAGTAAGTGAAGAATGTAAGATAACAGAGTCCGCGTTTACGGAAGACGGAGTAGAGGAGGAAGTATACGGGAAAGATTGTTCGTCAAAGACGATATGACGAGAGATATATATACGACCAGTGCTAAGATCGAGACATTTGTAACCATGATGATAAGGGCTATAGCCAAGAAAGATACATGTTTTAGAACGAAAGTCGGTTTTATGATTGTTATAGGGACGGAGGTGAGGCCTGTTGAAATAGTGTCCTAAACCCAATCGGGTTGGACCGGATCCGACCGGGTCGGATCATTTGTACTATTTCTTTATGTTCATACATATATATTAAATGGCTTTTTGTTGTCATATATATGTTCTTTTAAAAGAACCAATTATGAATTGCTATATGATAACGTCCTTAGTATTAAACTGTGAAAGAGAAACCATGATAGGCAATTATGGTTGATGAGATCTCTAATCACTTTAATAAGTTTGATGCTTAAATGTCTCTAGGCTGATGTACTATTAAACAGGGCATTGATAGTATGAACAGGCTAGCACGTATTAGATGTCTTCTGTCTTTAAGGGCAGGGATAGATCTCGTCTATCGAAGTGTAGAGACACTTGGACTGTACGTGGACGTGTATTAGAGAATGCGTACGTTAGACTGACCCACTTACACGGATAAGTGTCACACTATGTGGCGGTTGTGTAATTATCCTTAGGACCGGAGTCTTCATGGCATCACGGTGTGGATTGTCATGCTTTGACACTATTGAGGTTTCCACAGCCATGGGGCGATCATGCGGTAGTGATTGGGTGTGATCTTTGAAGCATCGCGGAGTATACATGATTGGTCGTCTGGGAATCGCGCGTACCTATCGGTAGGGGTAAATATCCGAAAGGGCCTTCTTATAAGGAATGTCTTGTTCTCGTGAATCTTTGCAAAGTGGGAGTAAACGTGTTACTTGAGAGAGCTTGATATTCGATTATAAGATACGGTTGTTAATGTTTGACACTCGATGTAACGACCGTATGGATATTGTTACAACGATAGGATTGTAAGTTACACGGTAATCGCTTTTTCACATGAAAGGTAGTAGTCATTGCATTTGACTCTTCCGATGATTGGGGGTCACGGTGTGTTGCTAGACGCTATCCCGTGATCGTTAGGCATGAAGGGCATTTTTGTAATTTGCACTTTGTGTCTACGGCCAACATATTCGGAAGCCTATTGGGTCACACACATAAGAACATCTAGTCGGATTAAAATGTGGTTATAGATGATAACCAAATAAGGAAAGTTTATCTCGAGACTATAAATGTTATAGTGGTAAATTAATATGGTGGTATTTATTTATTATGAATAAATATAATACAAGATATTAATTATGATGATTAATTAAATATGTATATTGATACATATATAAATTTCGAAATTATGTATATATGATATACATGTATTTTGCAAATTAATTAATCATAGTATTATATTAAATAAAGAATTTTCCATAAGTCAAATTAAGGAAAGTTTGGGGCGCATATTGTATGTGTGTATGACACATTTGGATTGTGCAATTTAATTAATAAACTTACCATAATATTAATATGTGATATTAATTTTTGAGAGAAAAATAGATTTATGGTAATGACATAAATTATATTCTATATAAGATATTGGAAAATTAAATTATGGAAAGAGAGATAAATCACATTAATTTGATTTTCCTTATTTTTATTGGAAAAATGTTTTCTTCTCCTCCACTCCAAGCAATAGAGGGCGCCTCTTACACTATAAATAAGAGGGCTTGCCAAACTCTTTTGTACACCATAATTCCAAGAGCAATTGTTCTTGTGAAAAATTGCAAGAACTCATAGTTCTTGTGTAAGAAAGAGGGGGCTTCCTATAGTGAGTTTGTGAGGGAGGAAAAAGTCCGGTCTAGCAACCGGAGTTTTCCAATAGCAATCCCTGATGGGATTCCGGCGGTTTGTTCGTGTGGATCAGGCGGTAGAGGCCGAACACTGGGCGGCTCCATGTTGAACTACTCTCCTAGACGGTCAAAGCGTCGATCTTTTAGATCAACCAAGGTAACCGCCGTCTTTAGTTTATTCGTTTATTGCTTAAACGAAGTCGATCTTGGGAAAAAGGAAATCAAAATTTTGAATTCACTGCGTTCCCGCGTTGATTTCTAACGATTGGTATCGAGAGAGCTTCTAGCTTAAGCAATAAGCATGTTTATTTGCGTAGTTAATTTTATCGTTTAAATCACGTAATTATTAGTTGAAAGATTTTTGATTCGTAAAACGATACACGAAAAGAAAATTTTTGTTTTGTGTATTTTATGTTTCAATATAGTTCATAGTTGTGATTGGGTGATGGATTCTCGGTGAATCCCACTCAATAGATGCAAGATTTAAATCACAAGACGTTAAGTCGAGGTTGAGTGATGGATTCTCGGTGAACCCACTCTTCGATAATTCAATGGGGCTCGGCGATCAAGGGCGGCCTCCTCCTCCCCCAGCGTGGCGGCGGCGGCGGCGGTGGCCTTAGGGCTGCCGTCCGTCGGTTGTCCTCTTCCAATGGGGGAGATCGACTTTTTCGTTTTGTGATATTTATTGTGCATGGATGTCTCGATTAAAATTAATCGTTAATTTTCTTTCGATTAAAATAATTTAATTAATTAAATGTTAATTAGTTATTTGATTAGATAAAATTATTTAATGGATTAAATGTTAATTGATTAATTAAGACGCAAGTAGTTAAATTTAATTTTATCTTTTTCATAAGATGTTATTGTATGGATTAGATAGTGTAGATATAATATGATTATATGGACCCCGATTGATCATGGACTCGACCGATAGGATAGATGTGAATGATTTAATTTTCTGTTGGTTTAAAATTGTCCTAGGCCGTTATGAAGAACGTGACCTAGTTTATTTTCTGCATTTATCCCATTCCCGTTGGCTCCCCCCGTGTGCGGCGGGTGTATTAGATAGAATTGAATGTAACAAGAATGGAGCAGAAGATTGAGACCAAAGAAAGACGAAAATGAAGATCCCATTGGAGAATGGCGCATTAAAGATCCTATTGGCGGTTGCAAATAACCTTAGATTGTGACCAGCGGTTTCGCTCGGTTGTATTCGAAACCGCACCTAGAAAAGTCCATGATCATACCGGTTACTTTACGCATTTATTTATTTTGTGCTTGTATTTATTTTATATGATACGGTAGATGCATGATTAGGCACGATCTAGATAAATGTGTAGGATGTATGTCTATAGAGATAGATATATAATTGATGAGACCGTAATCAAAATTAATTAAGTGAATTAATTTAAAATTACTTCCACAACAAAAATCAAGTCGAAATATTGTCTCCCAATATTATAGCGACGGTGAAGAGCCTTTGTTCGGATCCAACTGATCGGCCCTCGTCGGGAGTTGACCTACCACGGGTATATCGTCATTATTGAGATATGATCGTATGAGATCTCGTGAATATTGGGTTAAGACTTGACTAGAGTATTGCGGTGATTGGCCCTCGTCAGGACCGTCTTATTCTAGAGGCAAGGGGTTGACTACCACATAAAGATGTGCATTGTCAAAGAGTTGACTAGTCAACCACCAAGAGTCACATAGAGATGTGATTGGTAAGTGTTACATACCTTTCGAATTATTCCGGTTGATCGGCCCTCGTCGGGAATCGGGGTAACCAGATGGGATCTTGGCCACTAAAGAATTTTGGAAAATTCTTGAAAGTCATTTGGGAGTAGTTGACTAGTGGGAGCAAAATCATAAATCAAAAGACCATTTTTGATTTTGAGTGTATAAACAAACAACACTCTTTTATTTTCATTTTTTTTATGTTGTAGTTAGCAAACTTTATATTTATGTTTTATTCTCGATTAGTAAAACCAAATTATGACTGTTACCTTTTGAGAAACGTTCTCAAATATGGTTAAGTAATTTTAATCCTTTTAAAATAAGCAATGACACGAGCAATCCTGTTATAGTAGTTAGAGACAAGGAGACTACATAATTGATGCAGTACTCCGAGGCTTTAATTATTAAAGGAAAGCGGAAGCTCATGATATTGGATACGATCCAAGATGATCATTCAGTCATACGATGACAAATAATTCAAACGTTGAATAAGAATGATCACGTCTAATTTTGGAAAGGTTGTTTTTAAAATTATAAGATTTAAGTATCGACTTAATTCTATCATTGCTTAAAAGATAATTAAATAGTTAATGTTTTGAATGCAATTCAAAAGGTTAAATAAACTATTTAATAAATTTAGATTTTCTTTATGAAAGGAAATTGAAGACATGGTTCTTGTGATATTTCTTAAGTCTTATGAAGACTACAATAAGAAACTTTTGAAAGTGCTTAAAGGATTAAAAAGGAAAGTTAGGGCATGTGCTTAAATAGAGAACTTATCGAAGTTTCTATTCTAGGCAAGTGAGTTGAGATAAATCTTTCCAAATTAAAAGTCAACTCCAAGATATATGATACCTTACGAGTGTGCTTAAATAAGAAAGATTGAATAACAGATATGGAAGGCGAAACAAACGTTGTAACACTTACCATATTCTGGATCTAGCAAACTGAAAAGGGAACTAAATAAATGTTATTATGTTCCGGTTCTTATGAAGAACGTACTTTCAGTTATTTGATAGGATTTAGTAGACATATTCAATTGTAAAGAATAAATGTTATTCCGATAAAGTTGGAAAGTCACTGAATCTGACATACTAGATTGAAGTCACTATATAGTGGATATATGTGATGAGATCTCAACTAAATATTTGTATGGTCATTATCCTTGATTTGTGGTTGTTCTGTGGGACGCCTCTCTAGAGAGAGCGTGTAATTAAGCGTCATTCGATGTTAAACCATATGATTATGAATCATGTGGGTTATACGTACCTCATCCAAAGAAGACCAAAATACCCTTTTAAGAAAAGGTTACGAAGCCTAGAAGTTTGACTAGAGCCTAAACATACCAATGTTTGTTGGCTCGTGACAATTAATATCACAAATAAATGTTTATTATAAGCTACTTAGGAATTAATCTTCAATTGGATTGAAGTAATTAATTCCTGAAGGGTGTTTCAGAAGTCGTCTGAAAAGGAATAAGATTCTTCCCTTGAAGGATACCATCTTTGAGATACGCAATTAGATTGTGTTCCCAAAATGGAAACAACACTTTATATGATAAAGGTGTGATTCAAGCCGTGCGAAGTATCCCTTACCCGTTTCGGGATACATCCCTTATACTTAACCGAGTTCCAAAGAATAAAGGTTGAATAAATTCCATATTAGATATGGAAGAGGATAATATCAAATCTATCTTAATCGATGATTTGTAGTTGTCATAAGCGAAGTCGAGAAAGGCTTGGAGCCTAGTACGACATACGCAACTTTGTGGAATATCTTAGCAAGTCTGGCTGGATATTATTTACTTGTCCATGAGCAAAATGTTTGTCTCCAAACATGCCGTCTTCTAGAGGAAGTAATTCTTCCAAAAGAGACAGTGGGAGTAAATAAGATCTCAAAAGAGTTTGAGAACCACAAAGATATATTCAACCATTGGAACATGAGTAGACGCCGCATAGCGATGAAGTGTAGATCACTGCTCAGTGCACACAAATGTTCTGTAAGTCTGTGGATAACCTTAAACTCGAAAGAATTCTTTGGTATGTTCATCTTGAAGAATGAATATCTCACGACTTATGAAGGAATATTTAAAAGGCAAGATTGAGAGACATGGCCAGGAGCCATGATATCTGAATTAGATTCCATCAGTGACAACCAGGTTGTGAACCTAGTCTGTCTTACCTAGATGGAATGTCCTTGTAAGGCTGAGCCAAGTTCTGTTCGGACTATGCTTGTTATAACTTCGTATCATGGCTATATGATAGTGTTGAAAATGTTGGGCAAACAGCCTGATGTTCATAGACTATAACATGATATGTGAGCCCACGAGATCCATTTATGGACTCAAACAAGTTTCTCTAGACGATTTCTTTGTTTGATAATCAAAGGAGTTTGATTTAGTCAAAATAAGGATATGCCCAATGTGCAAGAAGGATAGTGGGAGTGCGTTATGATTTTTGAGCAAGGTACTAGATATCTCTCTCAGGAATTATCACCCCATGTCACAGTCAATTAATGTTTGGTATTTCAAGGTCTTTACGAAAGCTCTTGGATTGGCAGTTTTTATCTTTAGAAATAAGAATCTATAGCGATAGATTTAACTGCTGTTAGATTATAGTTTACCTATATAGATGTGATGCTAAAAGAGTTTATCATAGATCGCGACAGGGATACTGCTGGCCAGTGTTCTCAAGATCTATCTATGTTAGGACGTTAGTCCTAAAGATAAGGTGAAAGATGATGCTTATGGAAGGTTTCCTTTGCTACGGCGATAGGAACCATCATAAAGGCAATGCTGGATGTTCATACTCAATGAAGAGTCATGAGCAAGTATAAAAGTAAATCTGGTGAATGTCGAGAATATCCTTAAACAAGTTAAGGAAGGTTTCCTAGTTTATTGAAACTTGGAATTAGATAAATATAGTTATACAGACGTATATCCTGAGTCTTATGAAGGCGAGTGGGAGCTACTTGTGCAGGTTTGCAGTCACTTTGATTAAGTGATACAGCTGAGTGGAAATGTTCTAGCCTATGGGTCATCAGTAAACTCTACAACTTAGCCAAAACACAAGTATTGCCTTGGAGGCACAAATGAACAAAGACATGGATCTAGAAGGTTCATTCCTGAACCTTATGCGGTTCTTCCACCTTTCCTGTATAGTTGATATAGTAAGTGGATTTATTGCTTGAAGCAAGGACCAGGGTCTCGTCAGAGATTCGTGTGTGTGTTGAGGCAGTTCCTTTGACTAGGTCAAATGGAACATGGTATGAAGATAGTCTGAGTCCCCACGGATGGCGATCCGTTTATGGCTAAGGCTGGTTGCGAGTATTGCATGAGATTCTTGTGTTTCAACTTGGTCTTGTGTGTGCAAGTGATTGGTTTTAGGCCAAGTGGGAGATTGTTGAAATAGTGTCATAAACCCAATCGGGTTGGACCGGATCCGACCGGGTCGGATCATTTGTACTATTTCTTTATGTTCATACATATATATTAAATGGCTTTTTGTTGTCATATATATGTTCTTTTAAAAGAACCAATTATGAATTGCTATATGATAACGTCCTTAGTATTAAAACTGTGATAGAGAAACCATGATAGGCAATTATGGTTGATGAGATCTCTAATCACTTTAATAAGTTTGATGCTTAAATGTCTCTAGGTGATGTACTATTAAACAGGCATTGATAATATGAGCAGGCTAGCACGTATTAGATGTCTTCATCTTTAAGGCGGGGATAGATCTCGCTCTATCGAAGTGTAGAGACACTTGGGTCGTATGCGTGGACGTGTATTAGAGAATGCGTCGTTAGGCCCGACCCACTTACACACGATAAGTGTCACACTATGTGGCGGTTGTGTAATTATCCTTAGGACCGGAGTCTTCATGGCATCACGGTGTGGATTGTCATGCTTTGACACTATTGAGGTTTCCACAGCCATGGGGCGATCATGCGGTAGTGATTGGGTGTGATCTTCAAGCATGCGGAGTATACATGATTGGTCGTGCAGGAATCGCGTGCCTTATCGGTGAGGGTAAATATCCGAAAGGGCCTTCTTATAAGGAATGTCTTGTTCTCGTGAATCTTTGCAAAGTGGGAGTAAACGTGTTACTTCGGGAGAGCTTGATATTCAGATTATAAGATACGGTTGTTAATGTTTGACACTCGATAATGCGACCGTATGGATATTGTTACTGCTGATAGGATTGTAAGTTACACGGTAATCTGTTTCACATGAAAGGTAGTAGTCATTGCATTTGACTCTTCCGATGATTGGGGTCACGGTGTGTTGCTAGACGCTATCCCGTGATCGTTAGGCATGAAGGGCATTTTTGTAATTTTCACTTTGTGTCTACGGCGCCTATCGGGTCACACACATAAGAACATCTAGTCGGATTAAAATGTGGTTATAGATGATAACCAAATAAGGAAAGTTTATCTCGAGACTATAAAGGTTATAGTGGTAAATTAATATGGTGGTATTTATTTATTATGAATAAATATAATACAAGATATTAATTATGATGATTAATTAAATATGTATATTGATACATATATAAATTTCGAAATTATGTATATATGATATACATGTATTTTGCAAATTAATTAATCATAGTATTATATTAAATAAAGAATTTTTCATAAGTCAAATTAAGGAAAGTTTGGGGCGCATATTGTATGTGTGTATGACACACTTGGATTGTGCAATTTAATTAATAAACTTACCATAATATTAATATGTGATATTAATTGATTTTTGAGAGAAAAATAGATTTATGGTAATGACATAAATTATATTCAATATAAGATATTGGAAAATTAAATTATGGAAAGAGAGATAAATCACATTAATTGATTTTCCTTATTTTTATTGGAAAAATGTTTTCTTCTCCTCCACTCCAAGCAATAGAGGGCGCCTCTTACACTATAAATAAGAGGGCTTGCCAAACTCTTTTGTACACCATAATTCCAAGAGCAATTGTTCTTGTGAAAAATTGCAAGAACTCATATAGTTCTTGTGTAAGAAGAGAGGGCTTCCTATAGTGAGTTTGTGAGAGAGGAAAAAGTCCGGTCTAGCAACCGGAGTTTTCCAATAGCAATCCTCGATGGGATTCCGCGGCTATTCGTGTGGATCAAGGCGGTAGAGGCCGCCAACACTGGGCGGCTCCATGCTTTGAACTACTCTCTGCCAGACGGTCAAAGCGTCGATCTTTTAGATCAACCAAGGTAACCGCCGTCTTTAGTTTATTCGTTTATTGCTTAAACGAAGTCGATATTGGGAAAAAGGAAATCAAATTTTTGAATTCCGCTGCGTTCCCGCGTTGATTTCCTAACAAGGCCAACAAGCACAGCCGAATACGCGAGGAAATGAGTAATCAAGAGGTCGGTGATGGACGAGTTCATAAGGAGACCGATTATTACATCAACACCATGAAAATGTAATGTAATTTACTTGTTGAAATCAACCATCCACACACTCATATGGTAGTCCTTAAAAAACTCGGGCACCTCCTGAAAATTCAAAGAGTAAAAATAGAACAACACAACCGCTGCTATTTGATATAAAGCTCAAGGATGGGAGCATTGGCTGCCCCTGATTCCACCGTTTGATCAATCATGCTTGTTGTTCGCTTAAATAAATCTGACGTGGGGGGTGGTTCTCAAAATTATCAAGACAATATTTCAAATTTAAATTAACCCGAGCGCGGCCAAAGAACATGCTTGCTCCTTTGTGTCTCTGTGTTTAGCTTGACCAACTCAACTTCGAAACTTGACTCAAGCTCGATTCTTGATAAGATTGAACTAGACTTGTTAAATATACATATTCACTATAATAAACCGCGGCCTATGAACTCGATTATTAGTGACGATGTCAAAAAGTGACCTTAACCACGTGTCGCCTACACATCAGCACAATAATAAATATAGAGAAGAGCCTCCATCAAAGGCCAGAACCCCAGTACCCGAGTTGCATGAGCTCGGTCACCATCCTCCGACCTCTCCAGATCGGCCTGTACTTGTGATCAAACATGCCCCTGCCCGACCCTATAGGTCGGCTCAAGTCCCTCTCAGACCAAACCTCTTATGCACAGAAGAATCCGAGTTGATCCCAGCTCGGCTATCCTCCCCGACCTCCGTAGCTCGGTCAATACATAGAAGGATTCAGCCAGTTCAGCTCGGGCCATCTAAGTCGGCCAGAGTCCATACTCAATCGTATTTCCCACGCGTGTGATAATCAAATAAATATAGGAAGAATCCCTCATATTTAATACTCTGATTCTGACAGTCAAATATATCCATAATTATCTCCAACAATTAAGGAGATTAAATCGTAATTATCTTTTCCTTAGGGAACACAAAATCCTAGCCTAACAAGGACAAGGCCCACGCCGCCTTAGGGCATAACTCTCCTCTATATAAACCATCCCTAAGGAACTATGAAGACTTGATTCCAATACAGGCATTGGATACGTAGACAGCTTGAGATACAGTTTCTCAAATCCAATCTAAACCACCACCAAAACACCCCCTCATTTTCATTGTTTTTATCGTATTCTTGAAGTTTGCAGGTTGTCTTTAGAAGAACGACCCTGGATTTATCATCGACGATTTTTGGAATCGTCAATTAGCATAAGTCAACTGTGAGCTCTATGTGTCTAATACTCGATTTGATGAATTTTTTTTTTTGAATGATTCAATCTTAGGCGTTGAGATCATAAATCATTTTCAACTGATCATATATCAAAATTCACGACACACTCAAAAAAAAAAATCCTTAAACTCCAAAGAAACATATAATTAATCTTCATCGTCGGAATGTGTCGAAGATATTATTAATAAGGATTAATTATTTATGTATTTATCTATGTAGTATTTATCTATTATTTTGTGGCCGAGATAGTCGAGCCTATAAATACACACATTTAATCAATTATTGAATCAAATAAATGAATTAGACTAGTCTTAATGAAATGTAGAATCTGTATGAAAGATGAACACAAAGCACAACCAAGTCTCAGGATGAGTGTTTGAATGTCATTAAAAGGGAACGATTAGGTGGTTATCCGAAAATCTCTGGGAGAATATAAAGAAAACATTCAAATGCATCATTTCTTGGACTTAGGTTGTTGGACTGTTTTGACAGAACCCTTGAGGATCTGGGTATAAAAGACTCACTACATCTCATTTTATGATCTAGTCTGTTTCAAATTTCTGGTCGTTGTAGTATAGTGGTGAGTATTCCCGCCTTAATAAAACTGTGTGTAATAAAAATGAATCTAGGAATAGCTGACTATGAATTGATGCTCTCTATGATACTTATATTAAATGCTTAGATGTTCTGTGCTTTACCCGTGTGGGTTATTTTTCCATCTAAAGCTGTTATGTGAAGTGCTATATATTGCCTATCGAATTTTCTTCTCGACGTGTGGGGGCCATTTTCTTATTATTCCCATATCCTGTTCGATGACTTGGCACGAGGACCATGTCCCGTGTTTGGTTTGTTTTGGTTGTTTTGTTTTGGTATAGGGATTCGGGTTGTGCTTTCTCATGGCTGTTACGGGATTCGATAGCACCTTTCCGCCAGGTTTATAAGCTAAGTCTTCCTCTCTATCTCATTCACACACCGGGACACTTTGCAAGTTCGTAAGTGGGGTAGAGTCGTGGTTGGTCTAAAGAATGGCATTAAGTGTTTATTTTGTATCGAAAAATCCCTTAGTTTTTTTATCTTTTTCGAGCATTATTTAGTTGATTAAAATAAATTGTACAAGGTATATATTTCATGGATTTAAAGATGTAATGATCAATTTGGATATGTATAACCAATGTGATCCGTAAGTGCATTTTAACCCCAAATTTATTTGTGTAACATGAATTCCTTAACGTAAGCCTTTGATATTGAAGCGAAAATTTTAAACTGTACCCATTCAGTATCCTAGTGGTTTATCCTAGAGAGACTTGTGCTTAATAATAGCAGTAACTTAATACCTAACTTCTGAAAGTGTACTGTGAATATCTGAAGGTTTAAATGTGATAGTGTAGAAATATACTATTTGTGTAACACTTGTACACATTATTTATTCTTTAGTACACATGACATATTAATTATATTATATAAATAATTAATATGTCACTTGTCATAACTTTTCTACTTTATTGGGTTCTAGTTCTAGCACCCATATAGATACTCAAGTTGGCCGCCATAGTTGCCATCCATAGCATAGCTAGTTTACTTTATTAAAGTTGTATCTATTTATACTCTTTTTACTCAATGAATAAACTAAGTTGAAGTTTACTCTAGTGTATAACACTTTCTCAAACTCTCTTCATGGTATCGAGAGACTTAAACTCCCGAATCCGGCCGCAAACTCTCAAGTACCTCTTTGAATTAAGAATGTCTTCATTATCTGAAGCTTCTCACCTCAGTTGAGTCCCAAATACCTCAGCAGACCGGGGTCACCGACTTTCATCTTACACTAATCATAGACTTGATGGCAACAACTACTTGCTTGTGGTCAAGGTCTATGAAAATGTACATCTCTGGACAAGGTAAGATGGGATACTGTCCGACTCTAAACTCCGCCTGCTTGAAGATGACCCAGATTTGAAGCATGGGATAATACTAATAATCAAGTCATGACCATTCTCACAAGATCAATGACAAAAGAGATTAGTGAGAACTTTATGATGTATGATAATCGCAAAGAGATCCGGGATAATGCCAGGGATCTTTACTCCAAGAAAGACAATACATCGTAAGTGTATGAACTTGAAGCTCAGATTCAAAACTGCAGACAAGGAGATATGTCTCAGAACTCAATATTTCAACCAACCTGCCTAGGGCATGGCAACACCTAGATATGTTAGAAACTCACCCTGGAATGATGTCAAGGATGCCGCCTTTATAAGGACATTATTGAGAAAAAGAGAGTATTCAAGTTTCTTCTTGATCAATCCTACTTTTGATGATGTTAGGGAAGAATCCTTGCCACAAAACCTCTCCCAATCTCAAATCCATGTTTGCTTTGAAGTCAAACATGAGGAAAGCAGAGAAAAGTGATTCTGCTGAACTCTCCTGCTGACAACCCTGCTGAAAGTGCTACCTGATCATTTGTCGGAAGCTTACTGAGGTTACTTGAGATCGTCGGGAAGCTTCTTGATCGAATCGGAAAGTTGTTCTGTGAGCACTACAAACGCACAAATCACACCAAGGACACTTGTTGGAAGCTACATGGCATGCCTAAATCCTCCAAGCCTACCAGGGAAAGTCAGGGCAGACATGTCAATGAAGAGGAGAATGATAACAAGTTGAATGCTCAGTTGTCGCATTTAAAGCTTTCCTCACTCAACAAAAAGAAGGTAGTCCTCTACGACATTTGCTTGCTCAGCTCAAAGCACGCGTAAATTCTACTCTTCTATTAGTAATGAAACATGGATTGTTGATTCTCAGGGCCTCTCTCATATGACTGCAATAAAAACCTCATAACTCACCTTATGCCATGTCATCAAATTCATAAAATCAAGGCTCACCGATGGATCTATCTCTCATGCAAAAGGTTTTGGACATGTTAAACTCACTAATAAGATATGCCTAAAGGATGTCCTATTTGTTCCAAAATTAGATCGCAATCTCATATCAATCAAGAAACTTGCAAAAGATTTGAATTGGATCATTGTGTTTAATGAGAATCGCTGCACTTTCCAGACCCTTCTTCACGAGGAAGTGATTGGGAGGGCTAAACCACTCGCCAGATTGTATGTGGTCAACCTCGCCAAGATCGAATCTGCCTCAGCAGCCTGCACTCAAACCTTAGACAATATCATGTTATGGCATTATAGACTAGGACATCCAAGTTTTGGTTATTTAAAGTCTGTAATTCCTGAATTATTTAAAGGGTGTAATGTCAATGATCTTCAATGTGATATTTGTCAATTTGCCAAACTTACCAAATCTGTGTATACCAAAATACCTTATTTGCCTTCCACGCCTTTCACTTTAATTCATAGTGATGTATGGGGACCTTCAAGAGTAAAAAGTATAACAGGGAAAAGGTGGTTTGTCACTTTCATTGATGATCATACCAGAAACACATGGCTGTTTTTAATGAAGGATAAATCCGAAGTTGGAACAGTGTTTCGAAATTTTACAACATGATCTCTACTCAATTTGACACTAAGATCAAGATCTTAAAGACGATAATGCACTTGAATACTATGAGTCGAACCTCGCATTTCTTGATGGATAAGGGATTGTCCATATCAAGTAGTTGTGTGGAAACACCTCAACAAAATGGGGTTGCTGAGAGAAAGAAAAGACACCTACTAGAGATGGCTAGATCAATCATGTTCACCACTCATGTTCCAAAGTATATGTGGGGTGAAGCTATATTAACTGCCACATACTTAATCAACCGACTTCCCAGTAGAGTGTTAGGCTTCAAAACTCCTATCCAAACCCTTCTGACCACACACTCCTGCCCTCATCTTATTTCCCAATTACCTCCAAAAATCTTTGGTTGTACTGTGTTTGTTTATATCCATGCCCAACACAGAAGCAAACTTGATCCCAAAGCTCACAAGTGCATTTTCCTAGGATATGCAAAGGACAGGAAAGGTTACAAGTGCTACTCTCCTTCTGAAAAGAGATTTTACAATTCTATGGATGTAATTTTTTTTGAAAGGACTCCCTACTACAGCAAGTCCACTGAGGCAGTCACTGATGGAAACCTGATTGAAATTGACCTAAATCCTTTCCTCAAAGAAACTCTTAACCTCAACAACCTCATCGAGTCTCAAAGATCGAACCTCAAAGACTGCAGACTCGCATCGGACTACTAATCCTCAAAGAACCTCCTGAACCGCAGTCTATCGACCCGAGCCCTCGATACTCGGCGCTTTCTCGACCCAGAGCTCACTGAACCTCAAAGACTCTCATCGAGTCTCAAAGCACCTGCACGACATTGATGACGACCAATTGCTTTAAGGAAGGGAAAAGATCATGCACCGATCATTCTATTCATACTTATTTATCTTATGATCGCTTGTCTCCTCAGTATTTGCCATGTTTACACAGGACTGGACTCTCACTCTATTCCTAAAAATATTGTGAGGCCCTTCAAAATGATAAGTGGAAGGTCACTTTGTTAAAACAGAGATGGCTTGCACTCCTGGATAATCATACTTGGGATTTAACACCTCTCCCACAGGGCAAGAAGACAGTCAGCTGCAGATGGTTATTTACTATCAAATAAAATGCTGATGATACAATTGACAAGTATAAGGCAAGATTGGTTGCAAGGGGATTCACTCAAACTTATGGCATTGACTATAAGGAAACTTTTGCACCAAAGGGCAAAGCTCAACACCGCTGTGGTACTGATTTCTCTAGCTGTCCAACTTGACTGGCCTCTTCACCAATTGGATATCAAAAATGCTTTTCTCAATGGTGACCTTCTTGAGAAGTCTACATGAATGTACCTCCTGGTTTTGTCAATCCCTACACTCAAGGCAAGGTATGCAAACTCAGAAATCTCTATATGGCCTGAAGCAATCCCTCAGAGTCCGGTTTGGAAAACTCACTGTTGAGAGAAAACACGCCAACTAACTGTTGAGCGAAAAATCTACCCTTCAAAATTTAAATTTATAAAACTCTAAAACAACCGTGGGTAAACTAACTCTAACCAAAGCAGAGTACCGGATCAATTGTTAGAATAGCTACAGGAGTACGAGGTCGAACCCAAGAGATAAGTGGTTTGTAAATACCAAAGTGAACAAAGATAATAATTAAAACAACTAAGACGCACCATTGTTCCACCACCCCACCGAAATTAACAAGAAAGACACATTCATTTGTAAGTCTTGGATTAATAATCACTAAAGAGGCGGTACTTTCTCTTTGGATTTAGCGCCCGTTGATTAGTTTACCACAGGTACAACTAAAGATTTTACGAAACAAAGATTTGGATATAAAATCCTAATCTAACAACATTCTCCCTCAACTTTCGTATGTTCGGAAAATATCATCATTCTTCTTCACGGTAATCGACGAATTTATCAACTTTCGTGTTTCTAAATTCGAACAGCATGCAACACTACATTACACTTTAAACAAGTCTAAACATGAAGGAAGAACAAGAAAGCTTACGAATAAATGCATAAATCCTTATTTAATCCGATGAGGGTGGCTTCATGATGACGGAAAAATTCACAGTTATTTTTATAACTTTTCACCCCGTTTCTGATATCATTTTGAGCACTTTTGTATCATTTCGAGTCTTTAATTCCTAAGTTTCATAAAAATATATAAGTAGTAACTATTATGTAAAATATCGTGTTTTTAGAAGTTTTTATAAGTTTTTGTACCGGTTTAGTAACCGGTGTGTTGTGTCGGATTTACGTTTGGTATTTTGGTGGTTCATTGCAGGATTATAAGTTTACCAAGATTCCACGTAACGACACGTTTTGAGCTCTAAAAGAGGTGTTTAGAGGGTTAGAAGAAGGTGCCACAAGTTTACGAGTTCAACGGAGCAAATTTTCCTAAGTACTTAATCGTTACATATTTTCGACGGAGATTTGGCCCAGCTTAGAGGCATTTTCAGGGGATGACTTCTTAATGAAAGTTGTAGATCTTTGATAGAGCTTTCCAATGCATTTTGAATCATGTTAATTGGAGGTCTACAACTCGAGTTATGACCAAGTGGCTAATCGATTCGTAATAGTAAAAATCCCGAAAACGACACGACATACGAATGGCTCATCAAAACGGCGTTTTCTGAAAAAGAATCCTTCATGAAAGTTGTATATCTTCAATAGAGCTTTCCAATGGATTTTGAATCAAGTCAATCGGACTTCTACAACTCAAATGGTGGTCAAGTGGCTAATTGATTTGTATTAAGGAAAATGTCGCAAACGACACGTAATGGGAATGGCCCATCAAAACGACGCGTTTCGAAGAAGTGTCCTTCATGAAAGTTGAAGAATTTTCCGAGAGCTTAATCTTGACGTTTGAATCATAATTATTGGAGGCCTACAACTCGAGATATGAATTTTAGAAGTTTAATATATAATTATATATAAAATTCCCCGCTGCATGTTACTGCAATGATTAGTGATGATGAGCTCGGATCGATCCGGCACCAATCCGGATCGATCCGGCCCCAAAATATTTCCTATATATATCAGAGCATCAGTAGCAGCCCCTTTGCCCCTCTCTTCTCCCATTTCTCTTCTTCTCCTTCTTCTTTCTTTTATTTATGTTATGGAGGGGCCTATATGTAATATATATGTCGTTATAATGTAGGTGTAATAACCTTTAGTTATCATTTTAATATAATTTCGTTTTCGTTTTTCATTTTCTTGCTTTCTTTCATTTTATGCAATTAGTTTATCTATATATATATATATATATATTATATTATATATATATATCTATATCTATATATATCTATATATATATATCTATATTTATATCTATATAATCATAGTTATTTTATTTCCGTTTTGATTTCTTTAGTTTTGTTTCTTTTTATATATATATATATATATCTATATATACATATATATATCTATATACTAGTATTTATATATATATATGTATGTATTTAGATATATTTATATATTTCGTTGTTATTTCCGTTGTTATGAGTAGCTTTAAGCGTTATCATAATTAATCATGTAAAATTTGGTGAAATCAACCCGTGGAAGATGAAATTGGGAGTGTGTTGTGTTTTTTTATTGTTGTATCTCACATATTTCACGCCTTAGAACTTGTTATAACGGATTTGAACTAGATTAGCTACCTAGGTCAAAAATCACACACATCATTCTTGAGAGTGTTCGTAGAGAGAATGGTGTGGGAAAAGGGTTCTAAGATCGGGAGGTAAAACATACCGGGTTTTAGGTCGTGAATTCAGGCCCGCTCATCGGTGTTTTATTATCAACATAGTAACTTGAATGTGGTAGTCTAGATTAGTGTAGTTTAGTGTTAGACCCCGGGGTTGAACTATGAAGTGCCGGGTGGTTCTTGAGCCAACGATGACAAGTTGTTTCACGGAGTCTTTCGGGTAGACCATGGATTAGGTAAAGCTTCGGTTTTCTTCTTTGACACATTCTTGTTAAGATGTTTGGTGTAGTACGTTGGTGAGTATGAATCGGTAGTAACTTCGACCGAGTAATTTTTGGACTTGTTTCCATAACGAGGGTTATATCAAGCATCTCACAGCACTTAATCATGTTAGGATAATCGGTTTTCTAAAAAGAGAATTAATTAACCTCACATAGGATGTTAAAGGAGAGTTGTTCAGATCTTAACATCAGAATTAGGAGCACGCACCCGTGAGATTGAATGTGAGAGTTCATTTGTTATAATGCACACTTCCAGTTTTGTCTATCCGTGGGGTTGAAATTAGCTATTTTAATCATGGTTCGGCTATGTCTTTTAAAACCAAATAGTTTAATTTTCTTTCTTTTCTATCTTTAGTATAAACAAACCAACAACTTTGATCGCTTAGACTAAGAACCACGCTCACTTTGGTACTCACAACCACGTTTCCTGTGGGATCGACCTCGTACTCTCAGTAGCTATCCTAACAATCGACCCGGTACTCTGCTTTGTTAGAGAGTTGGTTTACCTACGATTCAGTCTTTATAAATATATTTTAGAGGTAAATTTAAGCTCATCAAAATTGGCGCCGTTGCCGGGAAATGTGTGATATTGTTGTGATATCTTGTAAGTGAACTGAAGGCTTAGGCCTAGGTTTAAAAAAAAAAAAAACGAAAAAAAAAGAAAAAAAAAAGAAAAGAAAAATTTTATTGTTTTTGTGTTGTTTTCTGAGATCTTGCAGTTTGAGTTTAAATGGATGAATTTTTCAATCAACACTACTCATCTGAACAACAATACCCCTACCAACCTCGTGCACTGAACAATGTTATCAACAATAGTTCATGCCTCACCTCAATATCAACAGCAGAATAACCAAGGTTCATGGGCTTATCGATTGCCTAAGTGCATACCAAGATCGAATTATGGTTATTCAAGTTATGAACCACAACATTATGAGGATTGTCCAAACCCTAGTGCTTATCAGATTACGGTGTTCATACTCAAAGATGTTGATTGCTTCACCCAAATTCAGCCTCTCCGATCGATTATCCCGAATTGGCAAGAGGCCTACTACTCACCTCCAATGAATCAAAGTCATTATGATCAGTTTTCCCCCATGCCACAAGAAGACCTCACCGACCTTCAAATGGAGCAGTTCATTCAATTCAACGAGGATATGATTCAAATGAAGAAGGATATGCAAGAGTTCGATAGAAGTACTGACTCCTCTATAAGAAATCTTGAAGACAAGTTGGGGCAATTGATTGAAATGATGAGGCATGAGAAAGAGGTAGAAACTTGTGCAATAGAGGTGGTCCGGGATGAAGATGTGCTCATTGAAGAAGTTCAGGTTGAGAATGAGGTTGATGATTCAGTTTGCTGTAAGACAGAGTTAGAGGAGCAAGAGATTAATTGGCCATCTTTAGTAAAGCCACTGGGAGAGTTGGTAATATTTGATATGACGGTCCCAGATTACTACTCTCATCCACTCAGAGGATGAATTTTCATGCGGTCCGCTTTGTGTACTCCCGATGGATGAATTTTATGGAATGGAGCAGAAGATGGTTCGACAGGCTGATAAAAGAAGATTCTCTGGCTGGGAGGAGGTAACATCGAGGGCCAAACGAGGTACGTTTCTAGACAATTTAATTTCAATGGTTCTCGCTTTGATCACTTTTCTTAAGCTATTGATCTTCTTAAGTTCGGATTTTGGTTGATTGAGTCTCAGATAGAGTCACCCTGTCGAGCAAACGACGTTAAACAAAAGCGCCACCGAGGCAGACCCGTTAAATAATAATAATTTGGATAAGCCTAGTCTTAATGAAATGTAGAATCAGATGAAAGATGAACACAAAGCACAACCAAGTCTCGTGGATGAATGTTTGAATGTCATTAAAAGGGAACGATTAGTAGTTATCCGAAAATCCCAATGGAGAAAAAGATAAAATTCAAATGCATCATTTCTTGGACTTAGGTTATTGAACCCTTTGAGGATCCGGGTATAAAAGACTCAATACTCTTTCACACATTTCATTTTATGATCTAGTCTGTTTCAAATTTCTGGTCGTTGTAGTATAGTGGTGAGTGTTCCCACCTTAATAAAACTGTGTGTAATAAAAATGAATCTAGGAATAGCTGACTTGACTATGATATATGCTCATATGATACGTATATGTTTAGATGTTTCGTGCTTTACCAGTATGGTTATTTTTCCATCTAAAGCTATTATATTGCCTATCGAATTTTCTGACGTGACAGGGCCATTATCTCATTATTCCCATATCCCTATTGCATAGTTTGGCACGAGGACCATGTCCCGTGTTTGCTTTGTTTTGGTTGTTTTGGTACAGGGATTAGGGTCGTGCTTTCTCATGGCTGTTACGGGATTCGATAACACCTTTCTGCCTGGTTTATAAGCTAAGTCTTCCTCTCTATCTCATTTACACTCTGAGAATAATGCAAAATCTTAAGTGGGGGGTAGAGACGTGGTTGGCTTAGAAATGGCAGTAAGTGTTTAAACCCTTAGTTTTTGATTCTCTTTCGAGCATTATTGAGTTGATTAAAATGAACTGTATAAGGTATATTTTTCATGGATTTGAAGATGTAATGATCGATTTGGATGTATATAACCTATGTGAACCACAAGTGTATTTTAACCGGAAATTTATTTGTATAACATGAATTCCTTCACGTAAGCCTTTGATATTGAAGCGAAAATTTTAAACGGTATCCATTCAGTATTCTAGTGGTTTATCCTAGAGATAGTAATAACTTAGTACCTAACTTCTAAACGTGTACTGTGAATATCTGAAGGTTTGAATGTGATAGAAAGAATATCAAAATAAGTGAGCTATCTATATGTCGGTTGTAGCTACTAATGATTTGAGTGCGGTAGGCGTTATCACGAAACGCCCTATACCACTATGAGGTTTAAAAGCTCCCGACGCTGATGATAGTAGTCCACTAGGTGTTATCACGAAACATCCTATTGTTTGGGAATGAGGTGTATGCTACACATTAAAAAAAAAAAAAAAAAAAAAAAATTATCTTCTGACTATCCCCAGTATAAACCGAATGATATGCTTTAGGGATTATCCTAATAAGTACACGGGAGGACTTTGTGTGGAATTGTTATCATGTCATACCTAGGAAAGTCATTAGGACTGCAGATAATGGATATTTGTGCGTTTGCTTGAATTATTCAAGAGAGATAGTGGAAATTGAAAAGGCTTGTCACACACACACTATGTTATACATTTATATTAAGGTTAACGTGTGGTTATGATTCGATTGGTTACATCATCTCGGTTGGCCTTTATATTTTACATCTTCGTGAATTTTTCCTCATTCATTTTATTTTATAGCTTGTTTTGTTCGGGACGACCAAAAGCTAAGTGGGGGGTTGTGTGATGACGGAAAAATTCACGCTTATTTTTATAACTTTTCACCCTGCTTCGATATCATTTTGAGCACTTTTGTATCATTTCGAGTCTTTAATTCCTAAGTTTCATAAAATATATAAGTAGTAACTATTATGTAAAATATCGTGTTTTTAGAAGTTTTATAAGTTTTTGTACCGGTTTAATAATCGTGTGTGTTGTCGGATTTACGTTTGGTATTTTGGTGGTTCATTGCAGGATTATAAGTTTACCAAGATTCCACGTAACGACACGCTTTGAGCTCTAAAAGAGGTGTTTAGAGGTTAGAAGAAGGTGCCACAAGTTTACGAGTTCAACGGAGCAAATTTTCCTAAGTACTTAATCGTTACATATTTTCGACGGAGATTTGGCCCAGCTTAGAGGCATTTTCAGGGGATGACTTCTTAATGAAAGTTGTAGATCTTTGATAGAGCTTTCCAATGCATTTTGAATCATGTTAATTGGAGGTCTACAACTCGAGTTATGACCAAGTGGCTAATCGATTCGTAATAGTAAAAATCCCGAAAACGACACGACATACGAATGGCTCATCAAAACGGCGTTTTCTGAAAAAGAATCCTTCATGAAAGTTGTATATCTTCAATAGAGCTTTCCAATGGATTTTGAATCAAGTCAATCGGACTTCTACAACTCAAATGGTGGTCAAGTGGCTAATTGATTTGTATTAAGGAAAATGTCGCAAACGACACGTAATGGGAATGGCCCATCAAAACGACGTTTTCTGAAGAAGTGTCCTTCATGAAAGTTGAAGAATTTTCCGAGAGCTTAATCTTGACGTTTGAATCATAATTATTGGAGGCCTACAACTCGAGATATGAATTTTAGAAGTTTAATATATAATTATATATAAAATTCCCATCTGCATGTTACTGCAATGATTAGTGATGATGAGCTCGGATCGATCCGCACCAATCCGGATCGATCCGCCCCAAAATATTTCCTATATATATCGAGCATCGAGCAGCCCTTTGCCTCTCTTCTCCCATTTCTTCTTCTTCTCCTTCTTCTTTTTTTTATTTATGTTATGGAGGCCTATATGTAATATATATGTCGTTATAATGTAGGTGTAATAACCCGACTAGTTATCATTTTAATATAATTTCGTTGCTTTTCATTTTTCTTGCTTTTTCTTTCATTTTATGCAATTAGTTTATCTATATATATATATATATATATATATATTTATATTATATATATATATCTATATCTATATATATCTATATATATATATCTATATTGTATATCTATATAATCTGTAGTTATTTTATTTCCGTTTTGATTTCTTTAGTTTTGTTTCTTTTATATATATATATATATATATATATATATATATATATATATATATATATATATATATATATATATATATATCTCTATATATACGCATATATATCTATATACTAGTATTTATATATATATATATATGTATGTATTTAGATATATTTATATATTTCGTTGTTATTTCCGTTGTTATGAGTAGCTAAACGTATCATAGCCGAATCATGTAAAATTTGGTGAAATCAACCCGTGGAAGATGAAATTGGGAGTGTGTTGTGTTTTTATTATTGTTGTATCTCACATATTTCACGCCTTAGAACTTGTTATAACGGATTTGAACTAGATTAGCTACCTAGGTCAAAAATCACACACATCATTCTTGAGAGTGTTCAGAGAGAATGGTGTGGGAAAAGGGTTCTAAGATCGGAGGTAAAACATACCGGGTTTTAGGTCGTGAATTCAGGCCCGCGCCATCGGTGTTTTATTATCAACATAGTAACTTGAATGTGGTAGTCTAGATTAGTGTAGTTTAGTGTTAGACCCCGGGTTGAACTATGAAGTGCCGGGTGGTTCTTGAGCCAACGATGACAAGTTGTTTCACGGAGTCTTCGGGTAGACCATGGATTAGGTAAAGCTTCGGTTTCTTCTTTGACACATTCTTGTTAAGATGTTTGGTGTAGTACGTTGGTGAGTATGAATCGGTAGTAACTTCGACCGAGTAATTTTGGACTTGTTTCCATAACGAGGTTATATCAAGCGCCTCTCACAAAGACTTAATCATGTTAGGATAATCGGTTTTCTAAAAGAGAATTAATTAACCTCACATAGGATGTTAAAGGAGAGTTGTTCAGATCTTAACATCAGAATTAGGAGCACGCACCCGTGAGATTATGTGAGAGTTCATTTGTTATAATGCACACTTCCAGTTTTGTCTATCCGTGGGGTTGAAATTAGCTATTTTAATCATGGTTCGGCTATGTCTTTTAAAACCAAATAGTTTAATTTTCTTTCTTTTCTATCTTTAGTATAAACAAACCAACAACTTTGATCGCCTAGACTAAGAACCACGCTCACTTTGGTACTCACAACCACGCTTCCCTGTGGGATCGACCTCGCATACTCCTCAGTAGCTATCCTAACAATCGACCCGGCATCTGCTTGGTTAGAGAGTTGGTTTACCTACGCTATTCTGAGTCTTTATAAATATATTTTCGAGGGGTAAATTTAAGCTCATCACTTCACAATGGTGGTCCTAGCACCGAGCCTTAACCACTCATGACAAATCTAAAATAACAACGAAATATAAATACATATATAGATACATATATATATATGAGTATATAAGTATATATATATATATATATATATATATATATATATATATATATATATATATATATATATATATATATATATATATATATGTTTATATATATAGATATATAAAAGACAATAAAGAAAAGAAACAAAACGAAAATGAAAATGAAAACGATATTATAACAACATATATATATTATATATATAAATACATAAATAGATATATATATATATATATATATATATGAAACGATAACTAGTCGAGTTATTACATCGACATTACGACTACATATATATACATATATCTAGGCCCCGAAACATAAAATAAATAAATAGAAGGGAAAAGAAGAAAAGGGATGGGGAGAAGAAAGGGGCGGCCAAAATGGCCAAGAAAGGGGCAAGAAAGATCAATGGAGATGGAGGAGTTTATATAGGAGAAGGGTGTATGTGGGGAGGTTTATTTGGGAGAGGTGAGAAGTTTGTTGTGAGGGAGGTTGTATTTGGAGAGGAATTATCTCCATTTTTAGCATGTGGGATAATCTTGGAGAATATTTGCCATCATGTGGAGGTGGTGAGTCATGTAGTAGCATGTGAAGTTTGTTACAAGAAATCATTACATGCCACATGCAAGTAACATGCAAGGAACATGCAAGGAATATGCCTAAAATCTCCCGGTTCGTCCCGAAGTTCCAGCTGTTCGGTATAAAAATCATAACTTGAGTTGTAGACTTCCGATTGACGTGATTCAAAATGAGTTGGAAAGCTCATTTTAGTATCTACAACTTTCATCAAGAACTCTTCCCCAGAAAACGCCTCTAAGTTGGGTCAAATTTCCATCGAGAACTGGTTACGGTAGAAGCACGTAGAACAATTTGATCCGTTTTGAACTCGTAAGCTTGTGGCATCTTCTTCTATCCCTCAAAATACCTCTTTTAGACTCAAAACATGTCGTTACTCGGGATTTTGGTTAACCTATAATTCTGCAATAAACCACCAAAATACCAAACGTAAATCTGACATTTACACTCCGGTTACTAAACCGGTACAAAAACTAATAAAAACTTATAAAAACATGATATTCTACAAAATAATTACTACTAATATACTTAGATAAATCTAAGGAATTTATGACTCGAAATGATATAAAAGTGCTCAAAATGCTATCAGAAGCGGGGTAAAAAGTTATAATAATAACTATGAATTTGTCCCTTAACACTCACTACTGTGGTTAAAGCTGCTGGATATCATCAATACAACTCTGATCACACTATGTTTATCAAGACAACCAACCAGAGAAGGTCTATTATTATTGTATATGTGGATGATATCATCCTTACAGGAGATGACACTACTGAGATCCACAATTTAAAGACTCTACTGGCACAGGTGTTCCAAGCTAAAGATCTGGGCTACCTAAAGTACTTTCTTGGTATGGAAATAGCTAGAAACAAAGAAAGGCATTTCGGTCTCCCCAAAGGAAGTATGTACTTGGATCTACCGAAAAATCGGCATGCTTTGGGATGCAAACTCGTCAGATCCTCAATCGACCCAAAGAATACCCTACTACATGGTGAAAGTGCTGTCAGAAAGGAACAATATCAAAGGCTGGTAGGGAAGCTCATTTATCTTTCTCATACAAGACCTGATATTGCATATGGAGTTAGTCTGGTCAGTCAGTTCATGCATTGCCCGACTGAGCAACATTGGGATGCTGTCTATAGGATACTGAGGTATTTAAAGTCAACTCCTGGTCAAGGCTTACACTTCACTAAGTCTACTGAGAGATCCATCAAGGTATACACTGATGCTGATTGGGCTGGTTGTCATATAGACAGAAGATCTACCACAAAGTTATCGTTTTATGTATGGGGAATCTTGTTACTTGGAGGAGCAAGAAACAACCTCATCGTGGTTCAAGTAAGTCTGCTGTTCGAACTCAGGGGCACTTGTTTTGGGCATTTGTGAAGCTCTTTGGCTCAAAAGAGTACTTATCGACCTTCAAGAAACTTACTCAAAGAACCTATCACACTCTGTGATAATAATTCAAATTATGCATGGCAGAGGATCCAGCTTCATCATGACAAAACCAAACATGTGGACATTGACAGACACTTCACGAAGGAGAAGATTGATGCCAAGATCATTCAACTTCAAGATGTTCCTCAAAGAGACTGCAATGCGGACATTCTCACCAAGGCTATTCCACCTCTTATGTTCAAAGAGATTAAGTAGAAAACTTGGTCAGATCAACATATACAACCCGATTTGAGGGGGTGTAGAAATATACTCTTTGTGTAACACTTGTACACATTATTTATTCTTTGTAGACACATGACATATTAATTATATTATATAAATAATTAATATGTCACTTGTCATAACTTTTCTACTTTATTGGGTTCTAGTTCTAGCCGCCCATATAGATACTCAAGTTGGCCGCCATAGTTGCCATCCATAGCATAGCTAGTTTACTTTATTAAAGTTGTATCTATTTATACTCTTGTTTACTCAATGAATAAACTAAGTTGAAGTTTACTCTAGTGTATAACACTTTCTCAAACTCTCTTCAGATAGGAAGGATATAAGTTAAGTTTATTGGGAAAGTGGAATGAAAGGAAGAATATCAAACTAAGTTGAACTATTTATATGCCGGATGTAGCTGCCAATGATTTGAGTGCGGTAAGGTGTTATCACGAAATGTCCTATACCACTATGAGGCTTAAAAGCTCCCGACTGCCTGATGATAGTAGTCCAGCTAGGGTGTTATAACGAAACATCCTATTGCTGGGAATGAGGGCATATGCTACACATGTGAAATTAAGTCCAGCTAGGGTGTTATCACGAAACATCCTATTGCTGGGAATGATGACAATGTGGAAAGTTGGTTAAGCATGGTTGAAAACTTAGTTATCTTCTGACTATCCCCAGTATAAACTGAATGATATGCATTAGGGATTATCCTAATAAGTACACGGGAGGACGTTGTGTGGAATCATTCGCTTATACCTAGGAAAGTCGAAGAGGATCTGCCTCGAATGGATACTTGTGCGTTTTCTTGAATTATTCAAGAGAGGATAGTGGAAATTGAAAAGGCTTGTCACCCACTCACTCTGTTATACATTTATATTAAGGTTAATGTGTGGTTATGATTCGATTTTGCTTATGGCACTTCAAAAGTGGCATAACTGGTTGCATCATCTGGTTGTCCTTTATATCTTATATCTTCATGAATTTTTCCCTATTCATTTTGTTTTATCGCTTGTTTTGCTCGAGGACGACCAAAAGCTAAGTGGGGGGTTGTGATGACGGAAAAATTCACTGTTATTTTTATAACTTTTTACCCCATTTCTGATATCGTTTTGAGCACTTTTATATCATTTCAAGTCATTAATTCCTAAGTTTCATAAAAATATATAAGTAGTAACTATTTTATAAAATATCGTGTTTTTATAAGTTTTTTATAAGTTTTGTACCGGTTTAGTAACCGGAGTGTCGTATCCGATTTACGCTTGGTATTTTGGTGGTTTATTGCAGAATTATAGGTTGACCAAGATACTGAGTGACGACATGTTTTGAGCCCTAAAAGAGGTGTTTTGAGGGAAAGAAGAAGATGCCACAAGCTTACGAGTTTAAAGGGTCGATTTTCCTACGTGCTTATACCGTAACTCCTGCTTTCGACGGACATTTGACCCAACTTAGAGGCATTTTCAGGGGATGACTTCTTCATGAAAGTTTTAGATCTTTGAAAGAGCTTTCCAAGGTTTTTTATCATCGCGACCCATGTTTGTAGTTCATCTCGACCATGTCCTTCTTCATCTCCTTCTTCTCAAGGCAAGGTTTTTGTTCATTTGCTCCAATAGGACATCGGTCGAACTCTTTTGAGGTATATGAGCCAAAGGTGGAGGGTTTTGATAAGTGTTAGAACCTTGTTGATTGTACCCTCCTTGTTGTTGCCTTTGTTGGGGAGGTTGGTAGAATTGCCCTTGAGAAGATTGACCTTGGTTTGGGCCTTGTCGATAACCTTGGTTTTGATTCCGGTTCCAACCTTGATTGTTGTTATTCCTCCAAGAACCATCACCTTGATTTCCATAATTCCTTCTTGACCTTGTCCTACAAAGCTTACATCTTGAGGTTCTTCATACGGTGACCCACTTTGTTGATCTTCCATACATTGGCCTTGAAAGGCGTTTTGCAATTGGTTTTGATATTGAGGCCCCGCATTCCATTGCTCCATCGAACAAATATTCATCATCCGCTTTGCCAACTCATTCATATTTACTTGAGATAGATTGCTAGGTTGTCCTTGATTTGAGGATTGTGGGTAAGCCATATTTTGAGCCTTGGTCGCATCCCGCAATCCTTTGCCGAGTGTGGTCCACTACAAATTTGGCAAAGTTTAGCACTCTCCATCTCCTTTTGCAATTTCCCCAATTGTTGTTCCATAGCTTGCACTTGGGCATAATATTGATCAATTGCCTCAACTTCTTTCACTTCAACCGAACCGGGCTTCTTACTCCTTGTCCTCTTCTACTTGACGATATATATTGCCTCAAGTCTCGGAAATTTTCTATTTGGTTCATTTCTACTTCGGGCACCATGCTCATAATATCACCATTGCACGAAGCATGCAAGGTACTTTGATGGACTTGATCCAAACCCCGAAAAAGCATGAACTACCTCATAGACCTCAAACCGCGCCCCGGCACTCCATCAACAAAGCTTTAAACCGGTCCCATGACTCATGTAGCTCTTCTCCTTCATATGCATTGAATGACATGATAGCTTCTTTCATATCCATGGTCTTCGATGAGGGATAATACTTGAGTAGAAAAGTTTTAATCACATCCTCCCATGTGTGTAGAGAATCATTAGGCAACGAATCATACCACCTCTTAGCTTGATCTTTCAATGCGAACGGAAAAAGCATAAGTTTGAGTGCTTCATCACTCACCCCATTGATCTTTGTTGAGTTGATTACTTGGAGAAAGTGGTCAATGAACAAGTGAGGATTTTCCATGGCGGTCCCCCTGAATATAGCATTGTCTCCCAACATATGTATAATGTTTCTATTCAACTCCAAGTTATTGGCGCCACCGTGGAATTCGAATTGACTATGCCCCATTATTGCCGTAGAAAGCCATCACAAAGTCTCTACAAGTCAAACCACCTTGATTTTGCTCTTGTTGACCATTAAACCAATGAGGCATTGCATTTGCACCTTGATTATGAGCTTGATTTTGGTCTCAGTAAACCGATTCATCATCCATGCATTGAATTGTTGCATGACAAGGGGATCCATTTGATTTCCTTGTGCATTCCCACCTCCTTGTGCATTGTTATTGCTAGTGTCGGGTTTTGATTCGGGCCCCATTATTACCCCTAAATTTCCTTCAAAACCTTGTTCACCGTGTTGTGCCATCTGAACCTTTCTCCCAAGTAAAAGAAATTAGCTACTCATTATACTAGTTGAAACGTAAAGAAAGCAGTAAATAAGAGACATAACAAGTAAAAGAAAGAAGTAATATACCCTTAAATTGCATAAATTCGAAATTAGATCCAAAAGTACAAAAATAGAAAACTAATTAAAAGATAGTGTCTTGATGTTTGAAATGGAAATCTAAGCTAAAAATGGAAAGATTAAGCTAAGATATTGTTGATCTACACTAAAAGGTTGTATTCTAAGCTATTACAAAAATCGAGCTAAGAAAATGGTAGAGTTTGGCTAAGAAGATGGTTAATGTCCAAGAAAAGTCTAAAGGGGGGTATTTATAGGAGGGGAAAATCTGCAGAAATTTTGCCTCAAACGCACGTTTAGAAGGATGATTTTGGCGTTTTCATCTTCAAACGCGCTTTCGCACGCTTCATTTCGACGGTCGTTGGCTAAACTTCATCCGAACGCGGCGTTTAGAAGGTTCAAACACGCGTTTGGTGAGCTTGGAATGCACGCTTAGAAGGTTGGAACGCACGTTTGGAGGACTTGAAACGCCGCGCTTAAGCGCTTTCAAACTCGCGTTGAGGGCTTCAACTCGATCATAATTTTGGCTTCGAACGCACGCGTTGGGGGTTCAAACGCCGCTTGAACCCCTGTGGCCCCAAATCTTCACTTTTCTTCCTTTTTTCACCTCTTCTCTTGCCTCGGTCATGCTTTTCATTATAAAAGATCACCTTCCGGGTCCTCGAGACACCGAAACCCTACAACATCATAAACGACCAAAAACATCCAAACAATTCCGGAGGGTAAAAGTGCTCGGGAATAGGGTTAATATCACTGAAAAGAGGTAATAAACCATCAAAGCGACGAATTTACTCCCCATGCTATAAACTCACGGTATCACCCCGAAAACGGTCTAAATCACCCAAAAATGTGCTGAAAGTGTGGTAAACGGGGGTAAACGATGCACCGGAGTCACGTAAAGTTGACTCCCATAAACTCGTACAGTTTATAACGGTTAACGAGTCAAACTCGAATCTATCTCTTTAAAACTCTATACGTTATGTTAAATGAACGCTATCAAACATTATTATATATATATATATATATATATATATATATATATATATATATATATATATATATATATTACTTGATAATTATAATATTTCATATGCCATAGTATGTACAGAGAATCACGAGGACGGTGAACCACACCTCCACTGCCTCGTATAACTGGGCAAAAAATTAAACACGAAGGACCAAAGGTTCTTCGATATTAAGGACCCAAATGGTTTACAGTCATACCATATCCAAACACCCGGGTACCAAGAAACGATGAATCTGTAGCAGCTTACATCGCTAAAGGAGGGGCTTTTGAGGAATGAGGTTTAAATTTTCGATAACTTTGTAAAATAATTGTATTTTTTTTTTGTTTAAAGGCATATTTTTACAACCAAAGGTATGCATAAATTGTTACAATAACACGTCATTTGCATAAATCGTTACAATAACACGTCGATTGCATAATTCGATACAATAAAACATCACCGCATAGATCGCTACAATAAGAAGTCATCGCGATAAATCGCTACAATGACGCGTCATTGCATAAATCGCTACAATAAGATGTCACCGATCAAGGTTGTCAATGAATCGCGGCGTCAATACATCATGGTAGCCAATGAATCGTGGGCGGTCAATGCATCGGGTGGTTAATGGATCCCGTGGCCAATGCATCCGGGTAGGTGGTCGATGCATGACGGTGATTAATACGTCACGTCGATTTTTATGAAGAAAAATTGATTTTATGAAATTTATTCGGAAAAATATCAAATTTGTTTTTAGAATAAAGAAGACGAAAAAATATGAATTTTAGTGAAAAATTATGATGATCCGAGTTTTAGATCAAAATATACGACCTTTAAAATATGGTGAATTAAAAAAAAAAAAAAAAAAAAAAAAAAAAAAAAAAAAATTAGAATGTCCTTATAACTAAATAAGATTTCGGAGTGTCATATTATCCTTAATAAGTTGAAAATTGGTCCTTTTAAATAATTGACCCTATTATTATTAAGGATTAATTATTTATGTATTTATCTAGTATTTGTATTTAGTATTTATCTATTATTTGGTGGCCAAGATAGTTGAGCCTCTAAATTACACACACATGTAATCAATTATTGAATCAATTGAAAATCAGTTTCCTCAACTATTATAATTACAATAGAATGAATGATTGCCAGAATTCTTCATTTGAGTTGGATGATGGAATTCATCCTTCTTACCAAAATTTTGTTTTATTTTATTGTAATGCCTACCAAATTAAAGCAACGAGAATTACGGATAAAACTATCTTCTCATCACAACAATTCCACAGAAAACTGAAGAAAAAAAAATCAGGCGATTGCTTAAAAACATCAATTCTGCAAAGCTTGTTGTGGAATTTAACAAAAACCAAAAACAAGTACAAGTTGTCCTCAACCGGAAGTAACACACCAACATCACATCACACGCTAACTAGACACGGGAATGCCTCAATCGAAAATCACGAAAAAAAAAAGAAAAGAAAAAAAAAGCTAATTGACAATAAAAACAGAAACATATCGAAATTATTAGCTTATACTACTAAATAGTCACAACATACGTACTTTTACACTGAATTGATAATGGTATAGGACCCACGCCATGCATGCGCATCAAAATGTATTGTGTCACTTCTCATGTGAAAAACTCGAAGAAGTATTCTTCATCGTCATGATGAAGAATCAGTAGTACTCCATATATAGTAAAGGAGGGGGGGGGGGCCCGAGGGAGGGGGGCCTCGATCAAGATCAATATTGATTAGACGTTGAAGTAATAGTTCTCGTACCTGAGGAAACAACGCCCCGACTCATTGCTAAGGTTGGCACCAATTCTATAAGGACATTTAAATGGAAGATTATCTCTTATTGTCTCAAAGCAGTTTAAACAGTCAATGGGTACTTCGTCCTTGGCGCAACTAACTTGGATGTAAACAGCATTTACGTCACAGTTTTGTCCACGTCCCGACTGTGTACATGTATCTGTGTGAAATTCAGTAGCATAGCCGGCTATCGCTGCTGTTACAGCATCGAACATGGCTTGAAGGTTCACCTCAAAAGTACTGTATGGTCCGTAAGAATCTGGACTGCATTCTCCTGCAATAGGATCATCTGCCGTGCTTTTACCATATTGCCCGATCAGTACCAAGACGATGAAGACGACCTTCACCGGAGTAGTTGCAGCAGCAGCCATCATCTTTTGAGGGGAAAAAACCATACGTATATAACACAAGAATTGGAAAAATATGATTTTGTATTTCACACTTCAAGACTATATATACACCGAACATTACATATATATAGTACAAGGTGGAGTACCTGTTTGGCTTCGCGTTAGACGTACTTGAATTGATTCAAGAAAGAGAAAGAATAAAAAATATAGTAAAATAATGATTATAAAGTTGAAATGTTATATTGAAATCAGATAATTGAAAAACGATTGGTGAGAGAAATTTTAATGAAATATTATATTGAAAAAAATAATGGTTAAATAAGATAAATGAGTTAATAAAGTGAATTGATTAATATTATTTTATTTGTTGATGTTGAAGTATTAATGAGAGAATTTATAATAAAATAACAGAATTAATAAAATAATAATAAATAAGATAGCAGAATAAATAAAATATTGGATTGAATATATTTTACGATAACTATTTTTATACTTACTGCTTATATATATATATATATATATATATATATATATATATATATATATATATATATATATATATATATAATTGATGTCCAGAAAGGAGATGCAACCTCAAAGTCTTCACAAAATACAACCACTGTCTTTTTTCCTCATTGATTTTGTTATATTTGGGAAAAAAAAAAAACTCTACTACTATTGAGAAATAATATTAATTATTGTCTCCGTCATCAACTTAATATTTTAGAAGAGATGTAAGTTTAAAAGTTTACTCCTCAAGTTTACACTATTTTTTTTTACCAACATAATATTGTAAGTTGTGATTGTTTTGATTTTTTTATAATTTTATTTACAAGTAAAAATATGTGTTGAGATGATGATGGTGACAAACGGTAAACCTTTAAGAAGTAAATCTATATTCCCCCTAAAAATAAACCATGATTGATCGGCTGCCGGGGATTATATTCCCTAGATTAATCAATTGGCTGAAAATAAAATCCTGCGTTTTTTTGTGAAGTTGTTGTGATGTGATTGGTAGCCAGCGTTTATCCCATTTAAACATTCGGCCGGAAGAAAAAAATGTTAAGTAGTGGAACAAAAGTTCTTCACATCGCCGGTTGGACAAGTTTGTTGCCGACTTAGTCTATTATTTCAAAATCGACAACAAAGAGCTTGAATGGTGTAAATGATCCAAGAGTTTGACACCCGGCTCGTGAAATGCTCGTTAATATGCGATTTAACCGAACTTGAGCTAAACTCGCATGCTTTTTATAACGGTTAACGAGTCAAACTCGAATCGATCTCTTTAAAACTCTATACGTTATGTTAAATGAGCGTCATCAAACATTATTATACTGTAGTATATCAAGTATATATATATATATATATATATATATATATATATATATATATATATATATATATATATATATATATATTACTACTAAAATTATAATATTTCATATGCCAGGGTATGTACAGAGAATCACGAGGACGGTGAACCACACCTCCACCGCCTCGTATAATCAAGCAAAAATTAGACACGAAGGACCAAAGGTTCTTCGATATTAAGACCCAAATGGTTTACAGTCATACCATCCAAACACCCAGGTACTAAGAAACGATGAATCTATAGCAGCTTACATCGCTAAAGGAAGGGCTTTTGAGGAACAGAGTAATCTTCAAAAACTCAGAAGATCCCCCAGGAAAAATAGAGAAGAAATCTGGTCGAAAATAATTAAAGAATCTACATCCAGATCAGATTTCCTTTCAAGAGTACAGACTGAACAACCTTACACCTGGGCAACACAACTACGAAATCTGGAATACGCAGCCAATTCCAGATGGCCAAATCCAACACCCCAATACGAACCCAGGTGGACTAACTTCATCAACATTCCCCAAGAACTTAAAGACCGGGTAGACTGTACAGATAGCTTTATAACGGTTAATGAGACAACAAGATTGTATGTTGATGAAGAATATACCCTAGTTTTATTCTTCATCTTGTTAAATGCCCTGTCAATAAAACTAGGGTATTTTAATTTAACAGACTCAACTGCTGATCCTTCGTGTCTCTAATTTTTGCCCAGGCTTATAATGAGGCGGTGGAGGTGTGGTTCACCGTCCTCGTGATTCTCTCAGTACATACTATGGCATATGAATATTATAATTTTCAAGTAATTTATATAAGTAGTCAATGAGGAATAATGGAATTAAAGAGCAGTGTAGGTATGTTAGAAATACATATTTGCCTTGCAATTTGTATGAATTTTGTCTCATGAGGCATTTTGGTATGAGAGAGAAGGTAAAGATAGAAAATATTTGGTTTCTTAACTTGGGTCTTCTACTGGTTTTGCAGAGGAGAGGACATTTATAGTGCCCCCATTTTTGAAAAAAATCCTCGCACACGTGGCAAAACCATATAATATTACTAGTTTAGCATTAGTGCTCGACAGATGGGTCCCACCCACGTGGCTACAGTAAAGGAAAGAGGCATAAAATGCCAATTAAGTCTGTCATCTTTCAACACAATCATTACGCTTTACTGCAGAAAAGTCACTTTTTACTGTAGCACTTTTGAATATTGAAATTATTCTGTAGCGCTTTATTTATAAAGTGGAGTAACAGCTGTATTTTGTCTGATCCATTTAATATTTTTGCATTTTCTGAGAAAAGCATTTACACTGGAGATAAGTTTAGCTGAAACGGTGTCAGGTGATTATGAGACCGATTGTACGGATATTATTTTGTATTTCTGAACGAGTCAAACTCATAATGTTCACGAGTTTTATCGAATATTATTATATTAAATCAAAAAATATTGTTATTATATTTTATAAAGCACTGAATTCGAGCACTTTTAACTTTAGGTTTAACAATTTTGTCAAACTGTTCGAGCTCGAGTTTGAGTTTGAAATTGCTTAAAACTGTGTCAAGCATAATCGAGTTCAACTCAAGCATATTAAAAACTCGATCGAGTAAAGTTTACTTGGCCATTCCTTGAACGGTTGAGTGATCCTTCTGACTAGGCTGCTTAGATCTTTCTTCACTGCTTTGTCTTGACTCAGCCGATAGTCAGTTCACTCTGCCGGTTCACTGCATTGTTATCTTCCATGATCTTTTATGTACTTCTTGTACTTCACTGATCCTTAATTAGGTGAGATCAATGTACACCATATTTGACATTGTATTCATAATTTAAATTATAACTTAGACTTATGGAGCAAAACAATTGATACCTGATCGAATAGATTAAAAAAATGATAGCGCAACCTAAGAATCCTTCAATCTTGTAAATGCAGACGGTATGATCACATCGAACATCCCATGAATTTTAAACCTGTCAATCAGGAATAAACAACAACAAAAAATAAAACACAAAAATAATAACCACAAATAAAATTAAAACACAAATAGCAATTACTGAGTATACAAAACTGCAAATCTTCCTGTGAAGAAAATTAGACTTGTGCGGCAAAACAAACTAACACAACTTAATCTTCATGTAGAATATTAATCCTCCATGAAAGATTCACAATTACAAACCATTTTGGTCATATTCTATCACTGCTCTGTGTATGAAAGGTTCCATTTTTGCAGATGCTTGTCGACCGAAATCGAAAATCTGTCATTAAAAAAAATCAGGCCCTTAAAAAAAAACCAAGAAACAAAATTATGGATTTGTAGCATCTTGCAGAGCATTTTTTTTTTTTTTTTTTTTTTTTTTTTTGAGAGAGATTCAAACCATACCTTATGAACGGCGTGAGAGCGAGCATTCTTTCATCCCCTCCGTTGAGTTTGCTTTGCACTGATTTATAGTGGAAAACCGATTCCTCTTCTGATTTTGACAGAATTTGAAGATCGAACATAATTGATACTTTTTTAAACATAATTGATACTTATCAAAAAAAAAAGAAAAAACACAACCAAGAAACAAAATTATGGAAAACCCTCTTTCGTTTTTGACAGTGTTTTTTTCCATGATTCTGGGGATTTACTGTGTTTTACCTCTATCAAATTTTTTTAGTTCAATAGCAGGTAATCCGTTCCATGATTCTAGGGATTTACCGTGTTTTCTTCTAAAAAATTTATTTATTTATTTATTTTTACGTGTTTCGGGTATAAGCCGGGTATGATGGTTGCATCAGGCCGAAAGGCGTAGTCGATGGACAACAGTGAATATTCCTGTATTACCTTTGTTGGTCCCGAGGGACGGAGGAGGCTAGGTTAGCCGAAAGATGGTTATCGGTTCAAGAACGTAAGGTGCCCCGCTGGGGTAAGAAGGGTAGAGAAAATGCCTCGAGCCAATGTTCGAGTACCAGCGCTGGCGGCGCTGAAGTAACCCATGCCATACTCCCGGAAAAGCTCGAAGGACTATAAGCAAAAAGGTACTGCACCCGAAACCGACACAGTGGGTAGGTAGAGAATACCTAGGGCGCGAGACAACTCTCTCTAAGGAACTCGGCAAAATAGCCCCAGAACTCGGGAGAAGGGTGCCTCCTCACAAAGGGGGTCGCAGTGACTGTGCCCGGCGATCGCTTACCAAAACACAGACTTCCTTGGTTATAAGTCAGACCATAGTGTCTTCATGCTTCTCTGCTGGTACTTGGCTGGCTTCACTCTGTCGGATTTCTGTTTCACTTTGCCATCCTACCAACTAGTACAATACTTGTCTGACTCAACTTATACAACATGTTAGACTTTAAGTAAAGTCTTATACAGAGAATTTTAACTTGTTTCAGGCTTGCTATAACAGCTAGTATGCCCATCATCAAAACATAATAAAATGTTCCTAACAATAATAACAAAAGGTATCACACCATAAACAATGTTATCAAAATGTATTTATCTATTTTATCTGCTTCCAGAGAGTTCCTGAGGCACCTCAAAATCTATTTTATCTCAGTATAAGCCTAATGTGCTTTTCCTTATGGAAACTCGTCGTTGTTCTAGTGATAGGGCACTGGAGATTCTTCACAAAATCTATTTTAGATTGCTATCAACAGCCATGAAGTATTCAGTAAAGAAAACGAAGAAGAAAAAAATACAAGAATTCTTCCATGGCCTCAGAAAATTGTCAGTTGTGATTAAGTCCATAAACATTAGTGATAGTTTAGTTAGCAGTAGTGAATTTTCTAGAAATCACTTGTCTGATAATGTATTGTGATTATTGCAGTTTTGTGCCTGAGTAAATCTTTAATACATATCGGATTTGGCTACGTCTTTTTGTAATTATCCCCCCTCCCTTTTCTCAGAATGTATTACTGTTACAATTCAAGGGTATAGAGTCAAGAGCACTTGCATTAGTGTCTGTAAAACAAAGATAAATCTGTAAAATAGTGTTTGAAACCATTCAGATCCATTGAAAAGCATATGCTGCAAATTATCTCTAAACTTTTTGCTCCTTATAATGCACAAAATACATTCTGATGCACATTTCACTTTGAAGGAAGATTCCACAAAATAGAGAAAATTGATGTTTGAGTTTGTAAAATAACAAATCTGTTAAAAGACATCAATACTATAACATGTGTAAATTGAAATGTATATAAAATTTATTGATATATAAAAAGTTAAAAGAATCTGACATAGTAGTAATAAGAGGTTTATGACACAGTCGAGTGATATGAGTTGCTTTCTTTTTATTCCTTTCTAAGAGAAATGACCAGACAAACATGTCTCAGATTCAAGTGTGTGTTATACAATTAGGCGATGATGCATTCATCCATTCGGTACAACCAAACGTTCTTAACATAAGAAATATGTCCATCACAGATTTAGACCGTATCTTTCAGGGTCGACACACTCCCTCATGCTAGGATGGCAAACGCATTCGCCATCAGGGCAGTAGTATCCGTCTTTGAGATTGCAGCTGCCAGGTCTACACTGGAAATAGTCGTCTGGTTCTGTTTCGTGTTCAACATCAACATCAAGCCCGTATTCTGCAGGATCCACGCACCTCGGTTCCGGTAAGGCGAGATAGCAAACGCATTCTTTATCAGGGCAGTAAGCTGGCTCATCACCAGATGGGCAGATACCAGGTTTGCATGGAAAATAACCATCAAACATTTTCCTTGCTTTCTCTGCTGACAATATGTCATTCTTCAAGTATTTAGCCTTTTCAGCCATTAGCTTTAGTTGTACTGATCCACCTTTCTCAGCTAGTTTCTCCCATGTTAGAATAGAAATTTATCAAAAATTATCAAAATAAAATAATATATATATATATATATATATATATATATATATATATATATATATATATATATATATATATATAGTGACGATATTTATATGCCACCCTTCCACGTGGAATTATCTCGAAATGGTCCAAATTTGGAATGTGGAGAGAGTCCAGTATGACAAGGATGTCGCGTCGGGTGATCCATCTCGACATGATCAAGATCATATGTATGATGAGTTAATTATATTGAAGGCTTCCACATCGGCATGATCATGTCGATAATCATCGAGTCGATATATGAGGAATAACTTGGACATGAAGCCAAGGTCATATTTGTCAATAGATTAAACCGCCCTTAATATAGGGCAGAAGAGGGACATGTGCCTATAAATACACACATCCAGGAACTACGTTGGGCTTGATTCCTGGATTCCAGACAGGATACGTAGGCAATGATGAGAGATAAATTTATGATCATTATTATGACATTTCGCCCCACTTCTGATACCATTTTGAGCATTTATGTATCAAATCAAGTCATAAATACTAAGTTTTATCAAAATATATGAGTAGTAATTATTATATAAATTATCGTGTTTTTATTATATTTTTATAAGTTTTTAATAGATTTAATAATCGGACTGTCGTGTTGAAAATTACTATATTTTATAAAGGTTTTATTTACCGCTAGTATGATAGATCTAAAAATATCATGACTAGAGACTGTAATATTAACTCGAAAAGAGTCGAGAAAATTCAACGCAGCTTCTGAACTTTGTTGTCGATTTACTCGCGGTTCGCTTTTTGTGTTCGTGTAAAAAAGATAAGATTTATCATGGAGACGGAATCAAGAATGAATGACAAAACGGGAGTGACCCATGCTTGAGGATGACATTGGACAGAGGACAAGACATATGACAATTTCATACGCCGCGTGTGAGGAGAAATTGCCTAGCTTAGGAGTATACCGCTTCAGTATAATTGATTGGACCTTGAATAAAGGAAGATCATGCCTCATTTATTTCTACTAAAAGATATTGATTCAAGAAAGTATTCTTGGCTAGATCCAAAAATATATATTATATTAGTATTTATTTGTTTTATTTTCTGTTTTACTAACATCTAACTCTAACATTACTAACTAATCTAACGATCTAACTATCTAACCCCGGAAAAGTAAAACTGCGACTTAGATCGAGTTAATAATAGCTTCTTGGTGTTTAACCCCACTTAAAAGAATTACCATGTTTTCCTGTGGATACGATACTCGACTCACCAGACTAGCACTACGATTTGACCCGGCACACCGCCGTAAGGATTGATAGCCTAGAAACAAATCCGTCGCGACTTTTGGCGCCGTTGCCGGGAAAACGCTAAATTTTTTCTTTGTGTCTAGGGTTACTACTTGTATTAGTTCAAAATTCTCGAGGATAAGTCAACACTCTTCTTATCTCATTTCTTTTTTATTTTTCCGTTGGTACCTACCTTCTTTTAGTTACCAATTTTCTTCTTCTATTAAATTCGAGTTATTTTCTATTTTTGATAGTAGAAAGTAAACGAGGTTATAACAGCCGAGGATAAGTCAACACTTGTCTCAATCTCATTTTTATTTTTATTTTCATTGGTACCTACTTATTGGTAAGATACCAATTTTTTTATAAAAATACTCGGTAAATACCAAGTGGCTTCGGTAATTACCGAGAGAGAGAGAGAGAAAAAAAAAATTTAAAAAATAAAAAAAAAAATCGGTAAATACCGAGTGGAGTCGGTAATTACCGGGAGAGAGAAAAAAAAATAATAATCAATGTGTTTTTTTTATCGATTTCGTGATCTTTCTATTCGATATTTTTCACAAAAATCATCAAACCGAAAGTTATGAAAACAAATTAAAATCAAGAAGGAACACCATCCGATTCGAGTTTTATCTATTTCAAGTTATTTTTCTATTTTTCGATAGTTGATGACCGTAAAATGGTAAGACCCCAAAACGAGGTCATATCGGTCCAGTGAAATCTCGACGGAGAATCATTTTCAAATCGAAATACGAGAATGATCAAACTAGTGATGAAACACCGAACGAGGGCTTGATCATGCCCAAGGGAATATTAATAAATAAAATAAAAATAGAAATAATCAGAATTGGAAGCAGGTTGGAAGGAACCAAGTTTGAAAGGGCCAATTCAAACCAAACCTTATCCAGCTAAACCCAAATTCATCTCGGTTCAACCAGATAAGGCAACACCATATCCAATGCATATTTTTGAAGAAAAAGGTACAGAATGATGAAACACAGTCATTCGAGGAAGCTTTACCATATTCATCTAATGACAAGGGTAAGGGAGGTATACATTCTATCCCTATTACAAAGATGAAGTTGGATAAAAAGTATGTATGTTTTCTTGACGATTTTAGTAAGGGAGAAGTTTGGGAGTTAATCATGAGAGCGTTATCTTCAACATTTATAATTCATTGAAATATCCACACACTACACTAGAATCTAGTTCTTGTGTAGACACTTTGTGTCCCCTTGCTGTGGATCGTACTAACACGCAGGTAATTGAAGAAGATGACTCTGGAAATAAAGGGAAGGCTCGCAAACCCAAAGCTCGAAAATCAAAGGAAAAGGTCAAGAATCGTTTGGATTGGTGGGAATTGTCTAACCTCTGTTGGAAACCGGTATTGAAGAAGAATGTGGTGCGTGAGGATGACCCACCACTAGTGCCTTAAAAACTGAAGCACGGTAAAGTCTGGCTATAGACTATAAATGTAGTCAATGACGGGTACTATCCTTCCTATTTACTCCTTAAGCATTTATTTCTAGTTGGTTTGTGTGCTTAATTGTTACGTGCTTTTGTGAGTAATTGTTAGAAGTATCCCGTTTTGTTTAGTATATTATTTTAGTTAATCATTATCATTTTGGTCGAGCAAACGACGTTAACCAAAAGCGCTACCGGGAGGCAGCCCGTAAAAATGTTAAATATAATAATTACTCATACTTTGGATGATACTTTGCGAATACTTCGGATTGATTTTCATTTTGTTTCACCAAGTCTCAGGATGAATGTTTGAATAACATTTAAGAGGGAACGATTAGGTGGTTATCCGAAAATCCCGATGGAGAACAAAGATAAAATTCAAATGCATCATTTCTTGGACTTAGGTTGTTAGAACAATTTGAAATAACCCTTGAGGATCTGGGTATAAAAGACTCAGAGTTAATACTTTGTCGCATATTTCATTTCATGATCTAGTCTGTTTTAAATTTCAAATAATGTGTGACATGTATTAGTTCAACTACTGTGGAATATTGTGTGTTTTAAATCAATAAAAGTTTATGTGGTGTGTTTATCTACCCTTTTGCATTACACTGTCACACTCCACTCACTTTTATTTCATTTGCACACACAATGGTCATAACTTTGACCCACCCACCCACCCTTTAATATCATCCCAAAGATTTATTTTGACTTGTTTTAGTGCACCATTGCTTTCCCAACAACCTATTTACACTCACTTTACATTGGGGACAATGTAAGTTCGTTAGTAGGGGGTAGAGTCGTTGTTGGTCTAGCAAAGGTATTAATGCTTATTTTGTATCAGAAAAACACTTAGTTTTTTATTTTTTTCGAACATTATTTAGTTGATTAAAATAAACTGTATAAGGCATATATTTCATGGATTTGAAGATATAATGATCAATTTGGATGTGTATAGCCAATGTGAACCGTAAGTGCATTGTAATTCCAAATATATTTGTGTAACATGAATTCCTTCACGTAAGCCTTTGATATTGAAGCGAAAATTTTAAACTGTATCCATTCAGTATCCTAGTGGTTTATCCTAGAGATAGCAGTAACTTAGTACCTAACTTTTGAACGTGTACTTTGAATGTCTGAAGGTTTGAATGTGATAGAAAGGATATAAGTTAAGTTTATGAAGAGAAAAAAAAATTAAATAAATAAATAAAGATGAACTATTTATATGTCGGTTGTAGCTACCAATGATTTGAGTGCAGTAGGGCGTTATCACGAAACGTCCTATATCACTATGAGGTTTAAAGCTCCCGACTGCCTGATGATAGTAGTCCAGCTAGGGGGTTATCACGAAATGTCCTATTGCTGGGAATGAAGGCATATGCTACAAATGTGAAATTAAGTTCATCAAAAGAAAAAAAAAATTAAGCGTGGTTGAAAACTTAGTTATCTTCTAACTATCCCAATAAACCGAATGATATGCTTTAGGATTATCCTAATAATCACACGGGAGAACTTTGTGTGGAACTGCTCTCGCCATACCTAGGAAAGTCATTAGGGTAATGTCTCAATGGATATTTGTGCGCTTGCTTGAATTATTCAAGAGAGGATAGTGGAAATTGAAAAGGCTTGTCACACACACACTGCTATACATTTATATTGAGGTTAACGCTGTTGTAATTCTAATGGTTGTATTATCCGGTTGTCCCTTATATCTTATATCTTCATGAATTTATCTCTCATTCATTTTGTTTTATCGCTTGTTTTGCTCGAGGACGACCAAAAGCTAAGTAGGGGTTGTGATGAGAGATAAATTTATGATCATTATTATGACATTTCGCCCCACTTCTGATACCATTTTGAGCATTTATGTATCAAATCAAGTCATAAATACTAAGTTTTATCAAAATATATGAGTAGTAATTATTATATAAATTATCGTGTTTTTATTATATTTTTATAAGTTTTTAATAGATTTAATAATCGGATCATCGTGTTGAAAATTACTATATTTTATAAAGGTTTTATTTACCGCTAGTATGATAGATCTAAAAATATCATGACTAGAGATCGTAATATTAACCTGAAAAAGAGTCGAAGAAAATTCAATGCGCTTCTGAACTTTTGTTGTCGATTTACTCGCGTTCGCTTTTGTGTTCGTAAAAAAGATAAGATTTATCATGGAGACGGAATCAAGAATGAATGACAAAACGGAGTGACCCATGCTTGAGGATGACATTGGACAGAGGACAAGACATATGACAATTTCATACGCGCCGTGTGAGGAGAAATTGCCTAGCTTAGAGTATACCGTTTAGTATAATTGATTGGACCTTGAATAAAGGAAGATCTGTCTCATTTATTTCTACTAAAAAGATATTGATTCAGTAAAGTATTCTTGGCTAGATCCAAAAATATATATTATATTAGTATTTATTTGTTTTATTTTCTGTTTTACTAACATCTAACTCTAACATTACTAACTAATCTAACTGATCTAACTATCTAACCCCAGGAAAAAGTAAAAACTGCGATTTAGATCGAGTTAATAATAGCTTCTTGGTGTTTAACCCCACTTAAAAGAATTACCATGTTTTCCCTGTGGATACGATACTCTGACTCACCAGACTAGCACTACGATTTGACCCGGTACACTGCCGGTAAGGATTGATAGCCTAGAAACAGTCCGTCAGGAAATTCAAGATACATTCTTGGACCCAGCCGTACCATACAAAAGCCACTATCTTTCCATAAAAGGCACCATCTTTTTCACATTGCATCTTCTTTCTATTTCACCCCTAGATTCTAAACAACCTTGACACATCACAGGTGCTTTATTTAGCATCATCATTGGCGCTAGAAGGAGGGCCCTTTATCTATCGGTGATTTAGAGAGAATAGTACGATGGCGCCGCCAACAAGAAGAAGAGCAGGTAGTAAGAACGTACAGAATGAAGAACACACAGACCTAGAGCCAGCAGGGGAACAAAACCAAACTATCCTTGAAAAGCCCACTGGTTCTAAGGCTGCAGTTGTGCAAACACAGAAACCACAGCTTTCCTCCCCGCCAGCGAGGATGTTGCGGACCACCTGGCGTCATTAGATGAAGAAGCGCTTAAGCGTGTCGTAGCGTCCGTGTTTGTTGAAAAGGGGTTCCGTGATTTTCCGGACGGGCAACCTTTAGATCAACCAGGCCAGAAAGAGTTAGAAAACGCGAAGGGGAAGAAGCTGGTGGATATTCGAGAAGAATGTGAAGACAAGATAGAAGTCAGTGCCACCAACTACAAGAGGCGGGTCGCGCAAGAGAAACCTTTAAGAAGGGTCGAGGAAAGTATACGAGACGAGTTCAACCGTGATCGTTGGTAAGGATCGAGACATCGATTGGCTTGAGTCGCTTTTTGTTTCGAGATCGAGCATTACCCGATGCCTCGAGTCCTTCAAACCCCAAAAATGGATCCGTGATGACGGCACAACAGATCCTGAGGATCATCTATACCGATACATATCGATGATGAGGCTAAGAAATACGAACGACGCCATGAAGTGTCGAGCATTTGACACTTTGTTAACAGGTCGAGCTCGAGAGTGGTTCCACAAACTGAGACCCGGGTCGATTTCTAGCTTCGTGCAGTTGGGGCAAAAGTTTCGCGACGCGTTTATTGGGAACTAGAAGTTTCACCTGAGTTCTACCCATTTGACTAACATCAAGCAAGAAAGGAAAGAGTCAACTATCGACTATATGAAGCGTTTTAACCTCGAAGCAATGAAAGTCCACAATCTCAATGAGACACTTCAGGTCAACTTTTTCGTTGCAGGAATCAGGAACATGAAGTTATACGACAAATTATCTAGAAAGATGCCAGAAAGCATGGACGAGTGTGTGAACATAGTCCATAAATTTTGCCAAGGTGAGGAGGCAGTGCGCTTGCACACCATCTCGCTTGGTCTCAACTCGAGAAACGACATCCGAGGCCAGACCAAGGGTCAGCTTAAGGGTCACGGGGATGAAGGGAAAGCCAGTGTTTTCGATCGGATGACAGCACCAATTACAGATCGACTCGGGAAGAAAGGGAATTTAAAATATAGAGACTTCATACCCCTTAATCGGTCTCAGAAAGAGGTGCTAGCCATCATGATAAAAAGAACATTGCTCGGACACCCAAACCGATATCAAAGGATGTCGAGAAGAGGAAAAACACCCACAAGTACTGTGATTACCATCAAGATGTGGGGCATGACACAGAAGAATGTTTTGATCTAAAGAGAGATATCGACGCTGGCATTCAAGAAGGACGACTCGACGAGGTAGTAGACAGATCGGAGAAAGATGAGCCCAAAGGGCGTCGTGAGTATAAGAGGAAGAATTACCACGGAAGAAGAGATCGATCTCCTAATCGAGGAAATCAAAGGCGTAGAGACAGTCACCCGAGCCCGTGAGAAGGACAATCGAGAGAGATGAGCGCCGAGACGATAGAGCGGAAGATCGTAATCGAGATCCTTACGGAGATAACCGAATCGGATATGGCGTGAATACGATTGTGGCGGAACATGATTTAGACCGACCTCGATCAAGTCAACCGGTTACGGACGGGTCGAGAGAAGCCAAGAAGTTGAAATTCACAACAGAGGTGGGATATGGACCTAGAGACGATGTCCCAAGTCCTCATGGCCGCAGTGAAGGCTTAGTCATAGAAGCAGTTATCAGCCGAGGGCTAATAAAGAGAGTCTGTATCGATAGCGGGAGTGCTGTGAATATCCTATACTATTCAGCGTTTAAGGCAATGAAGTTAAAAGATGAAGATATAACACCATTGTCCACCCCGCTATTCGGTTTTACGGGGCAGGCCATTCATCCTATTGGATCTATCAACTTGTTAACCACGGTAGGAGATGGTGAGAATGTTGGAAAGGTGTCCTAAACCCAATCGGGTTGGACCGGATCCGACCGGGTCGGGTCATTTACAGTCTATTTAGTTCATGTAATAACTTTATTATGATTAATAAAAGCACTTATGTTATTATATATTGTTTGTCTTCATATTATTTGTTGTATATATATAGTAACGTCCCTAGTATCAATCTGTGATAGAGAAACCATGATAGTGATTATGGTTGATGAGATCTCTAATCACTATAACAAGGTTGGTACTTAAATGTCTCTAGTCTTACATATTATCAAATGGGACATTGATAGTATAATCGGACTAGCACGTATTGGATGTCTTCTATCTTTTAGAAGGTAGGGATAGATCTCGCTCTATCGAAGTGTAGAGACACTTGGACCGTGACGTGGACGTGTATTAGAGAATGCGACGTTAGACCGACCCACTTACATTAAGTGTCACACTATGTGGCGGTTGTGTAATTATCCTTTTGACCGAGTCTTCATGGCATCACGGTGTGGATTGTCATGCTTTGACACTATTGAGATTTCTCCTAACCACGGGCGATCATGCGGTAGTGATTGGGTATGATATTGAAGCATCACGGAGTATACATGATTGGTCGTCCGGGAATCGCGTATCCTATGATTGGGATTGAATATCCGAAATGGCCTTCTTATAAGGAATGTCTAGCTCTCGAGAATCTTTGCAAAGTGGGAGTAAATGTGTTATTCGAGAGAGCATGATATCCAGATTATAAGATACGATCGTCAATGTATTGACACTCGAGATACGATCGTATGGATATTATTATAGCGATAGGATTGTAAGTTACACGGTAATCGCTTCACATGAAAGGTAGTAGTCATTGCTTTTGACTCTTCCGATAATTGGGGTCACGGTGTGTTGCTGACGCTATCCCGTGATCGTTAGGTATGAAGGGCATTTTAGTAAATTGCACTTTGTGCCTACGGCCAACATATTCGAAGCCTATCGGGTCACACACATATGAACATCGAGTCGGATTAAAATGCGGTTATAGTTGATAACCAAATAAGGAAAGTTTATCTCTAGAATAAAGGTTATAGTGGTAATTAATATGGTTGTATTTATTTATTATGAATAAATAAAATACAAGATATTAATTATATATAAATTAGATTAATTAAAGAATATTCCGGAAGTCAATCTTTTGGGATATGGGGCGCCACTTTTGAGTGTACAAGATACACTTGGATTGTGCACTTTAATTAATAAATATTGCCATAATAATTAATATAGGATATTAATTGATTTTGCAAAATAGATTTATGGTAATAAGATAATTATAATCAATATATGATATTGACAAAATATTATAATTAAAGAGATAAATCAATTTAATTGATTTTCCTTATTTTATTGGAGAAAAGGTTTTCTTCTCCTACACTACTATTGGGGCGCCACCTCCTCTATAAAAGGGAAGTGGGTGTCAAGCTCTTTTGTACAACACAATTGCAAGAATTCATAATTCTTGTGTAAAATAGAGAGCTCTCCATAAGTGAGTTTGTGAGGGAAGAAAAGGTCCGGTCTAGCAGCCGGAGTTTTTCTGATAGCAATCCAAGGAGGATTCCGGCGAGGGGTTCGTGTGGATTAGCGATAGAGGCCGGACGCGTGGACGGCTTGCGCATTGAACTACTCTCCGTTGGCGGTCAAAGCGACGATCTTGTAGATCATCTAAGGTATAACCGTCAAACTACTTAACGTGTTTATTGCATTAAACGAAGAACGATCTAGAAAAGGAAATCAAATTTTAAATTCATTGCGTTAAACTAGTGATTTCTAACAAAGGTATCGAGACAGACTTCGAGCTTAAGCAATAAGCATAATTTAAATGCGTAGTATTTAATCGATAGATGCAAGATTTAAATCACGAAACGTTAAAACAAAACAAAAAAAAAATTTAGGGTTCTTTGGGGGTCGGCCGACTGGCGGCGCCCCCCTCCCTCTGCGGCGGCGGCGGCGGCGGCGGTAACCCTAGGGTTGCCGTCCGTCGGCTCTCCTCTTCCAATGGGGGAGATCAACCCTTTTCGTTTTGTGATATTTTATTGTGCATAGATATCTCGTTTGTTTAGTTGTGTCATATGGCCAACCAATGGTTCAAATAGTTTGGACCATTTGGGAAACCATATGACATTGGCCTTCCAAATTTTGATTTGGAATAGGCTCAGCCCTTTCCAAATATTTGATTTGGAATAGGCTTGAGCCTAGGCCACTTCCAAAATTTTGATTTTGGAAAGTGGCTGTGCCTAAACTAAAACCATTTGGCCTTTCCAAATATTTGATTTGGAATAGCCTGCCCTTTCCAAATATTTGATTTGGAATAGGCTGAGCTTGAGCCACTTCCAAAATTTTGATTTTGGAAAGTGGCTGAACCTAGACTAAAATAATTTGGCCTTTCCAAATATTTGTTTTGGAATAGGCCTAGCCCTTTCCAAATATTTGATTTGGAATGCCTAGCTTTGTGCCACTTCCAAAATTTTGATTTTGGAAAGTGGGCGTGCCTAAGCTAAATTTAGTTTTGGAAAGGAAACAAATAGGAGACTTTATAATTTTAATTTTATTTCAATAGTTCAAATTTAATTAAAATTGAAATCAATTTAAAATTAAATGTTAATTTTAATTTTCGTTAAGTCATATAATTAATTAAAAGTTATTTAATTATTTGACGTGATAAAATAAAGACGCATGAGTAGTAGTAGTTAAAATTAGAATTTAATCTTTTCATAAGATAAAATTGTATGGATTAGATGTGTAGATATAATGTGATTATATGGACCCGATTGATCATGGACTCGACCAATAGGATAGATGAGAATGTTTTCTTTATGTTGGTTTTTCAAAATTGTCCTAGGCCATTATGAAGAACGTGACCTAGTTTACTTTTGCATTTATCCCATTCCTCGAGCTCCCTGTGTGCGGCGGGTGTAATTATATATTATGTAACAAGAATGGAGCAAGAAGTTCAAGACCAAGGAGAAATAAAGAACCCATTGGCGCATGCGACAATAAAGATCCTATTGGCGGTTGCAGAGATACCCTTAGTTTGTGACCCGCGGTTTTAAATCGGCTTTGTATTCAAACCGCACTAGAAAAAAGTCCATGATCATACCGGTTATTTTATGCGCGGAATGTTGTGTATGTTTTACTTTATATGATATCGTAGTAATATGCACATAGTAGATGAGACCATAATTAAACCAAATTAATTAAGTGAATTAATTTAAAATTATTCCCACACCAAAAATCGAGCCAAAATTGTCTCCCAATATTATAATGACGGTGAAGAGCCTTTGTTCGGATCCAACCGATTGGCCCACGCCGGAGTTGACCTACCACGGGTATATCGTCATTATCGAGATATGATCGTTACGAGATCTCATGAATATTTGGGTTACGACTTCGACTAAGAATCTTGCGGTGATTGGCCCACGCCAGGACCGTCGATTTTAGAGACAAGGGTGGCTATCACATAGAGATGTGAATTGTCAAAGAGTTGACTAGTCAACCAATGGAAATCGAATAAGATTCGATCGGTAAATAGTACCCACCTTCGAAATTGACCCGGTCGATCGCCCACGCCGGGGATCGAGTCAACTAGATAGGATTCCATCCACTAAAGAATTAATTAAATTCTTGAAAGCCAATAGGGAATAGTTGGCTAGTGGGAGTAAAAACCTTATAAATTTCTTAGTGCAAATTTAGGTTTTTATACATGAGCTTTTACTTATTCTATCTTTTATTTATTGTTGTAGAAAATGTCAAACAAATTGAACCTTCGCTTTTATCATCGATAACAAGCTTGACGAAACTAATTTTCTCGATTGGGAAAGAAACCTCAAAATCGCTTTGAGGCACGAAAGATTGGCTATGTCTTGGGCGAGGCCCTACCGGAAAAGCCCACACGAGGTTCGGCCGCAGATGTTGTCGAGAAGTACAACAAGCAATCGCTCGACAAGATCGATGCTACATGTATCATGCTTGCTTCTATGACACCGAATCGCAGAAACAAAGATGAGTCCATGGACGCCTACTCTATCATGGTCCACCTGAAGGAGCTTTATGCTTCTCGCCTCGCACTTGAGGTACGAGGTCTCAAGGCCCCGCTTAGTTGTAAGATGGCATCCGGGATCGCTGTGGGGTCACACGTGCTTAAAATGATCGGGTACATAGAGAGGCTTGGGAAGTCGGGCCACAAGTTGGAACGAGTTGAGTGTTGACTTGATTCTCGCAATCTCTACCGACTCATTCTCAGCAGCTTGTGATGAACTATCACATGAACAAGATAGATTGCTCCTAGCGGAGTTATTGAACATGTTGAAAATCGCCAAGGCACCTTGTAGGGAAGGAAAGCAAGTGTTGCCGGTCACTTCAAGCAAGGCAAGGCAAAAGCCTGAAAAAGTCCAAGAAGGCGAAGGTCGCACTCTAAGCCAACGCCTAAGATAGCAAAAGACAAATCCAAGGATGCTTGCTTCCATTGCGGTGAGACCGGACATTGGAGGAGAAACGCAAGGGCTTCTTGAGTACCAAGAAGAAGCATTCGATGCTTCGACTTCGTGTATATTTATGATTGAGATCAACATTACTTCTTCTAAGTCTAACCACCGGGTATTAGATACTCGGTTGTGGTTCTCATATTTGTACTGAATATGCAGGCACTAAGAAGAACTAGAGATCTGAGGAAAGGAGAGGTGGACCTCACGCGTTGGAAATGGAGCAAGTGTTCGCTACCGGGCCGTAGGAGTTTATTTTCTTTCATTGCCCAAAGGGCTAGTACTAGAACTCAATAATCATTATTTTGTTCCTCGCTCTTACGAAGAGCATTATTTCTATTTCTGCATTAGATGTTGATGGATTTTCTTTTACGTTTGAGAATAAATGTTGTTCTTTTCACGTGATGGAATCTTTTATGGTAATCGCATACTTAGCAATGGTCTTTACATATTAGATATGAATGTTGACGTACTTAATATAAATAACAAGAAAGCCAAAACAAATGACTTGAATGAATCCTACTTATGGCATTATAGACTTGGCCATATAAATAAGAATCGCATTTCCAAACTCCATAAAGATGGAATGTTGGATCAATTCGATTACGAATCGTTTGATACATGCTGAAGCTTGTTTACTTGGCAAGATGACAAAGTCACCTTTTAGTGGCAAAAGGATAAGATCCAATGAATTGCTTGAGCTTATACATACCGATGTGTGTGTGCCCAATGTCGATTCAAGCCAAAGGAGGATACTCTTATTTTATCACTTTCACCGATGACCACTCTCATTATGGTTATATATACTTAATGAAGTATAAATCAAGCCTTGAAAAGTTCAAAGAATTCGAAGTGAAGTGGAGAAACAACTAGGTAAGGAAATCAAAACACTTCGATCCGATCGAGGCGGAGAATACCTAGATGGAGAGTTTCAAGATTATTTGAAGGAGAATGGGATTCTACTCAATGGACTCCTCCCGAACGCCACGATGAATGGCGTGTTCGAGAGGAGGAACCGCACCTTGTTAGACATGGTGCGATCCATGATGAGCTATGCAGCTTCTTCCAAAATCGCTTTGGGGGTATGCTCTAGAAACCGCATCCTATACACTCGAACCGAGTTCCATCAAAGACGGTTGATTCTACACCATACGCAGGTATGGACCAAGAAGAAACCAAATCGCATATCTTAAACCTTGGGGTTGTCCAACTTATGTGAAGCGGATGATGCCTGACAAATTGGAGGCCAGATCCGACAAATGTCTGTTTGTGGGATATCCTAGAGAAACTAGAGGATACCAATTTTACCATCCCGAGGAACAAAAGGTGTTTGTTGCCAGGATCGCCACTTTCTGAGAAAGAGTTTATTCGGATAGGGTCGGTGGGAGTAAGATTGATCTTGAAGAAATTCGAGAACCACTTACGGACAACAGTCCGTTGATGGAAGTAGAGGAGACACCACATACAAATGTGGTGCCACCCTCTACCGTAGACACAATTGCACCTCGAAGATCCACCAGGGAACGCCGTGAACCCGAAAGGTACACTGGCGTGTATCTCATGGAAGATGAGGACCCTAGAACTTATGAGGAAGTGCTATTAAGGCATGACAAAGAGAAATGGCTAAAGCCATGAATTACGAAATGGAATCCATGAAAGACAACCAAGTTTGGAACTTAGTTGATCCGCTGAGGAATAGTTCCCATAGGGTGTAAATGGGTCTTTAAGAGAAAGACCGACATGGACGGTAACGTGACCACCTACAAGGCTAGGTTGGTGGCAAAAGGTTATAAGCAAAGACAAGGAGTTGACTATGATGAAACCTTCTCTTTGTTGCCATGTTAAAATCCATTAGAATTTTGCTCGCTATTGCAAAGATACCATGATTACGAAATCGCGGATGGATGTGAAAACAAATTTTTTCCTTAACGGGAACTCGTCTGAGGAAGTGTATATGACACGGCTGAGGGTTTCACAACCAATGATGCCAGGATGGTGTGTAAACTGCAAAGATCCATTTATGGTTTAAAGCAAGCTTCGAGTTGGAATCTTCGCTTTGATGAGATAATCAAACAGCTTTGATTTCATCAAGAACGAAGATGAGCCCTGTGTTTACAAGAAGGTTAGTGGGAGTGCCATTGTGTTCTAGTGCTTTATGTGGATGACATATCGCTCATGGGAATGATGTGCCTATGTTACAATCAGTCAAAGCTTGGTTATCCAAGAACTTCTCTATGAAGGACTTGGGTGAGGCAGCCTATATTCTGGGAATAAAGATCTATAGAGATAGATCTAAAAGGTTGCTTGGTCTGTCGCAATCCACCTACATAGACAAGATGCTGAAGAGATTCAGCATGGAGCAGTCCAAGAAAGGATTGCTGCCCATGTCACATGGGGTCTACCTGTCCAAGGGAATGAGTCCTAAGACAGAGGAGGAAAGGGGCACAAATGAGTAAAGTCCCTTATGCTTCGCAATCGGGTCCATCATGTATGCCATGTTATGCACAAGACCAGCACGCCTCGCACTCTCTTAGTATGACTAGTAGGTACACCAATCCAGGATGGTCACTGGATTGTCAGCCAAGAATATCCTTAAGTACTTGAGACGCATTTAGGATATGTTCCTGGTTTTCGAACGATGATTTAGTATTACGAGGTTACACGGATGCCGCTTCAAAGCGACAAGGATGACTTCAAGTCACAATGGATTTGTTTTCACGCTTAACGGCGGAGCAGTGAGTGGAAGAGTTCCAAGCGAGGAGACTCATCGCGGACTCTACAACGGAAGCCGAATACATAGCACCTCGGAGGCGGCAAAGGAAGCGATTTGGATGAAGAAGTTCATTCTCGAACTTGGTGTGGTTCCTCCATTTGAAGGTCCAGACCTGCATCTTGTGATAATAATGGAGCGATATCTCAGTCAAAGGAACCAAGGTCTCATCAGAAGTCCAAACATGTGCTACGGCGCTATCACTTGATTAGAGAGATAGTAGATAGAGGAGATGTAAAGATAGAGAAAGTCCACACGGATGATAACATAGCTGATCCGTTAACCAAGGCATTGTCTCAAGCTAAGCATGAGAAACATGTTCACTTGCACGGGCTTAGGCATATGGGTGATTGGTTTTAGGCCAAGTGGGAGATTGTTGGAAAGGTGTCCTAAACCCAATCGGGTTGGACCGGATCCGACCGGGTCGGGTCATTTACAGTCTATTTAGTTCATGTAATAACTTTATTATGATTAATAAAAGCACTTATGTTATTATATATTGTTTGTCTTCATATTATTTGTTGTATATATATAGTAACGTCCCTAGTATCAATCTGTGATAGAGAAACCATGATAGTGATTATGGTTGATGAGATCTCTAATCACTATAACAAGGTTGGTACTTAAATGTCTCTAGTCTTACATATTATCAAATGGGACATTGATAGTATAATCGGACTAAACGTATTGGATGTCTTCTATCTTTTAGAAGGTAGGGATAGATCTCGCCTCTATCGAAGTGTAGAGACACTTGGACCATGACGTGGACGCGTGTATTAGAGAATGCGTGACGTTAGACCGACCCACTTACATTAAGTGTCACACTATGTGGCGGTTGTGTAATTATCCTTTTGACCGAGTCTTCATGGCATCACGGTGTGGATTGTCATGCTTTGACACTATTGAGATTTCTCCTAACCACGGGCGATCATGCGGTAGTGATTGGGTATGATATTGAAGCATGCGGAGTATACATGATTGGTCGTCCGGGAATCGCGTATCCTATGATTGGGATTGAATATCCGAAATGGCCTTCTTATAAGGAATGTCTAGCTCTCGAGAATCTTTGCAAAGTGGGAGTAAATGTGTTATTCCGAGAGAGCATGATATCCAGATTATAAGATACGATCGTCAATGTATTGACACTCGAGATACGATCGTATGGATATTATTATAGCGATAGGATTGTAAGTTACACGGTAACTGCTTCACATGAAAGGTAGTAGTCATTGCTTTTGACTCTTCCGATAATTGGGGGTCACAGTGTGTTGCCAGTGTTTTCGATCGGATGACAGCACCAATTACAGATCGACTCGGGAAGAAAGGGAATTTAAAATATAGAGACTTCATACCCCTTAATCGGTCTCAGAAAGAGGTGCTAGCCATCATGATAAAAAAGAACATTGCTCGGACACCCAAACCGATATCAAAGGATGTCGAGAAGAGGAAAAACACCCACAAGTACTGTGATTACCATCAAGATGTGGGGCATGACACAGAAGAATGTTTTGATCTAAAGAGAGATATCGACGCTGGCATTCAAGAAGGACGACTCGACGAGGTAGTAGACAGATCGGAGAAAGATGAGCCCAAAGGGCGTCGTGAGTATAAGAGGAAGAATTACCACGGAAGAAGAGATCGATCTCCTAATCGAGGAAATCAAAGGCGTAGAGACAGGTCACCTGAGCCCGTGAGAAGGGACAATCAGAGAGATGAGCGTCGAGACGATAGAAGGGAAGATCAGAATCGAGATCCTTACGGAGATAACCGAATCGGATATGGCGTGAATACGATTGTGGCGGAACATGATTTAGACCGACCTCGATCAAGTCAACCGGTTACGGACGGGTCGAGAGAAGCCAAGAAGTTGAAATTCACAACAGAGGTGGGATATGGACCTAGAGACGATGTCCCAAGTCCTCATGGCCACAGTGAAGGCTTAGTCATAGAAGCAGTTATCAGCCGAGGGCTAATAAAGAGAGTCTCAGACGATAGCGGGAGTCTTGTGAATATCCTATACTATTCAAATTTAAGGCAATGAAGTTAAAAGATGAAGATATAACACCATTGTCCACCCCGCTATTCGGTTTTACTGAAGGCGAGGCCATTCATCCTATTGGATCTATCAACTTGTTAACCACGGTAGGAGATGGTGAGAATGTTGGAAAGGTGTCCTAAACCCAATCGGGTTGGACCGGATCCGACCGGGTCGGGTCATTTACAGTCTATTTAGTTCATGTAATAACTTTATTATGATTAATAAAAGCACTTATGTTATTATATATTGTTTGTCTTCATATTATTTGTTGTATATATATAGTAACGTCCCTAGTATCAATCATGATAGAGAAACCATGATAGTGATTATGGTTGATGAGATCTCTAATCACTATAACAAGGTTGGTACTTAAATGTCTCTAGTCTTACATATTATCAAATGGGACATTGATAGTATAATCGGACTAGCACGTATTGGATGTCTTCTATCTTTTAGAAGGTAGGGATAGATCTCGTCTATCGAAGTGTAGACACTTGGGTATGCGTGGACGTGTATTAGAGAATGCGTGCGTTAGGATCGACCCACTTACATTAAGTGTCACACTATGTGGCGGTTGTGTAATTATCCTTTTGACCGAGTCTTCATGGCATCACGGTGTGGATTGTCATGCTTTGACACTATTGAGATTTCTCCTAACCACGGGCGATCATGCGGTAGTGATTGGGTATGATATTGAAGCACGCGGAGTATACATGATTGGTCGTCCGGGAATCGCGTATCCTATGATTGGGATTGAATATCCGAAATGGCCTTCTTATAAGGAATGTCTAGCTCTCGAGAATCTTTGCAAAGTGGGAGTAAATGTGTTATTCCGAGAGAGCATGATATCCAGATTATAAGATACGATCGTCAATGTATTGACACTTTCGAGATACGATCGTATGGATATTATTATAGCGATAGGATTGTAAGTTACACGATAAATCGCTTCACATGAAAGGTAGTAGTCATTGCTTTTGACTCTTCCGATAATTGGGGTCACGGTGTGTTGCTGACGCTATCCCGTGATCGTTAGGTATGAAGGGCATTTTAGTAAATTGCACTTTGTGCCTACGGCCAACATATTCGAAGCCTATCGGGTCACACACATATGAACATCGAGTCGGATTAAAATGCGGTTATAGTTGATAACCAAATAAGGAAAGTTTATCTCAGACTATAAAGGTTATAGTGGTAAATTAATATGGTTGTATTTATTTATTATGAATAAATAAAATACAAGATATTAATTATATATAAATTAGATTAATTAAAGAATATTCCGGAAGTCAATCTTTTGGGATATGGGCGCCACTTTTGAGTGTACAAGATACACTTGGATTGTGCACTTTAATTAATAAATATTGCCATAATAATTAATATAGGATATTAATTGATTTTGCAAAATAGATTTATGGTAATAAGATAATTATAATCAATATATGATATTGACAAAATATTATAATTAAAGAGATAAATCAATTTAATTGATTTTCCTTATTTTATTGGAGAAAAGGTTTTCTTCTCTACCACTACTATTAGGGCGCCACCTCCTATAAAAGGAAGTGGGTGTCAAGCTCTTTTATACAACACAATTGCAAGAATTCATAATTCTTGTGTAAAATAGAGAGCTCTCCATAAGTGAGTTTGTGAGGAAGAAAAGGTCCGGTCTAGCGACGGAGTTTTTCTCGATAGCAATCCAAGGAGGATTCCGGCGGGGTTCGTGTGGATTAGCGATAGAGGCCGGACGCGTGGGCGGCTTGCGCGATTGAACTACTCTCCGTTGGCGGTCAAAGCGACGATCTTGTAGATCATCTAAGGTATAACCGTCAAACTACTTAACGTGTTTATTGCATTAAACGAAGAACGATCTAGAAAAGGAAATCAAATTTTAAATTCATTTGCGTTAAACTAGTGATTTCTAACAAAGGTATCGAGAGATGGACTTGAGCTTAAGCAATAAGCATAATTTAAATGCGTAGTATTTAATCGATAGATGCAAGATTTAAATCACGAAAACGTTAAAACAAAACAAAAAAAAATTTAGGGTTCTTTGGGGTCGGCCGATTGGCGGCGCCCCTCTCAAGGGCTAAGCGGCGGCGGCGGCGCGTAACCCTAGGGTTGCCGTCCGTCGGCTCTCTCTTCCAATGGGGAGATCAACCTTTTTAGTTTTGTGATATTTTATTGTGCATAGATATCTCGTTTGTTTAGTTGTGTCATATGGCCAACCAATGGTTCAAATAGTTTGGACCATTGGGAAACCATATGGGACATTGGCCTTTCCAAATTTTGATTTGGAATAGCCTGAGCCCTTTCCAAATATTTGATTTGGAATAGGCTTGAGCTGAGCCCACTTCCAAAATTTTGATTTTGGAAAGTGGCCGAGCCTAAACTAAAAACCATTTGGCCTTTCCAAATATTTGATTTGGAATAGCCTGAGCCCTTTCCAAATATTTGATTTGGAATGAGCTTGAGCTTGTGCCACTTCCAAAATTTTGATTTTGGAAAGTGGCCAGGCCTAGACTAAAATAATTTGGCCTTTCCAAATATTTGTTTTGGAATAGGCCTAGGCCCTTTCCAAATATTTGATTTGGAATAGGCCTAGGCCTAGGCCACTCCAAAATTTTGATTTTGGAAAGTGGGCAGGCCTAAGCTAAATTTAGTTTTGGAAAGGAAACAAATAGGAGACTTTATAATTTTAATTTTATTTCGAATAGTTCAAATTTAATTAAAATTGAAATCAATTTAAAATTAAATGTTAATTTTAATTTTCGTTAAGTCATATAATTAATTAAAAGTTATTTAATTATTTGACGTGATAAAATAAAGACGCATGAGTAGTAGTAGTTAAAATTAGAATTTAATCTTTTTCATAAGATAAAATTGTATGGATTAGATGTGTAGATATAATGTGATTATATGGACCCCGATTGATCATGGACTCGACCAATAGGATAGATGAGAATGTTTTCTTTATGTTGGTTTTTCAAAATTGTCCTAGGCCGTTATGAAGAACGTGACCTAGTTTACTTTTTGCATTTATCCCATTCCTCGAGCTCCCCTGTGCGCGCGGGTGTAATTATATATTATGTAACAAGAATGGAGCAAGAAGTTCAAGACCAAGGAGAAATAAAGAACCCATTGGCGTCAAAGAATAAAGATCCTATTGGCGGTTGCAGATACCCTTAGTTTGTGACCAGCGGTTTCACGGTTTGTATTCGAAACCGCACTCTAGAAAAGTCCATGATCATACCGGTTATTTTATGCGCGAATGTTGTGTATGTTTTACTTTATATGATATCGTAGTAATATGCACATAGTAGATGAGACCATAATTAAACCAAATTAATTAAGTGAATTAATTTAAAATTATTCCCACACCAAAAATCGAGCCAAAATTGTCTCCCAATATTATAATGACGGTGAAGAGCCTTTGTTCGGATCCAACTGATCGCCCACGTCGGGAGTTGACCTACCACGGTATATCGTCATTATCGAGATATGATCGTTACGAGATCTCATGAATATTTGGGTTACGACTCGACTAAGAATCTTGCGGTGATTGGCCCACGCCAGACCGTCTGATTTTAGAGACAAGGGTGGCTATCACATAGAGATGTGAATTGTCAAAGAGTTGACTAGTCAACCAATGGAAATCGAATAAGATTCGATCGGTAAATAGTACCCACCTTCGAAATTGACCCGGTTGATCGCCCACGCCGGGATCGAGTCAACTAGATAGGATTCCATCCACTAAAGAATTAATTAAATTCTTGAAAGCCAATAGGGAATAGTTGGCTAGTGGGAGTAAAAACCTTATAAATTTCTTAGTGCAAATTTAGGTTTTTTATACATGAGCTTTTACTTATTCTATCTTTTATTTATTGTTGTAGAAAATGTCAAACAAATTGAACCTTCGTTTTATCATCGATAACAAGCTTGACGAAACTAATTTTCTCGATTGGGAAAGAAACCTCAAAATCGCTTTTGAGGCACGAGAAGATTGGCTATGTCTTGGGCGAGGCCCTACCGAAAAGCCCATTGAGGGGTTCGGCCGCAGATGTTGTCGAGAAGTACAACAAGCAATCGCTCGACAAAGATCGATGCTACATGTATCATGCTTGCTTCTATGACACTGAATCGCGAAAACAGCTGATGAGTCCATGGACGCCTACTCTATCATGGTCCACCGAAGGAGCTTTATGCTTCTCGCCTCGCCTTCGAGAGTGCGAGGTCTCAAGGCCTGTTTAGTTGTAAGATGGCATCTGGGATCTGCTTGTGGGGTCACACGTGCTTAAAATGATCGGGTACATAGAGAGGCTTGGGAAGGCCGGGCCACAAGTTGGAACGAGAGTTGAGTGTTGACTTGATTACGCAATCTCTACTCGACTCATTCTCAGAGTTTGTGATGAACTATCACATGAACAAGATAGATTGCTCCTAGCGGAGTTATTGAACATGTTGAAAATCTACACCAAGGCCTTTGTAGGGAAGGAAAGCAAGTGTTCTTTGGTCACTTCAAGCAAGGCAAGGCAAAAGCCCGAAAAAAAAAGTCCAAGAAGGCGAAGGCTCGCACCTAAGCCAACGCCTAAGATAGCAAAAGACAAATCCAAGGATGCTTGCTTCCATTGCGGTGAGACCGGACATTGGAGGAGAAACTGCAGTGGCTTCTTGAGTACCAAGAAGAAGCATTCGATGCTTCGACTTCGTATATATTTATGATTGAGATCAACATTACTTCTTCTAAGTCTAACCACTTTGGTATTAGATCTGGTTGTGGTTCTCATATTTGTACGAATATGCGAGGCACTAAGAAGAACTAGAGATCTGAGGAAAGGAGAGGTGGACCTACGCGTTGGAAATGGAGCAAGTGTTCTGCTACCGGCCGTAGGAGTTTATTTTCTTTCATTGCCCAAAGTGGGCTAGTACTAGAACTCAATAATCAAGTATTTTGTTCCTGCTTCTTACGAAGAGCATTATTTCTATTTCCGCATTAGATGTTGATGGATTTTCTTTTACGTTTGAGAATAAATGTTGTTCTTTTTCACGTGATGGAATCTTTTATGGTACTGGCATACTTAGCAATGGTCTTTACATATTAGATATGAATGTTGACGTACTTAATATAAATAACAAGAAAGCCAAAACAAATGACTTGAATGAATCCTACTTATGGCATTGTAGACTTGGCCATATAAATAAGAATCGCATTTCCAAACTCCATAAAGATGGAATGTTGGATCAATTCGATTACGAATCGTTTGATACATGCGAAGCTTGTTTACTTGGCAAGATGACAAAGTCACCTTTTAGTGGCAAAGGGATAAGATCCAATGAATTGCTTGAGCTTATACATACTGATGTGTGTGGCCCAATGTCGATTCAAGCCAAAGGAGGATACTCTTATTTTATCACTTTCACTGATGACCACTCTCGCTATGGTTATATATACTTAATGAAGTATAAATCTGAAGCCTTCGAAAAGTTCAAAGAATTCAGAAGTGAAGTGGAGAAACAACTAGGTAAGGAAATCAAAACACTTCGATCCGATCGAGGCGGAGAATACCTAGATGGAGAGTTTCAAGATTATTTGAAGGAGAATGGGATTCTACCTGAATGGACTCCTCCCGGAACGCCACAGATGAATGGCGTGTTCGAGAGGAGGAACCGCACCTTGTTAGACATGGTGCGATCCATGATGAGCTATGCGATTCTTCCAAAATCGTTTTGGGGTATGCTCTAGAAACCGCATCCTATACACTCGAACCGAGTTCCATCAAAGACGGTTGATTCTACACCATACGAGGTATGGACCAGAAGAAACCAAATCGCATATCTTAAACCTTGGGGTTGTCCAACTTATGTGAAGCGGATGATGCCCGACAAATTGGAGGCGAGATCCGACAAATGTCTGCTTGTGGGATATCCTGAAGAAACTAGAGGATACCAATTTTACCATCCCGAGGAACAAAAGTGTTTGTTGCCGGGGATCGCCACTTTCTCGGAGAAAGAGTTTATTCGGATAGGGTCGGTGGGAGTAAGATTGATCTTGAAGAAATTCGAGAACCACTTACGGACAACAATCCGTTGATGGAAGTAGAGGAGACACCACATACAAATGTGGTGCCACCTCTACCGTGAGACACAATTGCACCTCGAAGATCCACCAGGAACGCCGTGAACCCGAAAGGTACATCAAGCGTGTATCTCATGGAAGATGAGGACCCTAGAACTTATGAGGAAGTGCTATTAAGGCATGACAAAGAGAAATGGCTAGAAGCCATGAATTACGAAATGGAATCCATGAAAGACAACCAAGTTTGGAACTTAGTTGATCCGCTTTGAGGAATAGTTCCCATAGGGTGTAAATGGGTCTTTAAGAGAAAGACCGACATGGACGATAACGTGACCACCTACAAGGCTAGGTTGGTGGCAAAAGGTTATAAGCAAAGACAAGGAGTTGACTATGATGAAACCTTCTACTTTGCTGCCATGTTAAAATCCATTAGAATTTTGCTCGCTATTGCAAAGGCATACCATGATTACGAAATCGGCGGATGGATGTGAAAACAAATTTTCCTTAACGGAACCTGTCTGAGGAAGTGTATATGACACGGCTGAGGTTTCACAACCAATGATGCCAGGATGGTGTGTAAACCGCAAAGATCCATTTATGGTTTAAAGCAAGCTTCTCGAGTTGGAATCTTCGCTTTGATGAGATAATCAAACAGTTTGATTTCATCAAGAACGAAGATGAGCCCTGTGTTTACAAGAAGGTTAGTGGGAGTGCCATTGTGTTCCTAGTGCTTTATGTGGATGACATACTGCTCATAGGGAATGATGTGCCTATGTTACAATCAGTCAAAGCTTGGTTATCCAAGAACTTCTCAATGAAGGACTTGGGTGAGGCGACCTATATTCAGGAATAAAGATCTATAGAGATAGATCTAAAAGGTTGCTTGGTGCATCGTAATCCACCTACATAGACAAGATCTTTGAAGAGATTCAAAGATGGAGCGATCAAAGAAAGGATTGCTGCCCATGTCACATGGGGTCTACCTGTCGAAGGGAATGAGTCCTAAGACAGAGGAGGAAAGGGCACAAATGAGTAAAGTCCCTTATGCTTCGGCAATCGGGTCCATCATGTATGCCATGTTATGCACAAGACCAGACGTCTCGTACCCTCTTAGTATGACTAGTAGGTACCACCAATCCAGGTGATGGTCACCGGATTGTTTGTCAAGAATATCCTTAAGTACTTGAGACGTACTAGGGATATGTTCCTGGTTTTCGAGGAACGATGATTTAGTATTACGAGGTTACACGGATGCCGCTTTCCAAGCGACAAGGATGACTTCAAGTCACAACTGGATTTGTTTTCACGCTTAACGGCGGAGCGGTGGTGGAAGAGTTCCAAGCGAGGAGACTCTGCGGACTCTACAACGAAGCCGAATACATAGCACCTCGGAGGCGGCAAAGGAAGCGATTTGGATGAAGAAGTTCATTCTCGAACTTGGTGTGGTTCCTCCATTGAAGGTCCGATACCTGCATCGTGATAATAATGGAGCGATATCTCGATCAAAGGAACCAAGGTCTCATCGAAGTCCAAACATGTGCTACGGCGCTATCACTTGATTAGAGAGATAGTAGATAGAGGAGATGTAAAGATAGAGAAAGTCCACACGGATGATAACATAGCCGATCCGTTAACCAAGGCATTGTCTCAAGCTAAGCATGAGAAACATGTTCACTTGCACGGGCTTAGGCATATGGGTGATTGGTTTAGGCCAAGTGGGAGATTGTTGGAAAGGTGTCCTAAACCCAATCGGGTTGGACCGGATCCGACCGGTCGGGTCATTTACTGATCTATTTAGTTCATGTAATAACTTTATTATGATTAATAAAAGCACTTATGTTATTATATATTGTTTGTCTTCATATTATTTGTTGTATATATATAGTAACGTCCCCTAGTATCAATCATGATAGAGAAACCATGATAGTGATTATGGTTGATGAGATCTCTAATCACTATAACAAGGTTGGTACTTAAATGTCTCTAGTCTTACATATTATCAAATGGGACATTGATAGTATAATCGGACTAACACGTATTGGATGTCTTCTATCTTTTAGAAGGTAGGGATAGATCTCGTCTATCAAAGTGTAGAGACACTTGGGTATGCGTGGGCGTGTATTAGAGAATGCGTGACGTTAGATCGACCACTTACATTAAGTGTCACACTATGTGGCGGTTGTGTAATTATCCTTTTGACCGAGTCTTCATGGCATCACGGTGTGGATTGTCATGCTTTGACACTATTGAGATTTCTCCTAACCACGGGCGATCATGCGGTAGTGATTGGGTATGATATTGAAGCATGCGGAGTATACATGATTGGTCGTCCGGGAATCGCGTATCCTATGATTGGGATTGAATATCCGAAATGGCCTTCTTATAAGGAATGTCTAGCTCTCGAGAATCTTTGCAAAGTGGGAGTAAATGTGTTATTCGAGAGAGCATGATATCCAGATTATAAGATACGATCGTCAATGTATTGACACTTTCGAGATCTGATCGTATGGATATTATTATAGCGATAGGATTGTAAGTTACACGATAATCGCTTCACATGAAAGGTAGTAGTCATTGCTTTTGACTCTTCCGATAATTGGGGTCACAGTGTGTTGCTAGACGCTATCCCGTGATCGTTAGGTATGAAGGGCATTTTAGTAAATTGCACTTTGTGCCTACGGCCAACATATTCGAAGCCTATCGGGTCACACACATATGAACATCGAGTCGGATTAAAATGCGGTTATAGTTGATAACCAAATAAGGAAAGTTTATCTCTAGACTATAAAGGTTATAGTGGTAAATTAATATGGTGGTATTTATTTATTATGAATAAATAAAATACAAGATATTAATTATATATAAATTAGATTAATTAAAGAATATTCCGGAAGTCAATCTTTTGGGATATGGGGCGCCACTTTTGAGTGTACAAGATACACTTGGATTGTGCACTTTAATTAATAAATATTGCCATAATAATTAATATAGGATATTAATTGATTTTGCAAAATAGATTTATGGTAATAAGATAATTATAATCAATATATGATATTGACAAAATATTATAATTAAAGAGATAAATCAATTTAATTGATTTTCCTTATTTTATTGGAGAAAAGGTTTTCTTCTCTACACTACTATTGGGGCGCCACCTCCTACATAAAAGGGAAGTGGGTGTCAAGCTCTTTTGTACAACACAATGCAAGAGTTCATAATTCTTGTGTAAAATAGAGAGCTCTCCATAAGTGAGTTTGTGAGGAAGAAAAGGTCCGGTCTAGCGGCGGAGTTTTTCCGATAGCAATCCAAGGAGGATTCGGCGAGGGGTTCGTGTGGATTAGCGATAGAGGCCGGACGCGTGGACGGCTTGCGCATTGAACTACTCTCCGTTGGCGGTCAAAGCGACGATCTTGTAGATCATCTAAGGTATAACCGTCAAACTACTTAACGTGTTTATTGCATTAAACGAAGAACGATCTAGAAAAGGAAATCAAATTTTAAATTCCGCTGCGTTAAACTAGTGATTTCCTAACAGAGAAGGGGCGAACGATGGAGATGACGTACGTCGTGGTCAAGGCCCCTTCAGGGTATAATGTAATATTGGGTCGACCCGTACTTTATGATTTGAGAGCAGTAATCTCCACCTACCACAACAGCATGAAGTTCCCCACGTGGCATGGCACCCACGAGGTAAAGGGAGATGTGGCAGTGGCCAGGAATTGCAACTTAGTGACGATTAAAGGAAAGGGTGTAGGCCAAGTGTTGGTTGAAGAGCTAATCCCTGAGGAAGAAGAAGACAAAAGTTGGGTTTCGGTCGATCCGACGGAAGAAGTTCAAGCTTGGAAAGAAGAAGAAAGCCAAGGAGTTCAAGTCGGGAAGTGGATTCCACACCCCGATATTCAGGCATTAGTCGATCTCCTTGTTGAGTTTCGAGATGTCTTCGCGTGGAAAGCCGACGATATGCCGGGCCTATCTAGTGACATTGCAGTGCACAAGCTCAATGTCGACCCCACGAAGAAACCAGTGAAACAAAAGAAGAGAAATCTAGCACCAGAAAGAAAGGAAGCAGTTAAGAAAGAAGTCGACAAGTTGCTGGTAGCTGGGATCGTTAAAGAAGTAGTATATCCAGGTCAAGTTAGCCAACCCAGATCTTAGTGAAGAAGCCCGATGGGAGCTGGAGGATGTGCATCGAATTTACAGATCTAAACAAGGCTTGCCCAAAAGACTCTTACCCACTCCCCAAGATCGACCAACTTGTCGATTCGACCTTAGGGTTCGAAGTTTTTGGATTTTTAGATGCGTATCGAGGTTACTATCAGATCCTTATGGACCTCAGAGATTCGGAAAAGACGGCTTTTATAACAGACTTCGGGACATTTAGTTTCGTTACGATGCCGTTTGGTTTAAAGAATGCGGGAGCAACGTATCAACGCGCAGTGAACAAGATTTTCGAAAAATTGATTGGACGAAACATGGAAGTTTATGTAGACGATTTGTTAATTAAGAGTAAGTCTCTCGAGCAGTTTATAATCGACACGAGAGAGGTGTTCGAGGTTCTTCGTTCTGCCAACATGAAACTCAACCCAAAAAAGTGTACGTTCGGGGTCCGATCAGGAAAGTTCTTGGGATACATGATATCTAAGGATGGAATTAAAGCGAACCCAGACAAAATCAAGGTCCTCCAGAACATGCCTGTGCCTCGAAGTGTGAAGGAGGTACAAAGATTAACAGGTCGGATGGCAGCTCTCAACCGTTTCCTATCGATATCGGCACAAAGGGCCTTGCCATTCTTCAAGATTCTAAAGAAAGCAAGTCCCTTCCAGTGGGATGACAAGTGCCAAAAAGCTTTTGAAGATTTAAAGAGTTACTTGTCAAACCCGCCCCACCTTGGCATCACCTCGAGAGGAGAGAAGTCATTAGTGTATCTCACTTGCTTGTGAAGAAGCGATGGCGCGTATTAATTCGAGAAGCGGAACAGGGTCGTACCAATCTATTTCAATCGACAAGGCCTTACATGGGCAGCGAGTTAAGATATTCACCACCGAGAGAAGCTAGTTTTGGGTCTAGTCCATGCGTCGAGGAAGTTAAAGCATTATTTTCAGCACACCCGATCGTGGTAGTCACGAACCAACCCTTGAAACAAATTTTGGCGAAGCCCGAGACATCGGGTCGACTAGCCAAATGGGTGGTCGAGTTAGCCGGATATGATATCGAGTTCACACCTCGGACAGCTATCAAAGGCCAAGCACTAGCCGATTTCATTGCAGAAGGGTTGTCGATTCAAATAGAACAAGAAAAACAACCGTCGGAAGAACAAAGGGACCGTTTATGTTGATGGTGCTTCTAGCAAGGAGGAGCAGGAGTCTGGTTGTTCTTTGGTTAGCCCAAGAGGAGAGGAATTCCCTTATGCGCTTCGATTTGAATTTAAAGCCACTAACAACGAAGCGGAATATGAAGCCATGATCACAGGTTTGAAGTTGGCAATCAAGTTAGGGGTCGAGAACCTCCTGGTATACAGTGACTCACAGCTCGTGGTAAATCACATTCGAGGGGAATATGAAGCTAAAGAGGAAGCAATGAAGAGCTATCTAAAAGTGGTTCAGGGACTGATGTCAAAATTCAAGGATGTTCGCATCGAGCAGGTACCGAGGAGTGAGAATAAACGAGCTGATGCCTTATCTAAACTGGCGTCTAATTTCAAATCAAAGAAGAAAGTCCTGGTAGAAATGTTGTCAGAGCATAGCTGCGAGGAAGTCGATGTGCAACCAATCAGTCAGGGGTCGACATGGATGGACCCGATAGCCCTTTATCTGAAAGATGGGATTCTGCCATCGGATAAGTCTCAAGCAAGGAAGGTACGATTACAGTCAGCAAGATACGCATTGTTTGATTATGTTCTTTACAGGAAGTCATTCGTAGCCCCCTGGATGCGATGCGCATCGGAAGACGAGGGAGCGTATCTTCTCGAGGAAATACATCGGGGGGTATGCGGAAATCATTGTAGGGCACGAATGCTGGCAAGGAAGTGTAGACTAGCAGGGTACTTCTGGCCCTCGATGCAGAGAGACGCAAATGAGTTGGTTATGAAGTGTAGAGCGTGTCAGGTTCATGATGTGGTAACGCATCAGCAAGCTCAAGAGATGAATGTCATCGAATCTGTTTGGCCGTTCGATGAGTGGGGTGTCGATATAGTAGGGCCTTTGCCTCGAGCCCCAGGAAATCTAAAGTTTGTTGTGGTCGCGGTCGATTATTTCACCAAATGGGTTGAGGCTAGAGCCCTTGCTGACATTAGAGCTGCAACCATCAAGAAATTTTTGTGGGAAAATATTTTATGCAGGTTTGGAGTCCCCAAGTACCTGATCTCGGACAACGGCACTCAATTCTTGGAGGAAAGGGTACAAAGCTGGCTCAAAGAGTTTAAGATCGAACACAGAACGACATCCGTGGCTCGACCTCAGTCGAATGGACAAGTCGAGCGCACCAACAGATGATTAAAGTTTGGTCCAAGAAGCGATTGGAAGATGAGGGGCGCGATTGGGCAAAGACACGATTGCCAAGCATCTTGTGGTCATATCGAATCGCACCCAATGCAATTTACTCGAAACTCCTTTCGCGAATGGCCTACGGGTGTGAAGCGGTTATACCAAAGAGAGATAGGGTTGTCTTCACCTCGGGTCTGGCTTATAATATCGAGACAAATGGAGGCAATCTCAAGCAGGCGAAAGATGATATCGAAGAAAGGAGAGAGCTCGCATCGTGTCGGGTGGCTGAGTATAAGAGAAAGATTTCCCAATACTATAACGCTCGAGTAAAGTATAAATATTTCCAAGTTGGTGACCTCGTATTGAGAAAGAATGAAGCGAGCAGACAGGACCCAATAGGCAAGCTCGAGCCGAATTGGGAGGGCCCTTACAAGATCCAGAAAGTCCATCCTAAAGGGGCATATCAACTTGGAAGATCAGACGGAAGCACAGTGCCTCGAACCTGGCACGCCACTAATCTTAGAAAGTATTATGTGTAATTTTCATTTCTGTTTTGATGTTGACATTTGTAATGCGTCAAATCGACAATTAAAGCTTTATGTTTGCAAGTTATGTAATTTTCTTTAAACCATCATATCACTCCTAACTCGCAAAAAGTCATGATGCAAGGCAGTCAGAAGGCACCACGATGTGCATCCATCGAAGATCGACTCAAACCTAAAGTGCACCATGAGTCATGAACTCATGTTTCACTTGGGGGGCTACAAGGGAATTAAGTCGATATGACTACACCCTAATTAATCATAAGGGAATTAAGTCGATATGACTACACCCTAACTAATCATAAGGGAATTAAGTCGATATGACTACACCCTAACTAATCATAAGGGAATTAAGTCGATATGACTACACCCTAATTAATCACAAGGGAATTAAGTCGATATGACTACACCCTAATTAATCATAAAGGAATTAAGTCGACGTGACTACACCCTGATCAAGTCGATATGACTACACCCTGAGAAAGTCGCAATGATATAAAGATAAATTAAAGGCAAGGATCACAAATTGAATAGTTCGACGAGAAGATTCAAGTAAAATCCAGCTGAACAAATTCATCAACAAAAAATAAAGCAAAGACAAATAAAGTAAATGTTTGAAAAGTACAACCAAATCGAATATAAAGTTTACAACCACATCGAATATGAATAGTTTAACGATAAAACTTGTCAAGCATTAAGGGGATTTGAGCTGGAAGCAACTGGGTCAACACCATCGATATCCGCATCGACCTCGTCGTCCTCTTCCCCTTCCGGGTCGAGAGCAGGCTGTACATACTTAGCATGAAGGGAAACACCAGATCTGAAGTCGTCGAAGTATCGGCCGTATCGAGGGATCGACTCCTCATCGTACAAGTGAGCCCGTTTGATACTCGACACCTCAAACTCTGGGAAAGCCTCTTTGACGTCCTTTAAAGCGTTGGTGAATCCTCCCTTCATAGCTTGGGTCATCAGCAGCATTATTTCAGTTCTAAGCTCGTCAGAGGCCAAAAAATCCTTCTTGGCCATTTCCAATCGAGACATCAGGCTGTCCACCTTGATTTGCAGGTCGTCTCGAGACTTGATGCACCCGGCCAGCTCAGCTTTCACTGTCTCGAGCTCTGACTTCACCCCAGTCAACTCCGCTTCTCTCTCTGCTAGCACCTTCTCTGCCTTGGTCAAGTTGAATCGAGAAACTTCTAACTCAGCTTCCAGGGTCAAGCGCCGGCCATCCAATTTTCGTACAGTGGCCTCAAGGTTCTCGATCTTTGACTTTTGCTTCTTTATAGTCTCCTTTTTCTCAGCCAAAGCAGAACTAGGAGATCCAATCCTGTTTGTAGCCACTTCAGTGGAAAGACGAACCTGCAATAAGAGAGACGTCAAATCGACTCGTTGACGAACACAATCCCAGAACTATGAAGGCTTACAGCTCGGAGAAGCTTGGAAATGTATTTGTTCAGGTCGTCAGGGGCCATAAGTTCCAGCTCAGAAGTTGTAGTCTCCGGGATCGGGTCGATAGCTTGTGGTTTAGGGTGCGGAAGATTTCGAGCCTCTTTCCCTATACCATGCCTCGTGTCTGTGGTCTTCAGACGCTTCCTCGGCTCGGCACCCTCTCCCGGTTGTTTCTCCACTAACGCATCGTCTGGAAGGTCTCTAAGGGTATTCGACGCTGATGCAGGAGTGGAAGCCCGAACCGGAGTCTTCTTACCTCCGGAGACTATCGAAATAGAAACAGACTTTTTCGATCTGATCCCCGCCAGCTCTTGTATCTTTTTAGGGTCGACCTTCATGGGGTCAGGCATCTTAGAGGACGACTCCATCTCCGAGAAATATTCCACTGCAAGAACAAAGGTCATTTTTAGTACATAATCGAGATAGAAACAAGCAAACAGAAAGAAGTGTAACGATTCGATAAAAGTAACGAAAGTCCTACATAAAGCCCGAACTTCCTCATCGAGTTCCATGTAGGCGCCTGGGCCAGCCGTCTCGATATCGGCATAAGGATATAAATGATGCAGGTTCCGAGTCACGATATCGGGATGCGCCTGTTCGAGCACCCTACACGATGCATGTGGATCAGTGTCAAGCTTATCATGCCACTTCTTAGGGCTTTTTTGCCAAGTGTGAATATCGAGGTCACCAAGACCATGTCGGATAAAGAAGAAATTGGGTTTCCAGTCACCATGCGACGATATGGCCCTCCGTACAAATTCCGGGACCAAGGGACGTTTCTGAAAGGTGTACCACCCGGCGTCCTGTAATCCCTGGATCGAGTAGTATTGTCGGAACAGGCGCACCGTGAATTCAATTTTAGCCACTCGACAGGCCAGCACGAAACCCATGAGGCTTCTAATACCGTTCGGGGCCAATTGAGCAACACATATGTGGTAATGTCGGAGCACCTCGATAAGACACGGGTCAAAAGGGTATCTTAACCCTTCCTTCAACTGTGCCTCGTAAATGGCGCAAAAACCAAGGGGAGGGTCACAGGCGAATTGATTTTGGCCTCGAGGGACTTGTATATTATCAGATGAGTATGGAATATCAAATCTTTGACATAAAGCCTTAACTTTTTTCTTTGTAAGGGCAGATATGCACCCATATGGTCCCTGACCCTTCATTCTAGTTTGACGTTTGGTGATACGGCGGGAAGTTGATTCTTCTTCCTCTCTCCCCTCCTCTCCTTCTTCTCCGGTAAATTTCTGCCCGGAAGTATCTAATTGCTCAGAAACAGTTACCTCATGTGACTCGTCTTCAGACACGACGATTTCTTCTAAATTTTGAGAATCACTCTCACTAATAGACATGGGAACGGGAAAAGCGAAGAAAATGAAGAAACAAAAAATAAACTAGGAATTGGAGGCTTACTTGCGAATTTTGTATGAGGCAGGAAAAATGGATGAGAATGAGTAAGGATAGACTCTTCACCGGCTTGGGGCTCCTTTTATCTTCAAAGATCTCCAAATGATTTGAAGGGACGGTTTTGGGCAGTTATAAAGGAAGTATTGCGTATATCAAGGGCTCCATCCAATGAAAACGCTTCGTTTCCTGGGCCCGTTTAATTCTGAAGCAGAATGACGTCACCCTATGGAGACCTATGGCGGTTGAGGCATTAGCCCAAATCCCGCCAAAAGAAGGCCTCGTATCGAATGACTTTTTCAAATTTTCAGACCCGACTTCAGCATTTTTAAGAGGCCTCGTCAGATCTGGGGGGCTTATGACGATACGATATGCCACCCTTCCACGTGGAATTATCTGAATGGTCTAGCTGGAATGTGGAGAGAGTCCAGGTATGACAAGGATGTCGCGTCGGGTGATCCATCTCGACATGATCAAGATCATATGTATGATGAGTTAATTATATTGAAGGCTTCCACATCGGCATGATCATGTCGATAATCATCGAGTCGATATATGAGGAATAACTTGGACAGGAAGCCAAGGTCATATTTGTCAATAGATTAAACCGCCCTTAATATAGGGCAGAAGAGGGACATGTGCCTATAAATACACACATCCAGGAACTACGTTGGGCTTGATTCCTGGATTCCAGACAGGATACGTAGGCAATTCAAGATACATTCTTGGACCCAGCCGTACCATACAAAAGCCACTATCTTTCCATAAAAGGCACCATCTTTTTCACATTGCATCTTCTTTCTATTTCACCCCTAGATTCTAAACAACCTTGACACATCACAGGTGCTTTATTTAGCATCATCATATAGATTGCTTGACTTACCTCTGACGAAAAACCGTGGCACATCATCAACGAATGGAGATTGAAATTGAGCAAGGATCAACAAGATAGCGAAGCAGACATAGTGAATCATCATTACTTTGTATAATGGCTTCAAGTTAAAGGGAATAAACTTAATTATATAAAAGAGAGTTTTTAATAAGTTATATAATCGATGCATATCAAATGACTTGCATTATATAGAGTCTTTCGTTTTCAGTGTCTTACATATTATAGCACAATATGTAAACTCTCATTGCCTATTCTTTGGACTTTGATGCTGTTTAGTTTGGGAATGAGAAGATAACAGAGTAATTTGAAATTATGATTTGATTGATTATTCACAGTTGAGTAGTATTACAATATATATATGAGATTTACAAATACAGTAGAGGTAGAATTAAGTCTAGATACATTCCTATAAATCCTCTAACAATAAATACAAATATATTATCTAAATAATATATACGAATATACAGCTAATACCACCCCTCAAGGTGGACGAGGGACGAGACCCAACTTGCTACGCTGTTGAACAAAGGCCAAGCGAGGGAGCGACTTGGTGAGACAATCAGCAAGTTGATCCTGAGCACTAACATGAGCAACCCGTAAAGAACCCCGTTGCACCTGATCACGTATGAAGTGATAATCAATGGCAACGTGTTTCATCCGTGAGTGAAAAACTAGGTTGTGACAGAACTGCGTAGTGCCCAAATTGTCACAATAGACAACCGGAGCGCCATGTGGGGAAAAACCAAGACCACGTAACAAAAAAGTAACCCACATGAGCTCCGCAATGGTAGAGGAACAGAATGGTACTCAGCCTCAGTAGAAGACCTGGCAATAGTAGACTGCTTCTTGGAGCTCCAAGAGACGGCATTCCTGCCAAGATAGACAACGTAAGCCCCAGTGGAAGCATAATCATCGTGAGAGCCACCCCAATCAGCATCAGAGAAGGCATGAAGAACGGGAGGGGAGTCACGGTAAAGCTGCAGGCCTAACTCAACTGTCCCAGCCAAATAACGAAGCATGCGCTTAGCATAAGTCCAATGAAGATCTGTAGGAGCATGCATGAACTGGGAGAGTTTGTTCACCGAAAAGGCAAGATCCGGACGGGTAAACAAAAGATACTGTAAGCTGCCAATAACCATACGATACTCAGACGCATCATCAAGTGGAGAACCAGGATCGAGCAAAGAAGACCGCATAAATCACCGGCGGCGGAGTAGTGACCGGATTAGCCTGATCCATGTGAAAGCGAGAAAGGAGCTCGGCCGCATATCGCTTCGAGATAAAATACACCCGTGATCATTGTGTATAATCTATATGCCTAAAAATAAGAGAGGCACCGACGTGGCCTTTTCTAGTGCTAATACCACTCCTTAACCGACAGCGAGTGTATCGGGTCAAACTGTAGTGCTAGTATGGTGAGTCGAGTATCGTATCCTCGTGGAACTTTGTAATTCTTCTAAGTGTGGTTAAACACCAAAGAGTCATTATTATTAACTCAATCTAAATCTCGAGTTTTATAGCATGATAACTACTATTTTACTTAACATAAAATAAATGCGTAAATTAAAATTTATTCTAATATAATATATATAGATATATAAATATATATAGATATGCATAAGTTGCAAAATATATATATAGATATAAATATACAGATACCAGATATATAATTAGAGAACTAGCCAAAGTTTATATAATTGATTTATACGATCTTTTCAGTGAATGGAATGTGCTCGATCTTTCCTTTTTATATTAGGTTCAATTGAGTAAATGAAACGGTGCACTCCTGAGGTTAACAATTCCTCCTCACATTAGCGTCATTTAAATTGTCATATGTCCATTGTCATCACCCAAATCCACAATCATTACGGTTTTTCCGAATGAGTCCCGAGTACGATTCTACCTTTGAATAAAAGGAGTCATTCCGTTCACAAACGGTCAATTTTATTTAAAGGCTCCGGTTGTCAAGGCCGGGCGATTCAACTTTCCGGTTTAAGTTTCAATTAACTGATGATTTAACATTATTACGATCTTGAGTACAAATTTTAATAAGATTAATCTTGTTAGGACAAATCTGCCCCCGGGTAGGAAACTGGGTTCCGTTGTCACGTTTTCACTCGGCCAATTTTACCCTCCGGTTTTTCTATTAACGAGTTCATAACTTAATTACGAGGCGTCAATTCATAATTAGATTATGAATTCTTTCAAGTCAAACTTTATTAATAGAAAAAGATTCAATTAACTCAATTTTATTCAATTTTACTTAGACAACATTCCTTTACCGAAAAGATCGAAATAAAACGATTACATAACTTTGGCTAGTTATTAGATTTAGCCTACTAACATTATACGAAAATAAAAACAAACATAACAAACATAAATACTTTAGAAATTTTACCCGATTACAACGATTGAATCGTGTTTGTATTCTTCCGGATGCTACAACAACTTCAACAACATTGATCTTCTGATAATTTCTCGAGCATTATAACGATACTACTTTATTTATGGCATAAGGCCTATATATACATACTACTACTAAAAAACGGTGAAGAAAATATATTTGGTACCCCCTTATGTGCCTGCAATGCTGCTCTATTTATAGGCAGTTTTTTCCCTTGCCGGATCGATCCGAGAAAGGGCCGGATCGATCCGGGAATAAAAAATATTATCCCAGGATATTCTCTGCAGGGCCACATGCTGGTCTAATCATGATGTTTCCTCGGATCGATCCGAGGTAAATCCGGATCGATCCGGATAGATTTTTTTCCAATCTTAATCCGAAACTTGATAAAATCATAACTTGAGCTCTGGATCTCCAAATGACATAATTCAAGATGCGTTGGAAAGCTCTTGAGGAGATCTATAACTTCCATGAAGACTTCTTTTTCAGAAAATGCCTTTTTGCTGGGCCATTTGTTCGTCGAAAATATAACTTGATACGGTGTCACGAACTATTGATCCACTTGAACTTTAAATCTCGTGGCACTTCCTTTATTCCTTCAAAAGATATGATTTTACTCCAAAATTGTCGTCACTTGGGGTCTTTGTTTACCTAAGGTCTCAGTAAAATACCAAAAATACTCACGTGAATCGACACGACACTCCGGTTATTAACCCGGTACAAAATTTATAACTTTTTATCATTTTTACTAGATTTTTATAGTATTTAGATTTATTTATAGCTATTAATATTTTATAAGATTATCTCATTATAATTACTTATATTTTATATAAAAGAGTCGATAACGTATATAAAACATCGTAATTTTTATCATATAAATGTTATACATCAACTACTCCCACTTAGCTTCTTTGATCGTCATAAAGCAAAATAAGCGATAATATATAAAATTACGATAAAAAATAATATAAGTGGTAGATAAAATTTTTAAATTAGTAAAATATCATTTCAATATTATAAATATATTAATTATATCTTTTTTTAGAAATTAATAAGATAAAAGTGTAGATAACTTTGATAAATTATTTATCAACTATTATTCAAATGAAATTTCACAAAATCTACTCAATAAATATAATTAAAATTCTAGAATTATTTTCCTATCTCAACTTATATGAAATATTTGGAATCAAAGACTAAGTCAAGTAATTGACAAGATGGCTAATACTTTTAGGATAGTACATTGGTTAATCGAAAAGATAGAAAAAGAAATCAAAAAAGAGAAAGAGGCAAGTCGTGCGTCTTACACCTTCACGCTTTGATCAAAAACAGATTTGATTAATAATATCTCCTTTTCCAACTATTTTTCAGATTTTCTCTTCTTTTTTCAATATTAAGAACTAAAAGCGTGAGTGTGTGTAGAAAATCAAATGTACAAGCATTGCTTCATCAAGATTGATCGAGTAATACTCTTTCGATCTAAAATTACGAGTCCGGTTTCCTTAAACTCGTAATCATTCTTGAGATCTTATGATTCGAATTTTTATCGGGAGCTTTATACCTCATAGTGATATAGGACGTTTCTAGATAACACCCTACTGCACTCAAATCATTGGAAGCTACTACCGATCTCTGTCGATCAAAAGATAAGGAAGATACCTGGTATTCGATTAATTCTCTGTAAATATGGTGCTTCGTTCTTATATATATCCTTTTTTTTTTTTCACCTCAGCATACACCATCCTTAGCTTCAGGCTATCATCTCCTTTCATAAGTAATGCGTACAAACTCGTGGGATTTTTAGGAAATGTAGACCAAAAAGCCCAAGGGTTGGTTATGATCAAAAATGGCTATTTCGAGTGAGGTCTTAATCACTCTAATCAAGGTTGAGGTAATTTTTGTGGTGTCAAAAATCTCATCATTCCTAATCCGATTCCATATTCATATTTCGTTTTGCCAAGAAAATTATTCTAAAAAAATTCATTATAAATATAAGTATATTTGCTAAAATTTCATATGAAACTTACTTGATAATATTTATGTATAGTTACATATACTTAAAATCTTATAAAGATCTAAAATTGACATATATAATATAATTATAATATATCTACTTTACTTTACTTAATTAAAATCTATTCTTACCAATTTATATTGTTTTTATTCATACTAATTATATATTATCTAGTTATTTTGTTCCAAGAAAAATTAAACTAAGTATTGAGCAATTAAGTATAAATTTATATAAGAAAATTTTAATTTTTTATTTACTAACTTACTTCCACTCCCCACTTATTTAAATAACATCGTCGATGTTCAATGAGTAAATAAAAGTAGTTTGCAAATAAAATTAAAATTTTATATGATTTTGATTATTATTTATTATTTTTAGCAACCATATATTATTTTGATTAAAGAAAATGACATATATATTAAACACTATTACAAACTATAAATAAAAGTAACAAACAACAAAAACGATTAAACAACTAATTTAAACAACTATCAAGTTAACAACATAACTTAACCGATTATCAAACCGTAGATGAACATCCGGGAGTATCCACGAAGTAATCCTAATCGAGAATCACGAGATGGAAAAATCTCGCCGAGAGTAAAACTCGGCACGTGATTCGATTGGATACAAAGGTGAGATATAACCAGGCAAAGGGTAGCGGTTTTCCCTATTACGTCTTTCTACTTGCAAAAATTAATTGCGGTCTTAAAAATCAAAACTCCCCAATCAATGTATGCTCCTACGCTAATGCATACAACAAAGAAGATCTCATCATCCGTAACCCCATAAAAATCTCTAGTTGGATAGATCTGAGAATTAATGAAGCGTTTCCACGCCCTTAAATGAGGGGGTAAAACCAGAGTTGAAGAATCATAGTTATGATCAAACAACGGAAAGACGAACTGAAAGGCTTCAGCATCACGATTTACAACATTATACGCATTCCCAAGTTCCCAAAGAAACTCAAGTGTGGGTTTCATCAAAAGTACATGGTGGAATTTGATAGATTTGATTTATGATGACTGGTGAAAATGAAATAACGATGCCCCTAACTGTAATAAGATGAGACGAGGCAACTGTCGTTATCTGAGTGAGAGACGCAAAGAAATCTCTAACAATCGAAATGTTTATTCGACCTCTGGGAGTCCTTATCAACTTTTTCCACCCGCAACCTCGAATTAGATTACGTCCCCACTGATCAATTTTTTCAGTGTTTAAGCCTTTTCTCCATCAGAATAGGAGAACGGACGAAATTTAGATGTCTCGGGACTTCATTATGAAAGCAAGAGGCATGCCCTTCGGGAACCACACCATCAGGCGTATGTGGCTCATAACTATTAACCGAAGGAGAGGATTGGTTAGAAATTTCTGATACAGAGATTTTTAACTAAAATAGAAGGAAGGAAAGAATGAGCAAAGTTTCATGGCTGTTGCTCTTTCCTTTTATAGAAATATATCTATCAAGCAAAAGTAGAAAAGATCTGCTTTCTGCGCGTTTTTGTACTTACCGGATCGATCCGAGAAAGGGCCGAATCGATCCGGCCTCTGAACCAGTAATGTTGTCAGGTCGGTATACTTACATCGGATCAATCCGGTGAAAAGCCGGATTGATCCGGAACATTACTGTTCACGGACAGAGTTGATTTTCCTTGAAAAATGCCTAGTTTTTTCTAGGGGACAAGTTTTCTTTCTTTTTTTGGTTCATTTTCATTATGTTATAACGATAAATTTTACTACAAGATGCATAGTACTCTAATATGCAATGAAAACATGAAAATCGTATTAAAATAAAATCCTACCATGATCAAAATAACTTAAAATTTAACGAAAAAGAAATTGCACGAAAAATAAAATGTTTCAATGTCAAAAACCATAGAATGTTTAAAATTACTCCTCTTCATCACTCATCTCGACGTGGCTTGAACTTGGCATAGCTTGAGAACGGGTCGATTCTTGGGATGGATCTTGAAAATAAGTTGACATCCGTACCGAGCTATCTAGTCCCATCGAGCTCATCTCTCTCGTGATATCAGAGAAAGTGCTTCCCCATCTCGCCGTGGTATGGCCAAATGATCCGAGATCCAGTCCATTCTCGATGTCGTAGTCGCCGTAGTACTGTCGAAAAATCCCTACACCACTAGTTTGAAATCCAAAGAATGCGCATTTTGGCCGGAAATCGAGGGTGGTGGCATCGGTGGAATGAAATCGGGCAAGGTATAAGGCTGAGTCTGGCAATGCGGAATATCCATCTCGGCATAGGCAGGGTTCTGTAGTATATTCATTTGATATATACCTCGCATGCCTTGACGTAAATCTTCAGACCATAATCTATTCCTTTCCGCAAAAACAGCCATATTGGCATTAGCACGACGAACATCATAGGCCAAGGATTGGAACATATCGTAAGTGACGGTATTTGGAAGATGAGTTTGAGTTTGACCGGATGAAGGAGGGACAAAGAGTGGATGGAGTAGCCGAGGTCGTTGACGGTTAGGGTCCAAAAGTTTATTCTTCCCGCCGGCTAAGTGGTAAACTAGGACTATAAGTGTGTCATCCACCATCATCAAATTATCACTTGGGAGCTCGGGGACTCTATCCGACGACACAAGGAAGAAATAAAACACGGAAAAGGCATGTGGATCGCTGGTCTAGCGATCGTGGCAAATTCCTTGGCCCTTCTACACATCACTCGCCTATATCCACGTGTATATTATTAACTATAGCCCAAGCAATACACAAATCCTCTTACCAAAAGATGTAAAATGACGAGTCGGGTAAAGAGTATGACTAATAAAACGCTTTAATGGCTTTCATATCCCGGATACATTTCCCATAGGAAAACTCGCTTTCATGCCAGACGGCAAAGTGGGATCTAACTCATTCTCGGCTACCAAACAATATAATCAAAGTCTCTTTGCTCATCCAAATTCCAAATCGTATAATAATCCTCATTCTCCGGTATATCAGAATACCATAAATAGCATTTATAATGTGAGGGTAAACGGCACCGTCCTAGTTCTCAAAGTTGTGAGGTTAACTCACCATCTTCCGTAGCATTGTGAGTTGCTACCAAAGAATAAAATTCTGCTACTAAGGTGGTGTTAATTTCTCCCGACCTTAAACTGGCTAATTCCATCCAATGTCGCCTTTCAAAAATCTCCTTCACCTCCCTTCCCAAATCTTTAAAATCCAAACCTCTCTCTGCAACTAAACACCGTCCCAAATTTATTCTTAAAGGCGTTTAGCCAGCAATGCACGCAGATTCTATCAAAGCTAACAATCAATTCTTCTCACATTAAAAGTCTAGTTTCTATAATCGGAATTTGGGTAGGGATATGCGGTTTACTTTTTTACTAGCTTTGGATGATTCGGCCATTCTACGATAATGACAAAATAACAAAACAACAACAAAACAACACAAAACAACACAAATGAGTTACACAAATTTTTGAATTAAATAAAGACTTGCTTAAAAACGAAATTAAGAAAATAAGTGACTACAATGTTACCTTACAAAGCTTAAAAGGTTGAAATTTGGCGGAAAAGATGGAAATTTCGCTGAATAAAATTGAAGCTACCCTTGAATAATTCTTCAATTTAAATACAACTTTGAAGAGAGGAGGGAAAATGAGAAAAGTTTAAGAGGTGGTGTAGTTTAATGGTGATGTTGTGTGATGATTTGAAGAAAAAAATTCGAATTGGGGAAGAAGGGGAGGGGCGGCTGTTTTTAGAAAAATGGAAGAAGAAGAAGAAAGAGGGACCCCGTCCCTTTTTTAGGTTTTTTCAGGTTCCGGATCGATCCGGGGTTAGGTCGGATCGATCCGACCACTTTTTTTTTTTTTTTTTTTTTTTTCTTAAAAAAACTTAAAAAAATATTTTTGGTATGATAATCCTTAATTATATCATATAAATAATATATATGATAAAAATAAGTTTTATCATAAAATTTTTTGAAGTCTTAAAATCAAAATAAACATAAACTTAATCTAATTCTACTCCCACCATTCTTAAATCTTCAAGATTTCTATAATAACGGTCCATTAACCTAATCTTAAGAAATGAGGCGTTGAATTTTCTCTTTGATCTCCATCGGGATTTTCGGATAACCACCTAATCGCTCCTTTCTTAACAACATTCAAACACTCATCCTGTGATTTGGTTGTGCTTTCCTACATTTCCCTTCATGCTCACTTTTTCCACACAAATTTTCTTCTACACCTTCTTAAAAATTTTGCCCATCTCTTTATCGAACTTCTCGATTTTCCATTACATAGTTCTTTCACCGATCTCTCTCAACAATTGCTTGTTTTTCTCAAAAGCTAAGCTTCTATTTTAAACGCGACATCTTTATCCAAGCCTAATTTTAAAAGCAACATAAAAATTCCTATTCTATCTAAAAAGACATCCAGTTCTTTTTACGTCTATCCGGTAAAAGACGAAACTTCTTAAACATAAATAAAACACATAAAAGTAGAGTAAAGATTGATAGCACTGGTATTCGGTGAGTTTAACTCCTCTCGCTTTTCAAGTTCTCGATTTCTCTGCTTTTACTTTGTCGGAGGATCGATTAGTAGCATTATTTCTTCTTTCAAATCATGGTTCCTTCTCCTTCCACAAATAATTTTACTCTATGGCCATTGGCTATAAAAGTTGTATTTCCATCGCTTAGTTCAACACTCCTGATTTGTAAACTCGTTACTTTAAATGGACTCGCCCATCTTGATTTAAGCTTTCCTGAAATAACTTTAAGCGTGAATTGTACAAGAGCACTCGATCACCTACATGGAACTCACGACTATAGATTCTCTTATCGTGAAAGGATTTCGTGTGTTCCTTGTAGATTCGAGCGCTTTCATAAGAATCGAGACGGAATTCTTCTAGTTCTCATCAATTGAAGCAATCTATGATCACCGGCAAACCTTAGGATCGAAATTCAAAATTTAATAGCCTGTAAGGCTCGGTGTTCTAACTCAACCTGGAGATGACAAGACTTACCAAAACTAACTTATAGGAGAACAACCAATTGGTGTTTTAAAAGTTGTTCTATATGCCCATAATGCATCGTCTAGTTTAACTGCCCAGTTTGTTCGACTTGAATCCACTGTCTTTTCTACAATTCTTTTGATTTCTCTATTAGACACCTCTACCTGACCACTGGTTTGCGGATGATAGGGCGTTCCTAACTTATGCGTTACACCATATTTTTCAACTATCTTGGTAAATGGTCTATTACAAAAGTGCGAACCTCTATCACTAATGATAGCCCTCGGAATGCCATAAAGTGTAAATATATTCTTTTTAAGGAATCGTATGACAACTCTGGTATCATTAGTGGGAAGAGCTTCACTTTCTACCCATTTCAAACATAATCTACCATTACTAGAATAAATCTTTTCCAAAAGATAAAGGAAATGGTCCCATGAAATCTATACCCCAAACATCAAATAACTCACATTCTAAAATAGGTTGCATAGGCATTTCATGTTTTTAGATACATTTCCCATTTTTGACAAGATTCACAAGATTTGACATACTTATAAGCATCTCTATATAGCGTAGGCCAATAAAAACCACATTGTAAAACTTTAAAAGCAGCTTTTCCAACCTCCATGATGACCTCCTCGCCTCACGATCATGACAAAATGATAAAATACTCAAAATTTCATTATCAGTGCACACTTTTCGATTATCCCATCCGAACATTTACGGAAAAGGTCCGTTCCTCCCAAGAATAAAATTTTAAGTCATAAAAGAATTTCTTCTTCACGCTTTGCCACGTCCAATGAGACGGAATATAATCACAAAGTTAAGTAATTAATGATATCTCCAAACCAGGTGACATTTCCTTAGAAGGAATTCTATTCTTTAATAACCTGCATGGTTGAAGGAGTATCTATTCTAAAAGTTGTTCATCAGAAATGAATCTTTAATTTCTATTCCCTTTTTTTCATCATTTTCCATTCTACTTAGATGATCTCGCTACTACATTCTCACTTCCTTTTTTATCTTTAATTTCAATATCAAACTCCTGAAGTAAGAGAATACATCTAAGAAGACGTGGTTTCGCATCTTTCTTACTCAAGAAATACTTCAAAGTCGAATGGTCTCAGATAAATTATTACCTTAGAACCAACAATATACGATCTAAACTTATCTAAGGCAAAAATTACAAAGAAATGCTTCTTTTTTCTCAGTAGTTGTATAGTTCAGTTGAGCTGCATTTAACGTATGAGATGCATAGTAAATAGCTTTGAGAATTTTGTTATATTTTTGTCCTAAAACAGCTCCTACAGCTAAATCACTGGCATCACACATAATCTCAAACGGCAGATTCCAATCTGGTGCTACTAGCACTGGTGCAGTAGTCAATTTCGCTTTTAAGGTCTGAAAAGCTTCTTTACATTTACTATCGAAGTTGAAAGGTACTTCCTTTTCAAGCAAATGACTCAGAGGCTTTGCTATCTTTGAAAAATCTACAATAAATCTCCTATAAAATCCTGCATGTCCAAGAAATCCTCTTAGAGTCCTTAGATTAACTGGTGGTGGTAATTTTTCAATTACTTCAACCTTAGCTTTATCAACTTCAATTCCTATTTCAGAGATTCTATGGCCTAGAACAATTCCTTCTGATACCATTAAATGACATTTTTCCCAATTTAAAACCAAATTGGTATCTTCACAACGTTGCAACACTCTTTCTAAGTGCGACAAACACTTACCAAAAGAATCTCCGTAAACACTAAAGTCGTCCATAAAAATTTCCAAGAATTTCTCAACCATATCGGAAAATATAGCCATCATGCATCTTTGAAACGTAAAGTGAGCATTACATAAACCAAACGGCATTCTTTTATACGCAAAAGTTCCATAAGGACAAGTGAAAGTAGTCTTTTCCTATCTCCTGCGCAATGAAAATCAGAAATAACCTGAATAACCATCTAAGAAACAAGAATATTTATGACCACTTAACCGCTCCAACATTTGAACTATGAATGGAAGTGGATGATGATCTTTCTTAGTATGATCATTTAGTTTCCTAAAATCAATGCACATTCGATAACTTCGTAATTTCTCTTGTTGGAATCCATTCATTCCTATCATTTTCTTTCACTGCGTGAAACCTCCTTTCTTTGGTACCACTTGAGTTGGACTTACCCATTCACTATCCGATATGGGAAAAATTATTCCCATCTCTAATAGCTTAATGACCTCTTTTTCTTAACAATTAACCGCAAATTTGGGTTGAGGCGGCGTTGCGATTGAATACAAGGCTTAGCATCTTCCTTCGTAATTATCTTATGAGCAACGCAAATCTCAGGGGCTAATACCTCGAATATCAAGAATCGTCCATCCAAAAGCTTTCTTATGCTTTTTCAACATTCTAAGTAATTGATCTTCTTGTTGCTCGGTTAAAGTTGATGAAATAATAATCGGTAATAGATTATCGCTTTCAAGAAAAGCATATTTCGATTTAAAGGTAATGGTTTCAATTCCATTCTTCATGGATCTACTATTGACGATTTAAGAACCGGGTCCTTCTAGTTCTAATTCCAAGTGCTTATGCCATGGTGGTTTAAAGGTAAAACTTTCAGTATCTAAAGAAAGAATTATCTCCTTCATTTCAATGTCTTCCTCATCTTCTTTATAGATAGACAGAGTTAAGCATTCTTCTAATCTATCTTCAAAAGTTGGTAATCGATTATCATAGATGTAATGAATATCTTCTATAAAAGAACATGATTCTCGATGATGCTTGATTCATAGCTTTGAAGATATTGAAAGTAACCGTCTTCATTGACTTTTAAGATTAATTCTCCTTCCGAACATCGATTAAAGTTCTTCCTGTAGCTAGAAATGGGCGACCTAGAATAAGAGGTGCTTGAATAACCGCTCTTCCATTTCCATAACTACAAAGTCTACTGGAAAATAGAATTTGTCTACTTTAACCAATATGTCCTTTATAATTCCTTTAGGGTACTTAATTGATCTATCTCGCCATTTGCAGAGTCATTTCATCTTAGTAAGCTTTCCTATGCCTAACTTTCTATAATCCTCATAAGACATGAGATTTATACTTGCTCCTAGATCACATAAGACCTTCTTAAATGTAAATCCTCCAATTTCACACGGAATGGTAAAACTACCAGATCTTTCAGCTTAGGTGGTAACTTATCTTTGCAGACTGCGGAACATTCTTCATTTAGGCATATATTCTCATATTCCTCTAATTTTTCTTGTTTGATGTAATTTCTTTCGAAATTTTCCATAGGCGTGTATATTAATCGAGCTTCGATAACAGGATATTAACTTGAATATGACGAAAAAGTGTCAAGGAAACGAACATACTTCTTATCGCTTTTGCCTTTTGATTTGATCTTTAGGAGGGTAAGGTAAAGATTCTAGATCTATGACCTTTGGCTCCTTTGTCGGTTTCTTTTCCTTTTCCTTAAACCTTTGAGTATTACTTAATCGCCATGTTTCGTGTTCTTGAATTCTTTCTTTTAAATTGTTCCCCTAATCAATCTCTACTTCAAATTCCTTCATTTCTTCCTGCTTTTCATCCTTGTTTTCATTATCTTCCATTTTAATGTGTTCCTTAAATAAAGTCCTTAAATCTTTATCCATGGGGTCTTTCAAAATCCTTGGGATTTTTACCCAATTTTTCCTTTCACTTTCGTGTTCGAACTTTTATTTCTTTTCAAGAAATTTTCTATAATTTCTTCTTCCTCATCTCAGAAATTCAAGTTCATCTTTAGTTTTATCATTCTTACCATCTAAGTCATCTTCTACTTCATTATTCCCACTCGAGCTTCCTACTTCTCGTAATTCACAACATTTACCTCTCTTGGGTTCCTTTCAATGTTACTTGGTAATCCTCCGGGGTCTGCTTTTTATTACGTTCACCTTCCCTACTCAAATGATCTTCCATATTCCTTAATGAGGCTTCTATCGTTCTCATTCTGGTATCATGTCCACTCATAGATGTTTTCATTGAACTCATATCCTTAGTGACTATACCAATAGAAGTCACCATCGTTTCTATATTTTTAGCTTGAGTAGATACTACACCCATCATATTTTCCATTAGTTTTTCCCATTTTTCAACTCCTTCTGCAGGTTGAGTTGAACTTTGAGTTACTGGTATACTTTGAGTGGTATGTTGAGGATAGGATCTAGGTAATGATTGTAAATTCTGATTAGATGTGTTTTCTTGATAAACTTGATTATTATTCAAGTTCCTATATGGAACTGGATACGGCGGTTGTCCTTGCTTACTAGGGTTTTCAGACCATCTAAAAGTTGGGTGGTCTCTTCTAATAGCATTAAAAGAGTTTGAGTATGCATTGTTCAAATTCCTATGCTGCTGAAGAAAACTTACCTCCTCTCTTGAGTATCCTGTCGGTTCTTCAATCCCTAGTGGTATTTTATCCTGATTTGAGTATTCAGCCATGTACTATTTTCTCGAACTTTGATTTTTGTTTGATTGTAGGCCATCAAATTTCCTACTTAAATTTTCTAAATGTGCTAGAACTTCATGATTAGACGTACATTCTCCTGCAAAAGCTACTTTTCTGGTGCTAGAACCGGTTTCCCACATTCTCGTTATTTTTGGAAATCTTTTCTATGGCATCGTAAACTAATTGAGCCTCACTCATCATTAAAGAACCACCACATGCATGATCTACATCAAAGACGTGAATCTTTTCTTAATTTACGACAAAAAAGTTGAATTTGCATGTCTAAGGAATAACCATGGTCGACACGCTCTTAACAATTTTTAAATCTTTCCTGTGCATTCCCAAGCGCTTTCTTGAGATCCTTGTCTAAAATTAGCAACCTCGACTTTTAATTCCAAATTCCGTCCAGAGTGAAGTATTGTTTGAAATTCAGTTTGAATCTCCTCCCAACTTGTAAGTGAATGATGTGGAAGAGACATAAACCAATCTCGGGCTCGTCCTTTTAGAAAAAAAGAAACATAGTCATCCTTGTTAATTCCTTGTGAGCACCTTGACTTTTGGTCAGTATTGCACGCTTCTTCAAAAGATAGAGATGATGATGCGGATCTTCATCATCTTCTCCTAGAATTGGGCTCTTGCGCCAATTAAACCAAAAAGATGAGATTTAATTTCAAATTATTTGCTCCTTCATTAGGTAAAAGTATGGGATTATTATTCTGATTTCTTCTTATGGTTTGGTCACAGATAGGCCTTGGGTTTACTGGGTTGTTACGATTATTCTGGTTACGATTCTGATTATTTCTATTATTATTATTATTTTGATTATTAAGGTTAACGTGGTTTTGTCCATGCCCTGAGCATGTTCCACTCTTGTTCGGTGTTTCATCACCGATTTCACCATTCTCGTATTTCTGTTTGAAGATGATTCGTCAGATTTCCGACGACTAGTATGACCACGTTTTCTCTCTACTCTTAACTGCCTTTCGTAAGTGTTTATGTCAGGCTTATAAGGAGTGAGTGGGGCCTTACCACTTCTGGTCATCAACTAACGAAAATAGAAAATAACACGAAATTGAAAGTAGTAAAATTTGGTAACTTACCTATAAGGTAAGTACCAACGAAAATAAAAATAGAAATGAGATAAGAAAAGTGTTGACTTATTCTCGAGAATTTTGAGCTAATATAAGTAGTAACCATAGACACAAAAAAGAAATTAGCGTCGTTCCCCGGCAACGGCGCCAGAAAGCTGACGTGGCCTTTTCTAGTGCTAATACCAGTCCTTAACCGACAGTTGTATCGGGTCAAATCTGAGTGCTAGTATGGTGAGTCGAGTATCGTATCCTCGTGGAACTTTGTAATTCTTCTAAGTGTGGTTAAACACCAAAGAGTCATTATTAACTCAATCTAAATCTCGCTTTATAGCACAGAGATAACTACTATTTTACTTAACATAAAATAAATGCGTAAATTAAAATTTATTCTAATATAATATATATAGATATATAAATATATATAGATATGCATAAGTTGCAAAATATATATATAGATATAAATATACAGATACTGATATATATAATTAGAGAACTAGCCAAAGTTTATATAATTGATTTATACGATCTTTTCAAAGAATGGAATGTGCTCGATCTTTCTTTTATATTAGGTTCAATTGAGTAAATGAAACGGTGCACTCTCGAGGTTAACAATTCCTCCTCACATTAGCGTCATTTAAATTGTCATATGTCCATTGTCATCACCCAAATCCACAATCATTACGGTTTTTCCGAACAGTCCTTGAGTACGATTCTACCTTTGAATAAAAAGGAGTCATTCCGTTCGTCAAACGGTCAATTTTATTTAAAGGCTCCGGTTGTCAAGGCCGGGCGATTCAACTTTCCGGTTTAAGTTTCAATTAACTGATGATTTAACATTATTACGATCTTGAGTACAAATTTTAATAAGATTAATCTTGTTAGGACAAATCGCTTCGGGTAGAAATCGGGTTCCGTTGTCACGCTTTCACTCGCCAATTTTACCTCCGGTTTTTCTATTAACGAGTTCATAACTTAATTACGAGGCGTCAATTCATAATTAGATTATGAATTCTTTCAAGTCAAACTTTATTAATAGAAAAAGATTCAATTAACTCAATTTTATTCAATTTTACTTAGACAACATTCCTTTACCGAAAAGATCGAAATAAAACGATTACATAACTTTGGCTAGTTATTAGATTTAGCCTACTAACATTATACGAAAATAAAAACAAACATAACAAACATAAATACTTTAGAAATTTTACCCGATTACAACGATTGAATCGAAGCTGTATTCTTCCGGATTCTACAACAACTTCAACAACATTGATCTTCTGATAATTTCTCGAGCATTATAACGATACTACTTTATTTATGGCATAAGGCCTATATATACATACTACTACTAAAAAACGGTGAAGAAAATATATTTGGTACCCTTTATTATGTGCCTGCAATGTTTGCTTCTATTTATAGGCGCTTTTTTCACTGCGGATCGATCCGAGAAAGGGCGGATCGATCCGGGAATAAAAATATTATCCTGGATATTCTCTGCGCAGGGCCACATGCTGGGTCTAATCATGATGTTTCCTCGGATCGATCCGAGGTAAATCGGATCGATCCGGATAGATTTTTTCAATCTTAATCCGAAACTTGATAAAATCATAACTTGAGCTCTGGATCTCCAAATGACATAATTCAAGATGCGTTGGAAAGCTCTTGAGGAGATCTATAACTTCCATGAAGACTTCTTTTTCAGAAAATGCCTTTTGCTGGGCCATTTGTTCGTCGAAAATATAACTTGATACGATTATCACGAACTATTGATCCACTTGAACTTTAAATCTCGTGGCACTTCCTTTATTCCTTCAAAAGATATGATTTTACTCCAAAATTGTCGTCACTTGGGGTCTTTGTTTACCTAAGGTCTGTAAAATACCAAAAATACTCACGTGAATCTGACACGACACTCCGGTTATTAACCCGGTACAAAATTTATAACTTTTTATCATTTTTACTAGATTTTTATAGTATTTAGATTTATTTATAGCTATTAATATTTTATAAGATTATCTGTTATAATTACTTATATTTTATATAAAAAGAGTCGATAACGTATATAAAACATCGTAATTTTTATCATATAAATGTTATACATCAACTACTCCCCACTTAGCTCTTTGATCGTCCTCGAGCAAAATAAGCGGTAATATATAAAAATTACGATAAAAATAATATAAGTGGTAGATAAAATTTTTAAATTAGTAAAATATCATTTCAATATTATAAATATATTAATTATATCTTTTTTAGAAATTAATAAGATAAAAAGTGTAGATAACTTTGATAAATTATTTATCAACTATTATTCAAATGAAATTTCACAAAATCTACTCAATAAATATAATTAAAATTCTAGAATTATTTTCCTATCTCAACTTATATGAAATATTTGGAATCAAAGACTAAGTCAAGTAATTGACAAGATGGCTAATACTTTTTAGGATAGTACATTGGTTAATCGAAAAGATAGAAAAAGAAATCAAAAAGAGAAAGAGGCAAGTCGTACGTACTTTACACCTTCACGTTTGATCAAAAATTCTTTGATTAATAATATCTCCTTTTCCAACTATTTTTCGATTTTCTCTTCTTTTCAATATTAAGAACTAAAAGCGTGAGTGTGTGTAGAAAATCAAATGTACAAGCATTGCTTCATCAAGATTGATCGGAGTAATACTCTTTCGATCTAAAATTACGAGTCCGGTTTCCTTAAACTCGTAATCATTCTTGAGATCTTATGATTCAATTTTTATCGGAGCTTTATACCTCATAGTGATATAGGGCGTTTCTAGATAACACCCTACCGCACTCAAATCATTGGAAGCTACTACCGATCTCTCGCCGATCAAAAGATAAGGAAGATACCTGGTATTCGATTAATTCTCTGTAAATATGGTGCTTCGTTCTTATATATATCCTTTTTTTTTTTTCACCTCAGCATACACCATCCTTAGCTTCTGTGCTATCATCTCCTTTCATAAGTACGTACAAACTCGTGGGATTTTTAGGAAATGTAGACCAAAATAAGCCAAGGGTTGGTTATGATCAAAAATGGCTATTTCGAGTGAGGTCTTAATCACTCTAATCAAGGTTGAGGTAATTTTTGTGGTGTCAAAAATCTCATCATTCCTAATCCGATTCCATATTCATATTTCGTTTTGCCAAGAAAATTATTCTAAAAAAATTCATTATAAATATAAGTATATTTGCTAAAATTTCATATGAAACTTACTTGATAATATTTATGTATAGTTACATATACTTAAAATCTTATAAAGATCTAAAATTGACATATATAATATAATTATAATATATCTACTTTACTTTACTTAATTAAAATCTATTCTTACCAATTTATATTGTTTTTATTCATACTAATTATATATTATCTAGTTATTTTGTTCCAAGAAAAATTAAACTAAGTATTGAGCAATTAAGTATAAATTTATATAAGAAAATTTTAATTTTTTATTTACTAACTTACTTCCACTCCCCACTTACGAAATAACATCGTCCCGATGTTCAGTGAGTAAATAAAAAGTAGTTTGCAAATAAAATTAAAATTTTATATGATTTTGATTATTATTTATTATTTTTAGCAACCATATATTATTTTGATTAAAGAAAATGACATATATATTAAACACTATTACAAACTATAAATAAAAGTAACAAACAACAAAAAACGATTAAACAACTAATTTAAACAACTATCAAGTTAACAACATAACTTCTAACTGATTATCAAACCGTAGATGAACATCCGGGAGTATCCACGAAGTAATCCTAATCGAGAATCACGAGATGGAAAAATCTCGCCGTGAGTAAACTCGAGCACGTGATTCGGTTGGATACAAAGGTGAGATATAACCAGGCAAAGGGTAGCGGTTTTCCCTATTACGTCTTTCTACTGCAAAATTAATTGCAGTCTTAAAAATCAAAACTCCCCAATCAATGTATGCTCCCACAGTTAATGCATACAACAGCAGCATCTCATCATCCGTAACCCCATAAAAATCTCTAGTTGGATAGATCTGAGAATTAATGAAGCGTTTCCACGCCCTTAAATGAGGGGGTAAAACCAGAGTTGAAGAATCATAGTTATGATCAAACAACGGAAAGACGAACTGAAAGGCTTCTGCAGTACGATTTACAACATTATACGCATTCCCAAGTTCCCAAAGAAACTCGAAGTGTGGGTTTCGATCAAAAGTACATGGTGGAATTTGATAGATTTGATTTATGATGACTGGTGAAAATGAAATAACGATGCCCCTAATCGTAATAAGATGAGGCGAGGCAAATCCGTTATCCGAGTGAGAGACGCAAAGAAATCTCTAACAATCGAAATGTTTATTCGACCTCCTGGAGTCCTTATCAACTTTTTCCACCCGCAACCTCGAATTAGATTACGTCCCCACTGATCAATTTTTTCAGTGTTTAAGCCTTTTCTCCATCAGAATAGGAGAACGGACGAAATTTAGATGTCTCGGGACTTCATTATGAAAGCAAGAGGCATGCCCTTCGGGAACCACACCATCAGGCGTATGTGGCTCATAACTATTAACCGAAGGAGAGGATTGGTTAGAAATTTCTGATACAGAGATTTTTAACTAAAATAGAAGGAAGGAAAGAATGAGCAAAGTTTCATGGCTGTTGCTCTTTCCTTTTATAGAAATATATCTATCAAGCAAAAGTAGAAAAGATCTCGCTTTACTGCTGCGTTTTGTACTTACCGGATCGATCCGAGAAAGGGCGAATCGATCCGGCCTCTGAACCAGTAATGTTGTCAGGTCGGTATACTTACATCGGATCAATCCGGTGAAAAGCCGGATTGATCCGGAACATTACTGTTCACGGACGAGTTGATTTTCCTTGAAAAATGCCTAGTTTTTCTAGGGGACAAGTTTTCTTTCTTTTTTGGTTCATTTTCATTATGTTATAACGATAAATTTTACTACAAGATGCATAGTACTCTAATATGCAATGAAAACATGAAAATCGTATTAAAATAAAATCCTACCATGATCAAAATAACTTAAAATTTAACGAAAAAGAAATTGCACGAAAAATAAAATGTTTCAATGTCAAAAACCATAGAATGTTTAAAATTACTCCTCTTCATCACTCATCTCGACGTGGCTTGAACTTGGCATAGCTTGAGAACGGGTCGATTCTTGGGATGGATCTTGAAAATAAGTTGACATCCGTACCGAGCTATCTAGTCCCATCGAGCTCATCTCTCTCGTGATATCAGAGAAAGTGCTTCCCCATCTCGTCGTGGTATGGCCAAATGATCCAGATCCAGTCCATTCTGATGTCGTAGCTGCCGTAGTACCTGTCGAAAAATCCCCTACACCACTAGTTTGAAATCCAAAAGAATGCGGCATTTGCTGGAAATCTGAGGGTGGTGGCATCGGTGGAATGAAATCGGGCAAGGTATAAGGCTGAGTCTGGCAATGCGGAATATCCATCTCGGCATAGGCAGGGTTCTGTAGTATATTCATTTGATATATACCTCGCATGCCTTGACGTAAATCTTCAGACCATAATCTATTCCTTTCATAAAAACAGCCATATTGGCATTAGCACGACGAACATCATAGGCCAAGGATTGGAACATATCGTAAGTGACGGTATTTGGAAGATGAGTTTGAGTTTGACTGGATGAAGGAGGGACAGCAGTGGATGGAGTAGGCTGAGGTCGTTGACGGTTAGGGTCCAAAAAGTTTATTCTTCCTGCCGGCCTAAGTGGTAAACTAGGACCTATAAGTGTGTCATCCACCATCATCAAATTATCACTTGGGAGCTCGGGACTCTGTCGACGACACAAGGAAGAAATAAAACACGGAAAAGGCATGTGACTGCCTGGTCTAGCAGTCAGGGCAAATTCCTTGGCCCTTCTACACATCACTCTGCCTATATCCACAGGTATATTATTAACTATAGCCCAAGCAATACACAAATCCTCTTTACCAAAAGATGTAAAATGACGAGTCGGGTAAAGAGTATGACTAATAAAACGTTTAATGGCTTTCATATCCCGGATACATTTCCCATAGGAAAACTCGCTTTCATGCCGGCGGCGATGGGATCTAACTCATTCGGCTACGAAACAATATAATCAAAGTCTGCCGCTCATCCAAATTCCAAATCGTATAATAATCCTCATTCTCCGGTATATCAGGAATACCATAAATAGCATTTATAATGTGAGGGGTAAACGGCACTGTCCTAGTTCTCAGGTTGACAGAGGTTAACTCACCATCTTCCGTAGCATTGTGAGTTGCTACCAAAGAATAAAATTCTGCTACTAAGGTGGTGTTAATTTCTCCCGACCTTAAACTGGCTAATTCCATCCAATGTCGCCTTTCAAAAATCTCCTTCACCTCCCTTCCCAAATCTTTAAAATCCAAACCCCTCTCTACTGCAACTAAACACCGTCCAAATTTATTCTTAAAGGCGTTTAGTCACAATGTGACGCAGCTTCTATCAAAGCTAACAATCAATTCTTCTCAACATAAAGGTCTAGTTTCTATAACTGGAATTTGGGTAGGGATATGCGGTTTACTTTTTTTACTAGCTTTGGATGATTCGGCCATTCTACGATAATGACAAAATAACAAAACAACAACAAAACAACACAAAACAACACAAATGAGTTACACAAATTTTTTGAATTAAATAAAGACTTGCTTAAAAAACGAAATTAAGAAAATAAGTGACTACAATGTTACCTTACAAAGCTTAAAAAGGTTGAAATTTGGCCGGAAAAGATGGAAATTTCGCCGGAATAAAATTGAAGCTACCCTTGAATAATTCTTCAATTTAAATACAACTTTGAAGAGAGGAGTGGAAAATGAGAAAAGTTTAAGAGGTGGTGTAGTTTAATGGTGATGTTGTGTGATGATTTGAAGAAAAAAATTCGAATTGGGGAAGAAGGGGAGGGGCGGCTGTTTTTAGAAAAATGGAAGAAGAAGAAGAAAGAGGGACCCCGTCCCTTTTTTAGGTTTTTTCAGGTTCCGGATCGATCCGGGGTTAGGTCGGATCGATCCGACCACTTTTTTTTTTTTTCTTAAAAACTTAAAAATATTTTTGGTATGATAATCCTTAATTATATCATATAAATAATATATATGATAAAAATAAGTTTTATCATAAAATTTTTTGAAGTCTTAAAATCAAAATAAACATAAACTTAATCTAATTCTACTCCCACCATTCTTAAATCTTCAAGATTTCTATAATAACGGTCCATTAACCTAATCTTAAGAAATGAGGCGTTCGAATTTTCTCTTTGATCTCCATCGGGATTTTCGGATAACCACCTAATCGTTCCCTTCTTAACAACATTCAAACACTCATCCTGTGATTTGGTTGTGCTTTCCCTACATTTCCCTTCATGCTCACTTTTTCCACAGCTTCTACACCTTCTTAAAAATTTTGCCCATCTCTTTATCGAACTTCTCGATTTTCCATTACATAGTTCTTTCAGTCTGATCTCTCTCAACAATTGCTTGTTTTTCTCAAAAACTGAAGCTTCTATTTTAAACGCGACATCTTTATCCAAGCCTAATTTTAAAAGCAACATAAAAATTCCTATTCTATCTAAAAAAGACATCCAGTTCTTTTACGTCTATCCGGTAAAAGACGAAACTTCTTTAAACATAAATAAAACACATAAAAGTAGAGTAAAGATTGATAGCACCTGGTATTCGGCTGAGTTTAACTCCTCTGCTTTTCAAGTTCTCGATTTCTCTGCTTTTTACTTTGTCGGAGGATCAGTTAGTAGCATTATTTCTTCTTTCAAAGTCACGGTTCCTTCTCCTTCCACAAATAATTTTACTCTATGGCCATTGGCTATAAAAGTTGTATTTCCATCGATTAGTTCAACGACTCCCAGATTTGTAAACTCGTTACTTTAAATGGACTCATCCCATCTTGATTTAAGCTTTCCGGAAATAACTTTAAGCGTGAATTGTACAAGAGCACTCGATCACCTACATGGAACTCACGACTATAGATTCTCTTATCGTGAAAGGATTTCGTGTGTTCCTTGTAGATTCGGCGTTTTCATAAGAATCGAGACGGAATTCTTCTAGTTACATCAATTGAAGCAATCTATGATCACCGACTGACCTTAGGATCGAAATTCAAAAATTTAATAGCCCGAAAGGCTCGGTGTTCTAACTCAACCTGGAGATGACAAGACTTACCAAAAACTAACTTATAGGGAGAACAACCAATTGGTGTTTTAAAAGCTGTTCTATATGCCCATAATGCATCGTCTAGTTTAACTGCCCAGTTTGTTCGACTTGAATCCACTGTCTTTTCTACAATTCTTTTGATTTCTCTATTAGACACCTCTACGACCACCACCGGTTTGCGGATGATAGGGCGTTCTAACTTATCGTTACACCATATTTTCAACTATCTTGGTAAATGGTCTATTACAAAAGTGCGAACCTCTATCACTAATGATAGCCCTCGGAATGCCATAAAGTGTAAATATATTCTTTTTAAGGAATCGTATGACAACTCTGGTATCATTAGTGGGAAGAGCTTCAGCTTCTACCCATTTCGAAACATAATCTACCATTACTAGAATAAATCTTTTTCCAAAAGATAAAGGAAATGGTCCCATGAAATCTATACCCCAAACATCAAATAACTCACATTCTAAAATAGGTTGCATAGGCATTTCATGTTTTTTAGATACATTTCCCCATTTTTGACAAGATTCACAAGATTTGACATACTTATAAGCATCTCTATATAAGCGTAGGCCAATAAAAACCACATTGTAAAACTTTAAAGCGCTTTTCCAACCTCCATGATGACCTCCTCGCCTCACGATCATGACAAAATGATAAAATACTCAAAATTTCATTATCAGGCACACACTTTACGATTATCCCATCCGAACATTTACGGAAAAGGTCCAGTTCCTCCCAAGAATAAAATTTTAAGTCATAAAAGAATTTCTTCTTCTTTGCGCCACGTCCAATGAGACGGAATATAATCACAAAGTTAAGTAATTAATGATATCTCCAAACCAGGTGACATTTCCTTAGAAGGAATTCTATTCTTTAATAACCGCATGGTTGAAGGAGTATCTATTCTAAAAAGTTGTTCATCGAGAAATGAATCTTTAATTTCTATTCCCTTTTTTCATCATTTTCCATTCTACTTAGATGATCTCGCTACTACATTCTCACTTCCCTTTTTTATCTTTAATTTCAATATCAAACTCAAAGTAAGAGAATACATCTAAGAAGGCGTGGTTTCGCATCTTTCTTACTCAAGAAATACTTCAAAGTCGAATGGTCTCAGTATAAATTATTACCTTAGAACCAACAATATACGATCTAAACTTATCTAAGGCAAAATTACAACAAACAGTTCTTTTACTCAGTAGTTGTATAGTTCGGTTGAGTGCATTTAACGTATGAGATGCATAGTAAATAGCTTTGAGAATTTTGTTATATTTTTGTCCTAAAACACTCCTACAATTAAATCACCGGCATCACACATAATCTCAAACGGCAGATTCCAATCACGGTGCTACTAGCACTGTGCAATAGTCAATTTCGCTTTTAAGGTCCGAAAAGCTTCTTTACATTTACTATCGAAGTTGAAAGGTACTTCCTTTTCAAGCAAATGACTCGAGGGCTTTGCTATCTTTGAAAAATCTACAATAAATCTCCTATAAAATCCTGCATGTCCAAGAAATCCTCTTAGAGTCCTTAGATTAACGGTGGTGGTAATTTTCAATTACTTCAACCTTAGCTTTATCAACTTCAATTCTATTTCGAGAGATTCTATGGCCTAGAACAATTCCTTCCGATACCATTAAATGACATTTTTCCCAATTTAAAACCAAATTGGTATCTTCACAACGTTGCAACACTCTTTCTAAGTCGACAAACACTTACCAAAAGAATCTCCGTAAACACTAAAGTCGTCCATAAAATTTCCAAGAATTTCTCAACCATATCGGAAAATATAGCCATCATGCATCTTTGAAACGTAATTTGGAGCATTACATAAACCAAACGGCATTCTTTTATACGCAAAGTTCCATAAGGACAAGTGAAAGTAGTCTTTTCCTATCTCCTAACGCAATGAAAATCAGAAATAACTGAATAACCATCTAAGAAACAATAATATTTATGACCACTTAACCGTTCCAACATTTGAACTATGAATGGAAGTGGATGATGATCTTTCTTAGTATGATCATTTAGTTTCCTAAAATCAATGCACATTCGATAACTGTAATTTCTCTTGTTGGAATCCATTCATTCCTATCATTTTCTTTCAACTGTGAAACCTCCTTTCTTTGGTACCACTTGAGTTGGACTTACCCATTCACTATCCGATATGGGAAAAATTATTCCCATCTCTAATAGCTTAATGACCTCTTTCTTAACAATTAACGCAAATTTGGGTTGGCGGCGTTGCGATTGAATACAAGGCTTAGCATCTTCCTTCGTAATTATCTTATGAGCGCAAATCTCGGGGCTAATACCTCGAATATCGACAATCGTCCATCCAAAAGCTTTCTTATGCTTTTTCAACATTCTAAGTAATTGATCTTCTTGTTGCTCAGTTAAAGTTGATGAAATAATAATCGGTAATAGATTATCAGTTTCAAGAAAAGCATATTTCAGATTTAAAGGTAATGGTTTCAATTCCAGATTCTTCGGCGGATCTACTATTGACGATTTAAGAACTGGTCCTTCTAGTTCTAATTCCAAGTGCTTATGCCATGGTGGTTTAAAGGTAAAACTTTCTGTATCTAAAGAAAGAATTATCTCCTTCATTTCAATGTCTTCCTCATCTTCTTTATAGATAGACAGAGTTAAGCATTCTTCTAATCTATCTTCAAAAGTTGGTAATCGATTATCATAGAAGCGAAATGAATATCTTACATAAAAGAACATGATTACGATGATGCTTGATTCATAGCTTTGAAGATATTGAAAGTAACCGTCTTCATTGACTTTTAAGATTAATTCTCCTTCGAACATCGATTAAAGTTCTTCCTGTAGCTAGAAATGGACGACCTAGAATAAGAGGTCTTTGAATAACCGTCTTCCATTTCCATAACTACAAAGTCTCTTGGAAAATAGAATTTGTCTACTTTAACCAATATGTCCTTTATAATTCCTTTAGGGTACTTAATTGATCTATCTGCCATTTGCGAGTCATTTCGATCTTAGTAAGCTTTCCTATGCCTAACTTTCTATAATCCTCATAAGACATGAGATTTATACTTGCTCCTAGATCACATAAGACCTTCTTAAACAAAATCCTCCAATTTCACACGGAATGGTAAAACTACCAGGATCTTTCGGTTTAGGTGGTAACTTATCTTTGCAGTGCGGAACATTCTTCATTTAGGCATATATTCTCATATTCCTCTAATTTTTCTTGTTTGTGAAATTTCTTTGAAAAATTTTCCATAGGCGAGTATATTAATCGAGCTTCGATAATGAGGATATTAACTTGAATATGACGAAAAGTGTCAAGGAAACGAACATACTTCTTATCAGTTTTTGCCTTTTTGATTTGATCTTTAGGAGGGTAAGGTAAAGATTCTAGATCTATGACCTTTGGCTCCCTTGTCAGTTTCTCTTTTCCTTTTTCCTTAAACCTTTGAGTATTACTTAATCGCCATGTTTCAGGTTCTTGAATTCTTTCTTTTAAATTGTTCCCTGAATCAATCTCTACTTCAAATTCCTTCATTTCTTCCTGTTTTTCATCCTTGTTTTCATTATCTTCCATTTTAATGTGTTCCTTAAATAAAGTCCTTAAATCTTTATCCATGGGGTCTTTCAAAATCCTTGGGATTTTTACCCAATTTTTCCTTTCACTTTCAGGTTCTGAACTTTTATTTCTTTTCAAGAAATTTTCTATAATTTCTTCTTCCTCATCTGTAAATTCAAGTTCATCTTTAGTTTTATCATTCTTACCATCTAAGTCATCTTCTACTTCATTATTCCCACTGAGCTTCCTACTTCTCGTAACTACAACATTTACCTCTCTTGGGTTCCTTTCAGTGTTACTTGGTAATCCTCCTGGGGGTCTGCTGTTATTACGTTCACCTTCCCTACTCAAATGATCTTCCATATTCCTTAATGAGGCTTCTATCGTTCTCATTCTGGTATCATGTCCACTCATAGATGTTTTCATTGAACTCATATCCTTAGTGACTATACCAATAGAAGTCACCATCGTTTCTATATTTTTAGCTTGAGTAGATACTACACCCATCATATTTTCCATTAGTTTTCCCATTTTTCAACTCCTTCTGCAGGTTGAGTTGAACTTTGAGTTACTGGTATACTTTGAGTGGTATGTTGAGGATAGGATCTAGGTAATGATTGTAAATTCTGATTAGATGTGTTTTCTTGATAAACTTGATTATTATTCAAGTTCCTATATGGAACTGGATACGGCGGTTGTCCTTGCTTACTAGGGTTTTCAGACCATCTAAAAGTTGGGTGGTCTCTTCTAATAGCATTAAAAGAGTTTGAGTATGCATTGTTCAAATTCTATCTTTCTTTGAAGAAAACTTACCTCCTCTCTTGAGTATCCTCATCGGTTCTTCAATCCTAGTGGTATTTTATCCTGATTTGAGTATTCAGTTGGCGTACTATTTTCTGAACTTTGATTTTTGTTTGATTGTAGGCCATCAAATTTCCTACTTAAATTTTCTAAATGTGCTAGAACTTCAGTATTAGACGTACATTCTCCTGCAAAAGCTACTTTTCTGGTGCTAGAACCGGTTTCCCACATTCTGTTATTTTTGGAAATCTTTTCTATGGCATCGTAAACTAATTGAGCCTCACTCATCATTAAAGAACCACCACATGCATGATCTACATCAGCACGTGAATCTTTTCTTAATTTACGACAAAAAAGTTGAATTTGCATGTCTAAGGAATAACCATGGTCGGGACACGCTCTTAACAATTTTTTAAATCTTTCCCAGGCATTCCCAAGCGTTTCTTCAGATCCTTGTCTAAAATTAGCAACCTCGACTTTTAATTCCAAATTCCGTCCAGGAGTGAAGTATTGTTTCAGAAATTCAGTTTGAATCTCCTCCCAACTTGTAAGTGAATGATGTGGAAGAGACATAAACCAATCTCGGGCTCGTCCTTTTAGAGAAAAAGGAAACATAGTCATCCTTGTTAATTCCTTGTGAGCACCTTGACTTTTGGTCAGTATTGCACATTCTTCTTCAAAAGATAGAGATGATGATGGGATCTTCATCATCTTCTCCTAGGAATTGGGCTCTTGCGTCAATTAAACCAAAAGATGAGATTTAATTTCAAATTATTTGCTCCTTCATTAGGTAAAAGTATGGGATTATTATTCGATTTCTTCTTATGGTTTGGTCACGAGATAGGCCTTGGGTTTCTTGGGTTGTTACGATTATTACAGTTACGATTCGATTATTTCTATTATTATTATTATTTTGATTATTAAGGTTAACGGGGTTTTGTCCATGCCTAGAGCATGTTCCACCACTTGTTCGGGTGTTTCATCACCGATTTCAAATGCATTCTCGTATTTCTGTTTGAAGATGATTCGTCGAGATTTCCTGACTAGTATGACCACGCTTTCTCTCTACTCTTAACCCGCCTTTAAGTAAGTGTTTATGTCAGGCTTATAAGGAGTGAGTGGGGCCTTACCACTTCTACGGTCATCAACTAACGAAAATAGAAAATAACACGAAATTGAAAGTAGTAAAATTTGGTAACTTACCTATAAGGTAAGTACCAAATCGAAAATAAAAATAGAAATGAGATAAGAAAAGTGTTGACTTATTCTCGAAATTTTGAGCTAATATAAGTAGTAACCATAGACACAAAAAAGAAATTAGCGTCGTTCCCGCAACGGCGCCTAAAGCTCGACGTGGCCTTTTCTAGTGCTAATACTAGGTCCTTAACCGACAGAGTGTATCGGGTCAAATCAGTAGTGCTAGTATGGTGAGTCGAGTATCGTATCCTCGAGGAACTTTGTAATTCTTCTAAGTGTGGTTAAACACCAAAGAGTCATTATTAACTCAATCTAAATCTCAGTTTTATAGCACAGATAACTACTATTTTACTTAACATAAAATAAATGCGTAAATTAAAATTTATTCTAATATAATATATATAGATATATAAATATATATAGATATGCATAAGTTGCAAAATATATATATAGATATAAATATACTGAGATACTGAGATATATAATTAGAGAACTAGCCAAAGTTTATATAATTGATTTATACGATCTTTTCAGTGAATGGAATGTGCTCGATCTTTCTTTTTATATTAGGTTCAATTGAGTAAATGAAACGGTGCACTCCTGAGGTTAACAATTCCTCCTCACATTAGCGTCATTTAAATTGTCATATGTCCATTGTCATCACCCAAATCCACAATCGTTACGGTTTTTACGAATGAGTCCCGACTACGATTCTACCTTTGAATAAAAGAGTCATTCCGTTCACAAACGGTCAATTTTATTTAAAGGCTCCGGTTGTCAAGGCCGGGCGATTCAACTTTCGGTTTAAGTTTCAATTAATCGATGATTTAACATTATTACGATCTTGAGTACAAATTTTAATAAGATTAATCTTGTTAGGACAAATCGGCCCCCGGGTAGGAAACTGGGTTCCGTTGTCACGTTTTCACTCGGCCAATTTTACCCTCCGGTTTTTCTATTAACGAGTTCATAACTTAATTACGAGGCGTCAATTCATAATTAGATTATGAATTCTTTCAAGTCAAACTTTATTAATAGAAAAAGATTCAATTAACTCAATTTTATTCAATTTTACTTAGACAACATTCCTTTACCGAAAAGATCGAAATAAAACGATTACATAACTTTGGCTAGTTATTAGATTTAGCCTACTAACATTATACGAAAATAAAAACAAACATAACAAACATAAATACTTTAGAAATTTTACCCGATTACAACGATTGAATCAGAAGCTGTATTCTTCCGGATGCTACAACAACTTCAACAACATTGATCTTCTGATAATTTCTCGAGCATTATAACGATACTACTTTATTTATGGCATAAGGCCTATATATATACATACTACTACTAAAAAACGGTGAAGAAAATATATTTGGTACCCCCTTATGTGCCTGCAATGCTGCTCTATTTATAGGCAGTTTTTTCCCTTGCCGGATCGATCCGAGAAAGGGCCGGATCGATCCGGGAATAAAAATATTATCCCGTGGATATTCTCTGCAGGGCCACATGCTGGTCTAATCATGATGTTTCCTCGGATCGATCCGAGGTAAATCCGGATCGATCCGGATAGATTTTTTTCCAATCTTAATCCGAAAATTGATAAAATCATAACTTGAGCTCTGGATCTCAAAATGGCATAATTCAAGATGCGTTGGAAAGCTCTTGAGGAGATCTATAACTTCCATGAAGACTTCTTTTTCAGAAAATGCCTTTTTGCTGGGCCATTTGTTCGTCGAAAATATAACTTGATACGGTGTCACGAACTATTGATCCACTTGAACTTTAAATCTCGTGGCACTTCCTTTATTCCTTCAAAAGATATGATTTTACTCCAAAATTGTCGTCACTTGGGGTCTTGGTTTACCTAAGGTCTGTAAAATACCAAAAATACCCACGTGAATCTGACACGACACTCCGGTTATTAACCCGGTACAAAATTTATAACTTTTTATCATTTTTACTAGATTTTTATAGTATTTAGATTTATTTATAGCTATTAATATTTTATAAGATTATCTGTTATAATTACTTATATTTTATATAAAAAGAGTCGATAACGTATATAAAACATCGTAATTTTTATCATATAAATGTTATACATCAGGCACCAAGATCTTTGAGAGCAAACCGACGACCCAACAAAGATATGAATGTCTCAAGAGCCTTAGTGTCATTCCCTGTAATAATAATGTCATCCACATATACCAAGAGATAAATAATAGTGGTACCGGTATTGTAGATGAAAAGCGATGAATCAGCAGTAGCATTCCTGAAGTTACTAGAAAGGAGGAACCCCTTAAGCTCCTCATACCAAGCCCGAGGAGCCTGTTTCAACCCATAAATAGTCTTCCGTAACTTACACACATGGTGAGGAAGCTTAGTGCTGATGAACCCCGGTGGCTGGGCCAAGTAAACAGCCTCAGACAGATGACCCTGTAAAAACGCGTTGTTGATATCTAGCTGGCGTAAAGACCACCCCTGAGATAGAGCCAGAGTAAGAACAACACGCACTGTAGTAGGTTTAACCACCGGGCTAAACGTCTCATAGTAGTCAATACCAGGGCGTTGAGTGAACCCCTTAGCCACAAGGCGAGCCTTGTGACGATCAATAGTGCCATCTGGGTGACGCTTGAGACGAAAAATCCACTTAGAACTGATAACATTCTGATTAGGACGGGGAGGAACCAGGGACCACGTCTCATTGCGAATGAGAGCGTCATATTCCTCCTGCATGGCAGTTCTCCAATTCGGGTTTTTAAGGGCTTGGGTGATAGTGGTGGGTTCAGTGTCAAGCGAATTTGAAAGATGAGAGTGAAGGTTGAGCTTTTGAATGGGTTTATGAATATGATCACGAGCTCGAGTACGCATGGGATGGGTGGAAGTGGAGGGAGGTGGAGGAGGAGGTGGTGGGGCGGGGAGGGGGAGGTGGAGATGGTGGTGGCAGGGGGGAGGTGGAGGAGGAGGAGTGGAAGGAGGTGACGGGGAATGAGGTGGGGTGGGAGGTGGGGTAGTGATAGGAAGGTGAATAGGAGGAGAGGGAGGTAGCCAATCCGATACAGAGGCAAGAGGCGGGGAGATGGGTGGGGAACTCGATGGAGGAGTGGATTTAAACGGGAAAACTGACTCAACAAACTTGACATGACGCGAGATATACATACGAGACTCGACTAGGTCATAGCAGTAGTACGCATGCTAGTTGAGGACATAGCCAAGAAAGACACAAGGACGGGAACGAGGTTGAAGTTTGTGACTGGTGTAGGGACGCAACCAGGGATAACAGAGACAGCCAAAAATACGGAGTTTAGTGTAATTTGGAGGACTTTGGAAAATAGATTCATAGGGGGTATGCATTTTGAGAGTGGGCGTGGGAATACGATTTATGAGGTAGACAGCAGTGGAGAAGGCATAAGGCCAATAAGAGGTGTGAGTGGAAGCATGAGCTAAAAGAGCTAAGCCAGTTTCAACAATATGCATATTACGACGTTCAGAGATTCCATTGTGTTCAGGGGTGTAAGGCGGAGTGGTGAAAAAGGAAATACCGTTGGTTGCAAAATATTCACGTAGAGATATAAATTCACCACTGTTATCAAAATAAATTATTTTAATTGAATTTTCAAAGTATTTTTCAACAATGGAGCGAAAGCGGACAAAAGTAGGTTGGACATCAGATTTTCGTGCGAGTGGATAAAACCAAATATAACGCGTAAAATGATCAACAAAAATGACAAAATATTTGAAACCATCAGCAGAAATGACAGGTGATGTCCACAAATCACTAAAAATGATCTCGAGAGGACGAGATGAATGTAAAGTAGATTCGCCAAAAGGCAGTTTATGACTTTTGCTCTCTAAGCAGGCAGAGCAATGTGTAAAGGAATTATTACTAGATCAGAAATTATAAGTGTTTAAAATGAGACGATAAAATGGGATGAGCCGGATGACCCAACCGATGATGCCAGTCTTGCGAGGAGGCTTTATTGGAAGCAAAGGCGACAACAGGAGGATTTGGCCACTCGTACAATCCATTTTTAACTGGACCACGAAGGATAGGCTTGGTCGTCTGAATGTCCTTCACAACAAATTCAGAAGGTAAGAATTCGACAGATAGATTATTGGTTTTACACAATTGTGAGATAGACAGTAAATTACGGGACATGCTGGGGACACAGAGGACATTACGTAAATGAATAGATTTAACGGGATTAAGGGGAATTGAAGAAGTGCCAGTATGAGTAATAGACATTTTTCTGTTCAGTGTACCTAGGGCCGTAAATTTACCTAAGTATTCGATTCGATTCGATTCGGAGTATTCGGCTCGAAAAAGCTCGATTCGGGCTCGGTTCATGGGTTCGAACTTCGAGCCGAACCTTACAAATTAGATATTCGGTGGTCGAGCCGAACATGTTCGAACATGTTCGGCTCGGATATCATAAATTCATATACATATATATCATAATTCATAATGATATATTTTTTATTTTTCCCCAATATGATATCAATATATATATCATAATTCATAATGATATATTGATATCATATATTTTTTTCAATGTGCCTTTTAACACAAAAAGAAATTTAAAAAAAAAACAAAAACAAAAACAAAAACAAAATAAAATTAAATTCTTTTGTTGGGCCTACAATGGCAGGCCTTACAAACCAGACGGTCCAAAATAATAAGTCAATTGTTCTGACCCCATAACGCCGCTACCGGTGGGGGCGTCTTCATCAGCTAGCTTGAGCTCCACCGTGAGCAGCACCACCGCTGTGCCACCCATCTCTCATACTCCCTCTCCATCTTTTCCTTTCTTTATTCCCTTTTCATATTTCCCATTCATGTCTGGGATTCAAACCTCAGTTCCTTTCTCGTATGCTCTTCCACCTCTGAGCACCTTTTCTCAAGCTCCCGCAGCTCTTCGATCTGGAGGAACGCCTTTCACTGGCAACTTAACTCAGACATGAAACATCAAATTGACCAGAGACAACTATTTGCTCTGGAAATACACCATTCTGCCCATTGTTAAAAGACATCGTCTGGATGGTTTTCTTTTGGGTCTACACCAAAGACCACCACAAAGATACCATTATCGGAATGGCAAATCCAGCATTTGAGGTCTGGAGTCAAACGGACTCTCTTCTCACCGGCTGGCTGTTAAGCTCAATGACAGAGCAGGCCCTTCTAGAAGTAGTTGGGTGTTCTACTTCACATGAAATCTGGACTACTCTTGAATCTCTCTTCAATTCTCACTCAGAAGCCAAGATGTTGGAGTATAAAGCTGCTCTTACAAAATCTGAAAAAGGATCTAAATCCATGGCCGGTTATCTGGCACTTATGAAATCCCACTCTGACAATCTTGCAGCTGCTGGCTATCCGATTAGCAAATCGGAGTTGATTCTTGCAACACTCAGTGGGTTAGATCGTGAATATGAAGTTGTCATTGTTAATCTCACAGCTAGAATTGGATCTCTCTCTTGGCAGTAAGTTCAATCCCAGCTCATTACACATGAGCGTCTTCTTGCTTGTTTCAGTGGATCAGCTGGTCATCTTGGATCCTCTATTGGTCCTGCAGCTCATATGGCACAAAATTCTGGCAAAGTCTCTAATCCTCGTGGTTATTCTCGAGTCGTGGTAATCGTGGAAGAAGAGCGCGAATCGGTAGAGGTGGTAGATCAAATCGTGGAAGGGGAGGAGGAGGACGTTACGTAATTCGCTCCAGGTTAAAATCAAGGAGCAAATTCAGTAGGTAAACCAGTGTGTCAACTCTGTGGTAAAGCTGGTCACATTGTTACTTCATGCTGGCATCGTTTTGAGCATGATTTTGTGCCACCAACTAACATAAATTCGCCCAGGCAAATCTCAGCATTCACAGCTAGTCCTCAGAGTGTTGCTGACTCCTCCTGGTATCTAGACAGCGGAGCTTCTGAATTCTGATCATGTTACAAATGATGTGAATAACTTGCACATCAATTCAGATGCAACCTCAAAGTCTTCACAAAATACAACCACTCTCTGTCTTTTTTCCTCATTGATTTTGCTATATTTGGAAAAAAAAATCTACTACTATTGAGAAATAATATTAATTATCTACGTCTCCATCATCAACTTAACATTTTGGGATAGATGTAAGTTTAAAAGTTACTCATCAAGTCTACATCATTTTTACACCCAACATAATAATGTGATTGTGATTGTTTCGATTTTTTTATAATTTTATTTACAAGTAAAAAATATGTGTTGAGATGATGATGGTGTACAAACGGTGAAACCTTTAACAAGTAACTCTATATTCACCCTAAAAATAAACCATGATTGATCGGCTGCCGGGGATTATATTCCCTAGATTAATCAATTGGCTGAAAATAAAATCCTGCGTTTTTTGTGAAGTTGTTGTGATGCGATCGGTTGCCGGCGTTTATCCCATTTAATCATCCGGCTGGAAGAAAAAAAATGTTAAGTAGTGGAACAAAAGTTCTTCACATCGCCGGTTGGACAAGTTTGTTGCCGACTTAGTCTATTATTTCGAAAATCGACAACAAAGAGCTTGAATGGTGTAAATGATCCGAGGAGTTTGACACCTGACTCGTGAAATGCTCGTTAATGTGCGATTTAACCGAACTTAAGCTAAACTCGTACAGTTTATAACAGTTAACGAGTCAAACACGAATCGATTTCTTTAAAACTCTATACGTTATGTTAAATGAACGTCATCAAACATTATTATATTGTAGTATATCAAGTATATATATATATATATATATATATATATATATATATATATATATATATATATATATATATATATATATATATATAAATTACTTGAAAATTATAATATTTCATATGCCGTAGTATGTACAGAGAATCACGAGGGCGGTGAACCACACCTCCACCGCCTCGTATAATCGGGCAAAAAAAATTAGACACGAAGGACCAAAGGTTCTTCGATATTAAGGACCCAAATGGTTTACAGTCATACCATCCAAACACCCAGGTACCAAGAAACGATGAATCTGTAGCAGCTTACATCGCTAAAGGAGGGGCTTTTGAGGAACGGGGTAATCTTCAAAAACTCAGAAGATCCCCCAGAAATCTGGTAAAAAATAATTACATAATCTATGTCTAGATCAGATTTCCTTTCAAGAGTATGGACTGAACAACCTTACACCTGGGCAACACAACTACGAAATATGGAATATGTAGCCAATTTCAGATGGCCAAATCCAACACCCCAATACGAACCCAGGTGGACTAACTTCATCAACATTCCCCAAGAACTTAAAGACCAGGTAGACTGTACAGTTTATAACGGTTAACAGACAACAGTTGTCAGTTGTCTGTTGATGAAGAATATACCCTAGTTTTATTATTCATCTTGTTAAATGCCTTGTCAATAAAACTAAGGTATTTTAATTTAACAGACTCAACTGCTGATCCTTCGTGTCTATTTTTTTGCCCAGTTGTACGAGGCGGTAGAGGTGTGGTTCACCGTCCTCGTGATTCTCTGTACATACTCTGGCATATGAAATATTATAATTTTCAAGTAATTTATATAAGTAGTCAATGAGGAATAATGGAATTAAAGGGCGTATGTTAGAAATACAGATTTGCCTTGCAATCTGTATGAATTTTGTCTGCGAGGCATTTTGGTATGAGAGAGAAGGTAGAGATAGAAAATATTTAGTTTCTTAACTTGGGTCTTCTACTGGTTTTGCAGAGGGAGAGGGACATTTATAGTGCCCCTCATTTTTTGAAAAAAATCCCTGTACACGCGTGTGCCCCATATAATATTATTGGTTTTGCATTAGTGTCCGACAGATGGGTCCCACCCACGTGGCTACAGTAAAGGAAAGAGGCATAAAATGCCAATTAAGTCTGGCATCTTTCAACGCAATCATTACGCTTTTACTGTAGAAAAGTCATTTTTTACTGTAGCAATTTTGAATATTGAAATTATTCTGTAGCACTTTATTTATAAAGTGGAGTAACAGCTGTATTTTGTCTGATCCATTTTAATATTTTTGTATTTCTTGAGAAAAGCATTTACAATGGAGATAGGTTTAGCTGAAACGGTGTCAGGTGATTATGAGATCGATTGTACGGATATTATTTTGTATTTACGAACGAGTCAAACTCGTAATGTTCACGAGTTTTATCGAATATTATTATATTAAATCAAAAAATATTGTTATTATATTTTATAAAGCACTGAATTCGAGCACTTTTAACTTTAGGCTTAACAATTTTATCAAACTGCTTGAAATTTCGAGTTTGAGTTTGAAATTGCTTAAAACCGTGTCAAGCATAATCGAGTTCAACTCAAGCATATTAAAAACTCGATCAAGTAGATTTGAGCAAATTTTCACTGCTTAGAAAGAACCATACTGAAGCAATTTTGAAGAGATTGTTTGTTTACTTTTATCAGAATAGAGTAAACATTAGGATAAATATAAAATAATGATATTAATTTAGACAAACTTTTTTGGGGACTATCTACTCCCTTGTCTATATGGAGAGAATGAATTTGACAATCTTCTCTCTCAAAAAACAGTGCCAACTCCTCCTTTTTTTTTTAGAAAAAAATTCAGAAACCTAAAAAAAAATCCGTTCAATTCAAAAAGAACAAAAATTTAGTTAAAAACTAGGATTAAAAAAACTTTAATGAAAGCTTTCGTCTTTTGTGGAAAAAAACTAGGATTAAAAAAAATTGTCATTAATATTTAATATTATTTTAGAATTTTTTTTAAAAAAATCATCATTACAACATTTAATCACACACAATTAATCCATATAATACTTCTATATTATCACCGTTACAACATCACATCACATCTAAATTATCTCTACAATCCTTCTATATTTATCCTCCAATTATCTTTCTCCACGTCACCAAAATATCAACAATCAAAAACCTTCTCCACCAATTACCACTAGAATTGCTCTTAGACGAACTCAAACTGCATTCGAGCATGATTGTTTTTAAATATAAATATTAATCGGCTCGATAAGTAAATAGTTGATTTAGATCGGATCGTTTATATTTTACTCCGCAGTCCCCCCACTATAAGCTGGTAGAGTGGCTTCAAACCTCTGCAAAACAACAGCACTAAAGATTCTTGTTCCGAGCAATGGAGAGCCCAGAAGAAGCAAAGCTTCAACATTTTCTTCAATGGCTACAGGTCCAGAGCACCCAACATCCAATACCCAGGTTCATATACTCTATGTTGAGGCTAAATTTCTGAGATAATAAAATGAACTTTATTGAACAGGTGAATGGAGCGGAATTACGTGGTTGTGAGATCAAATACTCTGATTTTAATAAGGGGTTCGGAATCTTTTGTGCCAATGAAGCTGATGATGGTACGGTTCTTCATATAGTTTTTTGAAAGTTTGCTGCTTTTGATGAATTGTTTAGCATGATGAACAATTTGTGGGATTCCTGAAATTACCTTTTCTAGAGTGTGTGCGCGCGTGTGTGTGTGTGGGGGGCGGAGTTAGCTGAAGCTTTATGCCAATGAGGTTTAGTCCATGGTCTCAGCATCATGTGTCCTTATGCTTAAAGGAATTGATGATGGTACAGTTCTTCATAGTTTTGAAAGCTTGCTGCTTTTAGTGAATTGTTTTGCACAAGTATTAAGTGGGATTCCTGAAATTACCCTTTTATTTAAATCTAGCAACCGCGGGGGAGGAAGGGGGGGTGGGGGTGGGGGTGGGAGGAGGAGGAGTTAACTGAAGCTATATGTCAATGAAACCTAGCCATGATCTCAGCATTATGTATATATGCTTAAAGAAGTTGATGATGTTCCAATTCTTCATATGCTGTGTATATTTTTTGAAGGCTTGCTTCTTCTAGTGAATTGTTTAGCATGAATAATTTGTGGGATTCCTGGAATTACCTTTTTCTTAGTGTGTGTGTGGGGTGGGGGAAGGGAATGAGGCCTAGTCAATGGTCTCAGCATCATGCATTCATGTGGTTATGCTTAAAGAAGTTGATGATGGTACGGTTCTTCATATGCTGTATATAGTTTTTGAAAGTTTGCCGTTTTTGGTGAATTGGTTAGTATGTAATTAGTGGGATTCCTGAAACTACCCTTTTAATTAGTTTGGAGTTTTGAGGGGCTTAAAGAAGCTGATGATGGTACGGTTCTTCGTATGCTGTATATAGTTTTTGAAAATTTGCTGCTTTTAGTAACTTGTCTAGCATGAATAATTTATGGGATTCTTGAAACTACCCTTTAATTTAGTTTGGGAGGGGGGGTGTCAGGAACCTGAACCTTTGAAGTTGCGAATCGAGCTGAGCTTAGTGAACTAGCATAGTTTAGCTAAGGAGTAGTATAAATACTAGTTGTAATGATGTAATATGTACCGAAATTGTTATCAATAAACTCTATTTCCCGCCTATTTCCCTTCTTCCCCAATTCTCTCTGTTCCTTCCCCCAAATTCCTCTCCTCTATCCTCAGAATTCTTCTCAAAATCCTAGTTAGGATCACTATCCTAACATCTGGTATCAGAGAATTCCCTTCCTGTGTTCAATTTCTCTTCTCGATTGAATTTTTCTTCACGTCCTGTTCAAGCTTCACGCAACTATGGATTCCGGTTTCATGGCTTTATCGATCTATTGTGTTCAAATGGCGCCAAAATGGAGCTGTGTTCTCGATTCTCAGCCTATTCAAGGAAAAGATATGAGTGTTCAAGTTTATTACTATCAATTCTGCAGTTGGAGGAGTAAATTGGAGGCAGTCAACTATATCGGTGATGAAGAATGATATGTTGACGATTTTCTTTGTGGACTGAAAATGGATCTTTTAGTAAGAGTGTAGGGATACAAATGGAGGCCACATAGATTGTCTGATACATTTCGTAGGGCTGAAATTGAAGAAATCATGCTTTCTTGGAAAGAAAACTCTAGGAAAAATGATGCAGATGAGGTGTTTGAAGAAATGTCCCACCCAGAACCTGTGAATAGTGCTGAACTAGGAGCTGAGGTGTTTGATGCTCCCAGTTTTGTGGCAACCAAAGAAGGTTTCAGCAATATGTTGGATACAAAAGCAATTAACTCGGTCGAAGAAGATGTTTTTGGACTAGGTGATCTTGAAAAAGAAGCGGTCCACATGCTCGAGAATTTGATTGAGCCATTTCAGGCAGGTAACTCCCCTCTCATCAAAGCTGAAACGAAGTTGGTTGATCAGGATAAGCAGACATTTCTAGCTGGAATCGTGAGTGCTGCCTACCAAGTGTTCCACAATATGCTCAAACCATCTTTAGCTGAGCAGAATGATGGGATGGGAAGCCAATTATCGCTACCAACAATTGATTTGCTGAAAATGTTGGTCTGTGACTTCATCGATTCAAATGGTGTGAAGCAAGATTTGGATAAAATGCCTAATAGTTCAACTGTTAAACTATGGATTGGTAAGGTGTTATTGTTCATATTCGATCCGGGTGGATATTCTTTGTCCCACATGGGTTGTGGTCGCATTGAGATTAATAGACACCAGGGGGATTATTGCTTGGAAACAAACATGGCTGCATTTCTAAATATTGGGGTTGCATGGTATCTACTGAATGGACTGCTTATGCAAGCTTTACGGCACTAGAAACAAGTTCCAGCATCTGTTCTTAAGGCTGGATATCCTTCAGAGACATGTTCGGGATATGCTTTAATAACTTTGTGTGCAAAATGTGGTATTTTGGATCTATCTTTAAGAGTGTTCAAGGAAGTGATTCAAAATGATATCGCTTCATGGAATTCAATGATACCTGCATATTGCTTGCATGGAGAAGGTAATGAAGCTTCTAAGTGTTTTAAATTGATGCAACAGTCTGGAGTGACACCAGATAAGGCCGCATTTACTGCTCTTTTGGTGTATCGACTTGGAGGAAGTAATGCTAATGAACATCCCAACTTACACCTGGCATTTTCTTGGGGCGACTTGATGTTGAACGATGATGTAGAAGTTTTCGTGATTTTAAGGATCATTATTGTGAAGCGTGGTTGTGATACATCTAAAGAAGCTACCTTCGGGGTTTTGAATCAAGTATCACCATACAAGTCCACTGGTAGATTATATAATGAAAAGACTTGTCCCAGCTATCTCACATTGCTTCAGGGTTGTTTTTGGTTCCTGGTAAATCAGTGGAGGCTGAGGCCATTTTTCCTAAGGGACATGAGTTGGAATTGTACATCTTATTTACCCAAACAGACTCTCCTTCAATTAGTCCCAATCCGAAAGATGGTAGTTCCTTTTGATCATGTGCACAAAGTTGACCTTAATGGAGGTGTTGAACCCGCCATGGTTACTGTTGGTGCAATGACAGGTGTGATTCTAAATGTAATGAAGATTGAAGATTGTTCTCTCATCATTGATGTGGAGAACTTTATTTGGGACCCGGGTTGTGGTGTCATTTTTTGTAATGAATACATCCTTGGGGACAAGGATGGTTTTGAGAGGGAGGGAAAGAGGATGATATGCAAGAAGATAGTACATGGACATTGTATTGGTGATAATGAGATATGATATGCAAAGAGATATGATATGCAAAGAGGAAGAGGATGATATACATAGAGGTAGGCATTAGTGATAATGAGATATGATAATGATATGTATTGGTGATAATGGGATTGTCAAGCAAGCTGCTAAGATGATATGGAAAGTGATTCAAAATTTTAGAATGGTTCGTATACACATGAGAAGAGACAAAGACAAGACAATAGGATGAAGCAACTGCGGATCCTTGTGTTGATGTCAACTTGGAAAATCATGTTTGAGCTCTTCTATATCCTTGAGGACAAGGATGTTTTTAAAGGGGAAGGAGATGTCAGGAACCTGAACCTTTGAAGTTGCGAATCGAGCTGAGCTTAGTGAACTAGCATAGTTTAGCTAAGGAGTAGTATAAATACTAGTTGTAATGATGTAATATGTACCGAAATTGTTATCAATAAACTCTATTTCCCACCTATTTCCCTTCTTCCCCAATTCTCTATGTTCCTTCCCCCAAATTCCTCTCCTCTATCCTCAGAATTCTTCTCAAAATCCTAGTTAGGATCACTATCCTAACAGGGGGGGGGGGGGGGGGTTGGTAAGCTGAAGTTTATGTCAATGAGGCCTAATCCATGGTCTCAGCATCAAGTGTGGTTGTGCTTAAAGAAGTTTATGATGGTACGACTCTTCATATGTTGTATATAGTTTTTGAAAGTTTTCTGCTTTTAGTGAAATGTTTAGCATGAATAATTTGTGGAATTCCTGAAATTGCCCCCCTTTTTTAGTGTATGTGGGTTTTGGGTGGGGGTGGTGGGGTCACTGGGGTGGGAAGCTGAAGCTTTATGGCAATGAAGCATTGAAGCCTAGCCCATTGTCTCAGCATCATGTATGGTTATGCTTAATGTTTTTTGTTTGGGTCCGTAGAACAAATGATAAATATCTGAAATATTTAATAGAATGGTTTAGTTATTGGTGTCCTTGTTTTAGGGCGTTGTTGATGGCACCACACCGAATCTAGTCGTGGCACCACAACGACAATCAACTTTTTAAAATTTGATTCTAGGCCTTATACTTTACTTTTACCCTGTCACAGTCGACCGGGTAAAAGCCGATTCTAGGATGTAGAATTGACTTTTAAAAGGCCAATTGTTTTCGGTGTGGTGCCACGTTTAAAACTCAGTTGTGCCATTAAAGGCCCCCTTTTTCTTAACACTTTGATCATGACGTCATCCTTTAATGGGTTCAGGTGTGCTTCTAGTGGTTCCACTAAATCTAGCAATAACTCCGATGAGAGTATTACAAGATCCTCTTCTTGGACCTGAGTGTAAAGCCATGTCTGAAGAAGGGCCTGTTGATGACAGATTCTTGATTATATTGTTCTTGATGGTGGAACGTTTACGAAGAAACTCTACTTGGAAACCGTACGTATAAGTAACCATTTGGTAATTCATTTTTTGAGGGTGAAGTTAGTGATATATTTTACTTGAACTGTCTTTTATAGGTATCTGGATATGCTTCCAACCACTTTTGAAAGCCCACATTGGTTTTCTGAAGAAGAGTTTTCGGAACTAAAGGGCACTTCTTTGTATAAAGCAACTGAATTGCAGGTACATGTTATAACTTTTCAAAGTTTTTCGTGTAGCGAAATTCAGTAGTTTGGCCTAATAAGTTGCGCGTAATGTGGAGTTGGGACTTATGCACTCCCACTGCACCACGCTCAGTAAATTTGTTTCGTTTATATTCAAGCTGATTGTACCTAATGATCTTAGTCGAATCAAACATTTACTTATCGAATCGAGCGACCACTTAAAAAAGTGCTCGAACCCATCTCTAGTTCGTTCAAGCAAGGAAAAAGTTGCTCGAGATCGGCTCGATTAAGTTTTAATTATGCTCGAGTTCGGCTCGATTTTGCTCGAAATTATTTTTAAGCACTTTCAAACTCGAAGTAGAGCTCGAGCAGCTTGAAGAAATGTTAAGCTTTAAAGTGCTCAAGTGTGCTCGAGTTTGGCTTGTTAACTTTGATGAACTGCTCGAGTTCGGGATTAGTTCGGTTAAATCATATTTGAGCAAACATTTCACGAGCCGAGTGTTGAGCTGCTTGTGAGCAGATCGGCTCGGTTGTATCAGTGCCACAATGTTGACTTTGGATTTAAGACTTCATTTTTTTCTTCAACAGTTTATGTATTTATATTTACTAAAACATTTATGATTAATAGTATATTTACAGATTAAAGGTTTGCGGGCAATGTATAACGAGAAAGTGAAAAATTGGTGGAAAAGCTTTTACTATTGATGACTTGAAAAGGTAATGTTTAGAAAATTTGATTAACCTTTGTATCATTACTTTAATTTGATAGTTTCAATCAGGAATAATTTAGGACTATTTCGTGCATTGTTTAGAAAACTTGGCCTTATTTGACATATTTTTCCACACCATAACATTGACATGATATTGCAGTGAAACAAGTTTCCACGACTTCCTTTGGTAATTCTTATCTCTGGCCCTTCTTTTCATTTTCTCTGTTTAGTTTATGTGGGATATAAGAAAAGTGCCTAATATATGAGAAACGGGATGCTGAAAATAGGGCGAATTCAGTGTTTTGGAGTCGAGCACAAAACATTCCATTTCCTCGTTCTTATATGTTTCCGGTTGTTCCTGAAGAACAAAGCAGCATCCTATCTGAAAGCAGAGAGAGTATGTTAATCGATGTAATCCTTTCTTTTTATTAATCCGAAAACCGATGCCATTAAAACTTAAGTCTGATTCTGTTTTCTTTTATATTTACCTCAGAAAACGAGAGTGGTAGCAGTGAGGGTGAAACCCGAGTTGAGGGAGTGTCATCTGTGTTGCAGCATGAGGAGGAGACCGTTTGGATTGAAGGTCTTGTGCCCGGCATTGATTTTTGCAACCACGGTAATCTGTTCTTGTACATGCATTTGTCTTGTCCAAACCTTAGCATCCTGAAACACACTTTTGGATTTCTTTACATTCTCAGTCCATTTTTGCCCTGTGTCAAGTTTTTATTGGATGGAGCATATGCCATACCTTCAATGCTAACTGTTCAACACGGTGTAAAAGTGCCAAGACGAAACATTGGGGATATAAGTGCAAAAAGTGTGCAAACAAAAGGGACCAAAAACGTTTATCCCTATGTTTATATGGTGTGCAAGATTGCCCTGAAATTCTGTTAATATTGTATATAGGGCTTAATCTTATGCTTCATTTTTTTTCTTTCCAAAACGACACTCTTTTATTTCAGATGATTTTTCGGGCTTTTTTTTTTTTTTTTTTTTTTTTTTTTTTTTTTTTTTCTGCAGATTTGAAGGCCACAGCAACATGGGAAGTTGACAGAACAGGATCAGTAGCAGGAGTCCCTTTCTCCATGTACCTTAATTCCGATGCGTCACCAATATATATATATATATATATATATATATATATATATATATATATATATATATATATATATATATATATATATATTTTTCACACAATTGGCACAAACAAAATTACTGTCATTAGCAATTTGTAATTCTTTTCCTCTTCTGTGTAGCTGGAAAACAATGGCTTCAAACGGAGAAAGAGATTTCCATTAGCTATGGAAACAAGGAAACGAGGTGAACGAACCGAATCATTCGTGTTAATGTTTTTAGCTCAAGATCCAAATCCATTTCCAGCCTTTGTTTTCTTTTATGTTCTGTAAACACACACCTTCTTATGTTTAATGAAATGGATATTTATAAAATCGCATGATTTTGACTCAGAATATTTATCGGCTTTTTCTGAACATTTTTATATAATATGTTACGTTTGATTTGTTACAGGAGCTACTCTATCTCTATGGTTTTGTTATTCGTGATAACCCCGATGACTATCTAATGGTAATGCCGTTATATTTAACCATTTTTTTCTTCTTTTTTTTTTTTTTTTTTTTTTTTTTTTTTTTTGAGAAGTCTGTTAAGACAATTTTTCGATTATTCAGGTTAATTATCCTGCAGAAGCTATTCAGAATATTCCATTTGCTGAACAAAAGTCACAACTTCTTGAAGCACAGGTCAGGTACATTTTCCTAGAATTTCCCCTTTTTTTGACATACCCCTTCAAAAAGTATAAGGACCAAACTGTACAATAAAACCATAAAGATGAAATTGTAAATATTACAAAAAATCATAAAATAAAACGATTTTAATGGGATGGCTTCATTTTTTTTTTGGGTAGGTTTTTCTTCATTTTGGATAAGCTTTTCATTAGTTTTCCAGTGAGTTCGTCATTTTATGTATCCAATTCATGGAAATGCATATTCGGTTTCCGCATCTAACTTCATTTCTGTGTTGCATTTAACAGAAAGCCGAGTTGATGTGCTTATTGCCTAGAAGTTTACTGAATGATGGATTTTTCCCTCCACACGAAGAAGAAAACAGTGAAAAATGCAGTAGGCGCAACGGTCAGATTTCGGGTTTTAGTTGGAGTGGGCGGCGCAAGAGTCCTTGTTACGTAAATAAGCTCGTTTTTCCTGATAATTTCTTGACTGCTTTAAGAACGATTGCTATGAAAGAAGACGAACTATATCAAGTTGCATCGTTGCTTGAGGAGGTACGTATGTGAGTATGTGACTGATTTTCAACTAAAGGTTCGTTTTCAGAGGGTGGATCCTATCCTATGAATATGTGCGTGCAGTGATCCCTTAAAGTGACCCTATTTCAACGCTAAAACACGAGTCTTTTTTTCTATATTTAACGTTTGTTGTAGTTACATAACAAGTGTTGAAACACATTCACTTGAGGAGGAATGACGGGATTCTCTCATAAGGGAGGGGATCCAATTTCCACGAAAAAAATTGAATTTGGATCCCTCCTTTGAGAGGGGGGTCAAGTAATTCCTTCTGCGATGAGATCCAGCCACACACATTCACCCTGGGAAGAAGATCCAACCGTACATTTTGTCACTGGAGTTCAAAACGTCGTTTTTAAATTTAAAGAAAGAAATAACAGTAGCCACTCGAGGAATCACAGGATCCTCCTACCTGAAGGAGATCCGACCTCCATGAAATCAATTGCCAACTCCCAGTGATTTGCCAATGATGGAATCTCGTAGGTTGTCGGGATGGAGGAGGAGGGGGTGAGGCAACCATCTGATACAGAGGTTCGAGCAGCGATTTGGGAAGCCTGTGGAGATTCTGGAGCACTGCAAATCCTAGTTGATCTTCTTAACTCCAAGTAATTCTTGAAAAGAAAAAAAAAACAGTTTCTTTTTTCTTTTTTCTTTTGGGTCCTGTCCGCGCTATGAATATAATTTAGTTTGATGAAATTCGTTTTTTTTTTTCCGAATGTTTTATGGCAGGTTGATGGGTCTAGAACATGGATCTGGAACAGAAGAGAGTGATACAGAGTTGCTAAAGAAGGCTGAAACTTGTCAACAAGACTGCAATAGGTAAAAATCAAGAACACCTCATTTTCGTTGTTCTACGAGCACTTGCATCGGTTTCTTATTACGCGTAAGATTATTATTATACCAAGCGGATGGATGCATCGTGCAGGAGAAAGTGGTGTAGCATTACATATCGACGAGGACAGAAAGAGCTTACGCGTCGTTTCTTGAGGGAAGCAGAGCATGCTTTGCAATTAGCTTTAGAGGAAGAGGCCACAGCTAATAGCTGATATGACTGGTTGTATTCTAAAAAAAAAAAAAATTCCAAGATAAATAAATACACTCCTGATCCTTCTTATTTCAGGATTTTTACAAATCGATCCTCAATGTTACACATCTCGACGCTTTTGCTTTTTTATTATTTGTGCATTTTCCGCATTGTCACCGCCTCATGTCAAGCTTTTATCTTCAATTCTAGCCGTTGGACGCGCAACATTATACTAAAAATGGCTTTATGACAAAATGGGACATAAACATAAAAATGCAGAAAACATGAAACAAAATGAATCAAAAATGCTTTTATATCAAAATACTACTCTTACTCTCTGGGGCAAGTACAATGTTGAAAGAGAGCTTTCGTCACGGTTTTACTCCTGTAGAAGTCGATCACTCTTGATGCGACCAGAAATTAATTTCTGGATTAGTCGCCAGGTTGGTCCCGGTTTAAGAAAGAAAATAATAAAAACATCCTTTTACTCGTCTCACCGGAAAACTTATACCACAAATCCCTATTGAAAAGAATAGAGTACATGGACCAACCTCACCTTATAGCCTGCCTAACAATATCAGCATCTCAAAGTCTACTCAACTGACAGATGTTGCACAATATCTCGAAGGAAACGATTGAGAGATCTTGTAGCAGCTCCCGTCACAGTTTCTGCAACAACTTGTTCACCCTTTTCTTCCTCCAAGGTTACCTGATTCTCTTGCGCAGAGTGCACCTTCCGTACGAGTCTTCTTAATTCTTGACGATCAAAATCTACGTGTTGCATAGAATATATCTCATTCATGATTTGAACATCTCTACTGATCAGACCGTCCATCCATCTGGTTACTAAATCGGTTTGATCTTGTGTCAACTCTACTTCGACTTCAGATTCAGGTTCATCATCAGTTTCTTCGACTTGTTTATCCTTGCTATCTTCAATACTTTGTACTTGTGGACCCGATAAGTTTCGAAACTTGATTTCATCATTATCTTTTGTAGCTTGTATTAAGCCATCCATCAGTTCTGCATCTGCATCCGCTTCACGTAGCAATCGTGCTATGTAATTATACTGTCGTCGTTTTCCTTCCTTAACATCACGTCCAAACCTCTTCACTAGCAAGATAGCCTCATAAACATCATCACTCTCATCAAGCGAAGCCGCCCTGAGTATACGCTTGATTTGCACGGGAGAGAAGTCGGAGAGCTCCATGGCCCACTTCACGGCACGCTTAGCTTCACGCTTCTTCTCGTTGCGGCTCCTCTTCTTCGAGCTGGTGGCATCAGATGAAGAGGAGTCACTATCACTATCAGCTGAATCCAAAGGCAATGGAATGTTCCTCGGTTTGAGAGCGTGTGACCGGAAACAACTCACGTGGGTGGTATTAGAAGAAGATAAACTGATTGGCAAATCGATGAGAAGAAGATGGTAACGACCGTTGATTCTGGGCCACTTTGATGAAGCCTGGGAGTGATAAAGCGCAGCTGCAGCAGGGCGGTAGTAGCAGTGGCGATGCAATCGCGGCCATTGAATAAGAGGCCGCATCACATTCGCCATTGATTGCAAAGGGAGGAATTCTGACAAATTCAGTTCAGTCACTAATCAGGTATCAAACTTTTAAGAAACTACATATTCAATTCCTACTTTTACATACATAACATACATTAAAAAAAAATATTAATCCAATAAATTATAATAGATGATTAGCTCGAAAGTTCAGTCAATTCAAATCTTAAGCAACAAACCATAGTGTTTTTTTTTTTTTTGTGGACAGAAGCGTGGTCTGGTAGCAAATCTTAAGCAAATATATAGAAAATTAGGTTGAGGATAAAAAAAAATAGACTTGGGAAAGCCGAAATCTGAGAGAGATTTGAGGAAGAATAAGAAGCTTACAGAGTTTATCAACTTTAGCTTGTAGTTCCTTCAAGCTCCTCGTTCCAGTAGCTGAGCGGGGGCGGGGCAGTGAACTTGAATTTCAGAGAAAATGAGCCGGTGATAATCATAGGAGCATTTATTTATCAATAAAATATTCTTACCAAAGTGTTTTTCTTTAAATAATAAAGAACGATTTTAGTTTTCTCAAAAAAAAAATTGAGGCTATTTTTTTTTTTTTTTAGTTTTCTCAAAAAAAAAAAATTGAGGCTATTTTTTTTTTTTAACTTCAGAATAATTTATTTTTTACGATCTTCTCAAAGAAGCATTTCATTCTACACATCCACAAAAACCGATAAACCCTTCCAAAAAAGAAAGGGGTAAGCATATTGTCATCTCGTTTGACAAATGAGAATGAAACAAAAACCAAAAACAGGTAATAGTGCACGAGGTCGTTTGACAAATGAGAATGAAACAAAAACAAAAACAAAAACAAAAACCAAAAACAGGTAATAGTGCACGACGGTCGTCAATTGCGCTTCCAATAGATTAGAGATCGATCATCATGGTGGACATACGATTGGCTGTGACACGATTCAGTCTACTTTATCAAGCGTTCTGGGAATGTTGTATTATGGAGTAGCATGAATAGTACTATATGAAAAATTATAAAAATGACGAGACAGAACATTGTGAAAAATACACATAAAATACGAAACAAAATGATCCAAAAAGGTCGTTTTTATCACAAAAAATTTACTGTTGTTCTCGTCTCACCGTAACAACATGGGCATTTTTCTTCAAACTAATACATAAACACAATTCCATAAAATCCTACTTCTTTATGTCATATATTCTTAAACAAAAAAACAAAAAAACACAGCAGCATCAAAATTTCATTAGACGGTTGTACATCGGGAAGCTTTAATTTAGAAGTCCACTGAATTTGATTCTTCGAGTAATTCAACAACCGTAAAAGCACCAAAATACATAGGAAAATCCAACACTAAGCTTTGGCTTTTCCGGCCTGAAGTGATTGAATTCTCTGCTGTAGTTTCAAAACCTGCATAATAATAAATGATAAATAAGGGAAAAATGTATTTAAAAAAAAGGATAGAAAAGAACACACAAAATCATACAGCTCGGTGCTTTAACTTGCAAATAGGTACTGTAAAACAAAGTAAATCTGTAGAATGGAGATCCAAATCATTCAAAAACCGTTTAATAATCATCTACAACAGAATCTCTACTTAGAACTGTAAAATATAGGTTGTCTAAACTCTGCGTACATATACTGCACAAAATACCAATTCTCTATCGTTAAAGCATTGTAAATGATTCTATAAAATAGATAAACATGTTGTTTATTGATGACTATACGTGTGTAACCTAATTGACTAGTATATTAGTTTATGTATTGACCCGTAGTAAAATGTACTTTATAGGCTTAAGTTTAAAAGACAAAGAGTTTGACAAATCTCCAACCCGTATCATGAATTTTTTGGAGCCGCCTCTGATTATCACCTTAGTGATGATAAAAATCCAGGCAATTTTCAGCTCATTAAAAACGCAACAAGAGCACACAGTATCTCGCAACAAGAGCACACAGTATCTCTACGCATTGTGTTAAGTGATTATAAAAAATATTGTTTGTAAAGTAAAGATGACAAACCGTTTCTTGCTTGCTCTTCTGCTTGTCTTCTAAATCTTGAAGTTTGGCATCAGATCGCTTCCTGCAAAAACCACAGGCTCCAGATTGTCATGCATAAAACAAAACAGTAAAAACCCGTAACCATAAGACTCAAGAATTTGTTTCTGGATTCTGAAACTAAAATGGCAGAAACAACATATGACAACAAAGACTGCGTCCAAGTAAGCGAAATTCGAGTTGTTCGCTATGTAAAAACTGCACGTACTGTCAAGTTAAAATTTCTCAGGAATATCGTATGAACACTTGCAGACAACAAGAAGTAATTGTTCCCAGTCTCTACGGTTTGCCACAAAAATATAAACTACAAAGTAAGAAGAATACCGCCATGAGATATTTGCCACTAGACAACATGTCAGTCCAGAAACACAAATGAAAATTGAAACTCGGTGACTTAAATTTCTTTCTTGTAAGTATCCATATACAAAAGAACCCGCTTTGCCAGCTAATACTAGGAGTAAAAAAATGCAAATTTTTGTTTTGAAGTTTCAAACTTGTAGTACACAGCCGACAGTAGCATAAAATGCCATAAGTGGGCTATATAAAGCTGAATCTAGATACTAAAACCCATCAAGACAAGAAGCAAAGGAGAAGATCAAGCATGAAACTAGGTGAATTGTGCTCCTTTTCCTATTTATGCATAACACAATATTTCGGCTTTCCCACTAGAAGATGTATTTTTTTACAACAAAATTCACTACTTAAAGAATAAAAACACACACACACACATATCCCAGACAACTTTTTGATGAAGACCAGCAAACTGGCAGTACAGTAATTTAGCGGAAACCAGAACTTGTCTGTGTTTTCAATGGTTGCATTACATGTCAATCAAATCAAATGTAGATGCAGAGTTTCACAACTCGTATATGAGTCATTCACAAGTCTCACAGCAACCTATCTGCAGACTATAAAATCCCAAGGTTACACAAACTACTCTTTCGTCTTAACCCGGCCTAAAGCAAAAAAGGGATGAGGTTGGAGTAGCAAGATCAGAATCTTTTGTTTTCAAACCTAATAGCCAGCTGTATCATGGTCATAGTATGCTCAATTACTTTCCACCACTTCATAAACATGAGAGACGACACCATTTGAGGATGGCTCTTTCTTCCGTTTCCAACTAAAGAATAAATGAACACAAAGCTCATCATTGAGGTACACAACTCAAGACAAAGTTTAGCTCACTGTTGTATAGCTCATTCTAGGTATTCATTCACTTACGTCCCTAGTAACTTGACTCATCTCCCCCGGTCCCCCCAAGCCTACTTGGTTCAAGAAGCAGCAAAAGGGCAGACACCTTAAGAGACTAAACAACATAACAAAAGTTTCAAACCATGGAAAATTTAACAGAACTCGATTAGGTTTTTTGAAGGGGAAAAAAAAAACAGAACTCAATTAAGAAATTAATGACAATGTCATAATTACCAACAATCATGCAATAGATAACATCGACGATACATCTTACAATAACCATACAAAAATACTTGCTCACTCATCCAATTCAGCATTTGGATCATGTAATGCCACTCAACTAGGAATCTAGCGACAATGCCAAAGTATTTAACTACCTAAAATCATACAATATTCATTCAGTTCAACATAGGAACACAATGAACATAATTAATTCAAAATATAATCACATTGAGAGAGTTCAAACGCAATCGCAACACTTGAGAGCAAGAACATTACAGTTCAGCAGATATGTACTCAATGCGCTTGCGAACATTGGCTTTTGCTTCAGCTAAATCCTGCTTCACTAACACCGGCCCAATCAATTTGAATACATTAGCTTCATCCGCCAACAATTCCAGTTCCTTCACCCCCAAAATAAAAACGATTCACTAATTATACAAGCTCAGCAAGCAAATTCTACTGCATCACAAACTCAACAAATAATAGACGATGTATACTAAATACCTTGAGCACAAGCTCGTTTTCGCCTAGCTGAATGGTGTACTTTTTCCTGCCCTGGTGATTCTTAGCTATTTCTGCGAATTTCAGACCAGATGATTCAGCAGATGCAACGCACTAGGGTTAGTTAATGTGGGGGAGGAGAGGGGGGGGACAGAGCGAGATAATAAAAAGGAACATGCCTTTTTGGAGCTTATTAAGATCGTTGGCTTTGTTTTCCAGGTCTCTTTGAAGCTCCCGAGCAGCGGCGGGGGAAGCCATCTCCGATCGTCGCAAGTTGAGCTTTGAAGTGGTTTCTGCAGAAATTTTGTAACTCAATTTGCAATTTCGAATAAAAATGTTTAAGAAAATCAATTACCATCAATAATACATCAAATTTAAAAAATGGTAGCATTAAAGAAAAATATAATGGAGCAACAAGCTCATCCTGTTGGTTAGCCACGGCTTAGGTTTACTGGCTCCAGGTGGAAAGGTGCCGAATCCCCACCCTCAATAAATTAAAGCCAATTAAGTAAGAACACCGTCAGTCACGAAAAAAAAAAAAAGAAAAATATAATGTTTCTTATTTTATTTCATAATTAACATGTTTTGATAATCGTTTGCAATCAGGTTGTCGTCCTATGAATAATGTATAACGAAATTGAGATAAACCTTTGAAGAGTTATTTATTATTCATGTGATATTTCAAGAAAACCTACTTCATTTCAGGAAAAAAAAAATGTTTCGTCAATTAAAGACGTCAGAATGGCAACAAGAAAAGTCGTCCATAAGTCAAATGCATAATCATACCTTATTCTCAGAGTGTCTATGAACTGATAAAGCGAGTCAATGTTAGAATCAAACAATCTCCATTGTATACTAAAAGAAAAATTCAATAGTTTTCCGTCCATGACGTTTGAATAAGACAAAACATCTATTAAAAGACAACATATTTTGTTTACCCTAGCAAAAATTGTGGAATATTTAAAGACTTGTCCTGGCAAGAGAATTTTATTCAAGGAAGGGGATCGCATTTTTAAAAAAGCCTATACATATTCCGATTGTGTAGTATGTATTGATGAGTCGATTATAGAAGATCTACCTAAGGCACTGCATCTTCCGGTTTGGCAATACAATTTTTGGAGAAAAATGTGGTGGTCTTGAAGAAATGAAGACAATAGCATTTGGGAGAATAAATCTTCTTGGTTAGAAAAGTGTGCGGTGATCGCAATATATACAAAAATAATTTCTATCACAGCGTACAATTCTAACTATAATTAATTGATTGCGTTTAGCCTTAACTTCCCCCATCAATTCAGGACACGTTAGTTACAAAATTATATTTTTACAATTACTCGTTTCTTGCGTTAATGGAGAAAGGGCTAGAAATTGGTGGGTGGTAGGGTGGGGTAGGTGATGAAGTAGAGTGGGCTAGGGTTTAGGATAGGGTGGGGTAAGGTAGGGTAGGGTAGGTGTGGTGGAGTGAAGTAAGTGGTGGGGTAAGGTAGGATGCTTAGGTAGGGTAGGGTAGGGTAGGTGATGGTGGAGTGAAGTAGGTTGTGGGGTAAGGTAGGTAGGATGCTTAGGTAGGGTAGGATATGGTGGGTGGTGGTAAGGTAGGGTAACATGGGGTGGTGGATAGGGTAGGGTAAGGTGGTGGTGGTGGGTAAGGTATGATAGGGTAGGATGGGGTGGCGAGTAAATAGGGGTATTATAGGGTAAGGTAGGTAGGGTAGGGTTGTGGTTAAGGTAGTGTAGGGTGAGTGGTGGGTAAGGTAGGGTAGGATAAGGTAGGTTAGGGTTGGGTGGGTGGTGGGTAGGGTAGGATAAGATAGGTTAGGGTTGGGTGGGTAGTGGGTAGGGTAGGGTGAGGTGGTGGAAATGGTAGGGTGGGTGGTGGGTAAAGTAAGGTATGGTGGTGGGTTGGTAGGGTAGGTGTGTAGTGTGGGTGGTAAGTATTGTAGGGTAGGGTAGGGTAGGGTAGAGTGGGGTGGGGGGTGGTGAGTAGGGTAGGGGTGGTGAGTGGTGGTGGAGTATAGTAGGTCGGAGGGATAAGGTAGGTAAGATGCGTATGGTACGATAAGGTGAGATAGGGTGGTGGGTAAGGTAAAGTAGGGTGGTGGGTAGGGTAGGGTAGGGGTGAGGTTGTGTAGGGTAGTGGGTGTTAGGAAATCTAAGCGAGAACGCAATGGAATTCAAAAATTTATTTCCTATCGACCTAAGATTGACTTCGTTTAAGCAATAAACAAATAAGCTAATAGACGGTGGTTACCGATCTCGTGCAATTTTTTTCCTTGCTCGAACGAACTAAAGCCGAGTTTGAGCATCATTGTTTTAAGTGGTTGTTTGACACGATAAGTAATTTTTGATTTGACTCAGATCGTTTGGCTTGAATATAAACAAAACAAAGATACTGAGCGTGGTGTAGTGGGCGTGCATAAGTCCCAACTCCACATTACGTGCAGCTTATTAGGCCGAACTATTGAATTTCGCGATACGGAAAAACTTTCAAAAGTAATAACATGTACCTTCAATTTAGTTGCTTTATACAAAGAAGTGCCCTTTAGTTCCGAAAACTCTTCTTAAGAAAACCAATGTGGGCTTTCACAAGTGGTTGGAAGCATATCCAGATACCTATAAAAGACAATTCAAGTAGAATATATCACTAACTTCACCCTCGAAAAACGAATACCGAATGGTTATACTTATACGTACGGTTTCCAAGTAGAGTTTCTTCGTAAACGTTCCACCATCAAGAACAATATAATCAAGAATATGTCATCAACAGGCCCTTCTTCAGACATGGCTTTACACTCAGGTCCAAGAAGAGGATCTTGTAATACTCTCATCGGCGTTATCGCTAGATTTAGTGGAGCCACTAGAAGCACACCTGAACTCATTAATGGGTGCCATCATGATCCAAGTGTTAAAAAAAGGGGGCCTTCTACCATTGTAGCACACGAAAACAATCAACCTTTTTAAAGGAGCCTTTATTTGTAAATCAGCGTGAATTTAGCATACACCACACAACATGCACGCAATGTGAATCGAAGAATCGGTTTTAGAAGATCAATTTGATGTGGGGCACACATAGTGTGGTGCACCGTTAAAGACACACACATACACCTAACCCACACACACACTAAGAAATAGGTAAATTTCAGGGATCCCACAAATAATTCAAGCTAAAAAAAAATCAGTATAAGCAGCAAAAATTATATACAGCATATGAAGAAATGTACCATCATCAGCTTCATGGGTACAAAAGATTCCAAACCCCTTATTAGTATCAGAGTATTTGATCTCACAGCCACGTAATTCAGCTCCATTCACCTGTTGATGAATACAGTTCATTTTATTATCTCAGAAGTTTAGTAACGAGGTGAATGGCTTTTCACGCGCGTGCATCATCATATATTGGCCCAACCATTAAATGAAGACATAACAAGTAATAACTATAACATTAAGGGCCGTAGACACCACTTCGGCCTAAGGCGGATCCTAACCCCAGGGTGGGAGATCGGCCCAGCTCTCCCGACCACCACTGGTCGACTAGGTAGCAGCAGAGAAATTCGCCATAGATTGGGGCCAAGGCGGCCTGAGGGATCGACGCAGTCGGCCAAAGCCTCTTTTATATGATAGTTAGCCCACGTGCTAATAAGATAATTATGGGAAGATCCTAAGGATCATTTACCCATTAAGACTCTGATTTTTAATGTATCCATAATTATCCCTAAAATCATAAGGATTTACATGTATTAATCCTTAGGGAAATAATATTAATATTAAATACAACTCCTTGCAGGACAAGGATTGAGATGTGACATCATCTATATAAACAACCCTACTGAATCACTTACGAATGACTGATTCCCCAAACATAACACGACACGTGAAAGCGACTTGAGAGAGACTCTCTCTCGATCTAAAATTACCCAAAAAGCATCCTCGATCATATTACCCTAGATTAAACGGCCCGGATTATTACTAGACGAGTTCCAGCATCGTCATTTAGCTCTAATAATCGAGTTCTTGAGCCGTGTTGTATTATATTGAATATTTAACGAGTTTAGTCCAATCTTATCAAGAATCGAGCTCGAGTCGAGTTTTGAAATTGAGTTTTGTTAGTCGAGCCGAACACTGAGTCATAAACGATCAAACGAGTTGAGTTCAATCTTCCTGCCCGTGCTCTGTTTGTTTAAATCTGATCAAGTTGAAAATGTGTGGGGGAGAATTCTGAAACTCGACCATTTCGCTCCCAATGTTTTCCAATACACTCCAACCTTAGCCCCGCCGTTAAGCTGAGGTTGCGCTCTACAATCACAGCGTCGCTAAAGTCCAATGTGAGGTTGTTTCTCTACAACGTTGCCTAAAGTCCAATCACGGTGTCGCTGGCCTACGTCGCCTTACTGCTGATAGCCGAGCCATCTATCGCCGAACCATCTGACAATCTGCGGCTGTGAAGTTCAAAATTTACCTGAAAACACGTTCACCTGCCCCGTTGGTCAGTCCGGAGATTTGATTGCACGATTTCCCTATGGAGTGGCCTGCTTTGCTGCCGGTGATCGCAGCGCGTCTGCATAAGCCGTGCCAGACTTTTAGCCTCGGTAAATTCTTTGTTTATGAACTTTAGGGAAACGTTCAATGGTAATGATTTGCCTTGTAGATTTGAAATATCGTCTTGATAATTTTATTGCGAAGCCCCTGCGGATTTATTTAATCAAACAGCAAGCCTGATTGATCAAATGGTGGAATCAGGGGCAGCCAATGCTCCCATCCTTCCTTAAGCTTTATATCGAATCGCAGAGATTGTGTTGTTCTATTTTCTACTGTTTGAATTTTCATGAGGTGCCTGAGTTTTTTAAGGACCATATGAGTGTGTGGATGGTTGAGCTCGAAAGCTGCTTATGACTTTTATTTACATAAATTTAAATCTATGGGTGGCTCATCAGCATATATTCTACACTAAATGATAAATTTTGGATGATGATGTGGGTTTTATCTCTCCCTGCTAAATTAAAGTTTGTTTTTTTTTTTTTCTTTTTCTTTTTGAAATGTTTTGAGGCATTATTCATGTTTCGGCTATTTTGCACAAGAGGTTTGACTTTAGTGATAGTGCCCGACTGCCTGTACTTCTTGTGGGGAAGAATTTGAGACAATTGATGTTATCCCGAACTTTTATAAAGGGCAGACGTGTTTTTTTACGAAAACGGAATATTATTTTTAATATTTTGGATTTTAAGTATGATTTAAGATTAAAATAAAAGGAAATTTAAAGGATTTGTTGGGATTTTTTTTTGACAATAACCTCCCATTACTAGAGAAGTTGTCAGAAAAACTCAAGATCAGAAAACTTCTACGCTTTTCCTCTCAAACATCAGAAAAATGCTTCAAGAGACTCCTTCAAATTTCTCACAAGGTTTTCATCGGTTTTCAGAAAGAATTGAAGTTTCAGAATCAGCGGAAGAAGGGCTTCCTTTTGACATCAAGATCATCAAGTTTGGAATAAGGCTCGGTTTTAGCCCTAGTTTTGGAATCGTATAGAATTGATCAAGTTATGATGTTCTAAATGGTTTAAATCGTAGTTCTTGTTGTTTAGAAGTTTTTGATCACAATTGTTACTTGTTCAATTGTTGATCAAATAGGTTTTCTCGGAGTTGTTCAGAAGTGCTGCAGATTTCTGAAGGTTTCGGTTTAGTTTTGCTTGCTTATAAGGTAAGAGGCTCTTCCTAATGTTTAATTAAGGTTTTATGGTGTTAAGGTTGTGTTTTGGTATGTTTTGTGTTGTTTTAATGTTAGAAATCATGCCTACTTATTGATAGAGAAGTATGTGATGTTTGGTTGTGTAAATGTTATGTTTTTATGTTGTCTTTCTATGTACATTGATGTTAAACTTGTTTGGAATCGAGTGGAGATCGTTTAGATGGATAAAACTGAGTTTTTGGGAGTTTCTACACTTGGTGCGGCCGGACTGGGTGGCAGAAAGTCCGTTTTTACAATCCGGGGCTTGGTGCAAGCGCATCGTGAAGCTTGATGCAAGCGCCTTGAGGCGATCTTGGGCGCACTGCACCTCGATGGCGCGCATCGGCTCAAAGAAAAACCCATGTTTGGCGGTGCAAGCGCGATCAACCCCCGATCTTGGGCGCCTTGCCTCTGTTTTTTTATGTCTAGCATGTTTTTAAGCCCGAATCTAGTCTTAAATGTTGTTTCTAAATCTAATAACATTAGCTGAACTTGAACAAGCCCTGATTAATCTTCTGATGCGTTTAGTTCTGGCACCGAATGTACTCTTCAAGGGAGTTGAAGTTCGGGACCTTCGGAAGAGTATGATTGGCTTGTGCTTTGATGAATTAGAATTCATCAATGTCTATGTATGTGCTAGGGCTTGTCCGTGTCTAGGGGTCTAAGTAACAGAGTAGGAGTTGTGTGGGAGCTTATTTGAAAATACTTAGGTGGCTAGGTAACAACATAATAACAAACATACATGTGTAGTAAAAATATTAAACATCAATCCATTCTTGGTAAGGCACAAGTTCATATCGCGATGTGCGGCTATTCGGATAAAGCGAGTAACTCTACTGGCCTTTAAAAGGCACTAGGAGTGGAGGGTCCTCGTGAATGAATAACTTTACTGGCCTCGAAGGGGCACTAGGAGTAGAGGGACTTCACCGAACGTGTACGCTATCGGGCTTTCCCCCGTGGCTATTGGTGTGATCCACCAGTAGGTTGCAACCAGATACTTCATGGTGAGTAGCACCATGTGTAGTGCTCTTGAATGATGATATAACAAAGATAAGCTAAGTTAGAAATAGTTAGTCACGACATGTTGATGAGGATGAAGTGAACCCTAGAATTGAGTCGGTCTAATAAAGATAATTTAATGATAACTAATGAACCTTTCGTTGTAAGACTTAATTGTACTTTAGCTTCTCACTTTTCTAAGTACTTTGTACTTACCTCCTTTGCATTTTTTTGGTATGCATTGTGGGGTGAGAAGATGAACATGTTGACCACAAGCTTACCGAGGATGATGCTTGATGACGTTGATGCCATGATGATGCTTTCGTTTCCTTTTCACTTATTAAATGTTGTACTAGACCATGTTGTACTTTCATTTCATGTTTGTAAGACAAGTGTTGTATCTTTCTTTTAGAATTTGTACGTTGTAACCTTTGGAAAATCTTTGTTGTAAGTTAAACTATCCAACTTTAGTCGGTTTGTAATCTATTCTAGAAGCATTTATGTTTTTACCCGATTCTTTTTAGCTTCCGTTTTGCTTTATTTTGCTACGACGACGTAGAGGCTTATGTGTAATATTGAATTTATTTAATATTATACGTCTTAAAGCGTTCGCTCACGAATAATGACTCGGATCCTGAAGGCGGGACGTTACAATTGACCACCTTTTTATTTACTGCTCTTTTGCTAAAAATGTTTGGAAAGCGGCTGTGCTGCATTGGGATTTTATGGTCAATTTGAAAAGCTAGGTGTAAAAGAGTTTTTAATAGTACTCTCTGGTCCTTTTCTAACACTGCCACCTATGCTTTATGAGGCAAGAAATGATTTCATGCAGGCCTCTTCGTTGGAGAAGGCTACTTCTTATAATTTTCATTCTTTCTCCTGATTTGCAGCACGAGGTCCCTCCCACCGATGCGGTTAATTAGGGCTTTTGTTGATGTAGTCTGGAAGTCAGATTCTAGCCATACTGGCTATGGATGAGCGGTTTTTAGGCTTGACGACTCCTTTTTGGAAGCTTGGGCGTCTCCAAAATTGTTTGGTACTTATGTTTTTCCAGCTGAAGCAGGAGCATTGAGGTGGTGTTTGAGTAGATGCCTCTCCTTAGGAGTAAAAAAAAAAAAAACTCGTTTGTTTTATGGATAGTTTAACTTTAGCTAAATGTTGTTCTGGTAAATACCCCATCCCTATAATCTGGCATGAATACTATTGTTCGAACCTCGTTAGGGACAAAAAAAAAAAAATGTTGTTCTGGTAAATACCTCATCCCTATAGACAATAGAGCTATTTTACATGATGTATTAGTACTTATGGGTTGTTTTGATGGCTGTATAATTTTGCACGTTGAAAGGGGACGCAACAAGCTTGCGCATCAGCTTGTTGCGCTCTATTTTAAGTCTGATTTTAGAATCACGTGAAAAAACTCCGTACCGGTTTGGCTTTGTACTAAGTGTTTATTTAAATAAAAGCTTTTCGTTGATTGGGGAAAAAAATACCACGTTTGATACACTAAAATAAAATATTAATTTTTAAATTATTATATAGACAAGTACACGAAATTATTAATAGTTATTATTAAGTAAATATTAGATGTAACAATTCACACACGGATCAAACCACTGTACGACGCAATTTCCCCAAATCGGTAAATGTATATACTTTCCATAACCAAAAAGGCAAAAACCCTTATATTGTTATTATTACCGCTAGCTAGTAGTATTTCTTCGTTCTATATATATAAAAAAAAAATTAAAACCCAGCAGCCTATTATCATAATAGTATTCCAATTGCCTCACAAATTCTCTCTATCAAATATTCATTCATATACTACTACATTCATCCATCTGGGAATTCGGAACACTTGGGAGTTGGGGCGCCGTACGTTTGAAGAAGAATACACTAGCTGCTGTATTTTTTAGGAAGATAATTAATATCCAACACGTAAGGTTTCTCTTCAATTCTAATTATTGTTTTTTTTTTTCCTCTTTAATTTCCCTTTCTTGTTAAAGATATCTTTAAAGAAATCACCTTTGATTAATTAAAGAACCCATCTTTTTTATTTTATTTTAATTTATTTATTAAAGAACCCCCAATTCTACAGTAGGATCGATGCATGGTACGTACGTAAATACTTACTATTATTAATTGCAAGCTAAATAATAAATATATATATGGTAGGAAGTTATTGATACCGATCGAGGCAAACAATGGCAGAAATTTCTCACCCTCCAGCCAATTTCCGAAATTGCAAATCATGGCTACAATTAAGCAGTACTATGTATGAATGGGTTTAAAGAACTCGTCTTTAATATGTTTTTATTTATTTATTTTTCTTTTCAAAAGATCGATCTCACCTTTGTGCATGAATATGTATTATCATAAATTACAACTTTCGTCGCCTAGCTATACATACACTGGATGATTTTTTTCTTTGAATTTCTTTCTCGTGATCGACTTCTTCGGATTGTAAAATTAGTCTTTTTACAATTTACATTTGTCTGGTGTGTATCCTTAATTTTGGCCTTGACAAGTATCTGGATGAAACCAAGCTTGTAGTGTATGTATATTATTTTGTGTCTCTAGATGTAATTAAGGTCATATGTACCTAATAGTAATTTTTTTATTCAGGAACTTTTATTTATTATATTATTGGTCCCTTGAATGTAATACGTACCGGTCGGTTATGTATTGCCACGACGGGTGACTCAAAACACATGTGCACCATTGATTTTAATGGACCTACACCTTAATCAATAGAAGATACATCATTATCAATGGTGGAAAGCGTATCTTGTCTTGCCGCTTCGTTGTGAATACCGCTTTCTGGTTATATATTGTAGAGCAATGCTACGTCCACAACAAACTCTAAACACAACACCACCACATTTTTATAACATTGCTCATGATACGTGTGAGACTTGTTTAATTGAATTGAGACAATATCCATATATCAAAGATCGGTGGTGGTTTAATTAAAAATGTGTTGTAGACATAATAGTTTTTTTTTCTATTATTATTATTTGGCATCTCTTGATTATTACTTATTCTCTTACTCATGAAACGGGAGAGTGAGTTTCGTAGATGGTTTGTTTCGATTAAAGGCGACTTTTTGAGAAGGATGGAGTAGGATTTTCGGGGCTGCATACGGAGCTTATCCATATATTATATGACCATTTTCTTACCCCAAGAGAGACCGCTATTACATGTGTTTGCAAGGAGGCATGACACATGTATAACTAAAAGACTTTTAACTTTAATTTCATTTTATGCTATCCCGACATGTTGGAAAACAATAAGACGAAGTTCTTGGATATGATCAAGGGTTGCATAGATAAGAGCTTGAATCATGAAATTTGGTAAGATTTCATTTTTACTCCAATGGGACAATTAGCTCCGTACTTGAGGAATTGGTTAAAAAAAACCGTCGATTAGAAATTTGCTAAGCAACTCATCCTCCGCCTCGATATCTTTTCATGTCTCCAACATGGATATACTCTACACTTCCGGCTGGTAGAATCAAAAGAACTGAACTTGTCTTTTTTTGGTTGGATGGTTGTAGACTGGAGTACACATTCGATCTTCCTAGCTTGAACAAACTTTGTCTATATTAGTGCGTATTGTCCGATATATCTATCCAACACGTACTATTAGAATGTCCGGTGGTGTCAGACCTAGAGATGATGATAATACGTACCGGTCGGTTATGTATTGCCACTGACGGGTGACTCAAAACACATGTGCACCATTGATTTTAATGGACCTACACCTTAATCAATAGAAGATACATCATTATCAAATGGTGGAAACGTATCTTGTGCCACTCGTTGTGAACATACCGTTTCCTGGTTATATATTGTAGAGCAATGCTACGTCCACAACAAACTCTAAACACAACACCACCACATTTTTATAACATTGCTCATGATACGTGTGAGACTTGTTTAATTGAATTGAGACAATATCCATATATCAAAGATCGGTGGTGGTTTAATTAAAAATGTGTTGTAGACATAATAGTTTTTTTTTCTATTATTATTATTTGGCATCTCTTGATTATCACTTAGTCTCTTACTCATGAAACGGGAGAGTGAGTTTCGTAGATGGTTTGTTTCGATTAAAGGCGACTTTTTGAGAAGGATGGAGTAGGATTTTCGGGGCTGCATACGGAGCTTATCCATATATTATATGACCATTTTCTTACCCCAAGAGAGACCGCTATTACATGTGTTTGCAAGGAGGCATGACACATGTATAACTAAAAGACTTTTAACTTTAATTTCATTTTATGCTATCCCGACATGTTGGAAATCAATAAGACGAAGTTCTTGGATATGATCAAGGGTTGCATAGATAAGAGCTTGAATCATGAAATTTGGTAAGATTTCATTTTTACTCCAATAGGACAATTAGCTCCGTACTTGAGGAATTGGTTAAAAAAAACCGTCGATTAGAAATTTGCTAAGCAACTCATCCTCCGCCTCGATATCTTTTCATGTCTCCAACATGGGATATACTCTACACTTCCGGCAGGCTGGTAGAATCAAAGGAACTGAACTTGTCTTTTTTGGGTTGGATGGTTGTAGACTGGAGTACACATTCGACCTTCCTAGCTTGAACAAACTTTGTCTATATTAGTGCGTATTGTCCGATATATCTATCCAACACGTACTGTTAGAATGTCCGGTGGTGTCAGACCTAGAGATGATGATCTGTATATTGGAGGGTGCTAATCTATTGTTGCAAAAACAATCGTACGTGTTTGAAGCAATTCCATTTTGTATCTAGTGGTGAAGATGAAGGGCATCTCATTGATCATGGATTTCAAGAATTTTATATCGATGCCCTTAATCTTCAAACCTTATCGCTCGGGTGTGGCCGTTCGTATTGGCAAAGGGATAGATTTGATTGTCCGAAGCGAGCTTGGAAATACGGGCCAATCAAATCTACCATTTGCCAATACGAACGGCCACACTCGAGCGATAAGGTTTAAAGATTAGGGGCACCGATATGAAATTCTTGAAATCCATGATCAATGAGATGCCCTCTATCTTCATCACTAGAAACAAGGTGGAATTGCTTCAAACACGTACAATTGTTTTTTAACGATAGATTAACACCCGTCAATATACACCTCACCATCTCTGGGTGCGACACCGCCGGACATTCTAACCGTATGTCTTGGATAGATATATCGGACAATACGCACCCATATAGACAAAGTTTGGTCAAGCTAGGAAGGTCGAAGGTGTACTACAGTCTACAACCACCCAACAAGCATAAAAAAAGATAGGTTGATTCCTTTGATCCTACCAGCCGGAAGTGTATAGTATATCCTCATGTTGGAGGTAGGAAAGATATCGAGGTGGAGGATGAGTTGCTTGACAAATTTCGTAACGACGGTTTTTTTCACCCACTTCCTCAAGTACGGAGCTAATTGTCCCATATCAGTAAACTTGCAAGTAAAAATAAAATCTTACCAAATCTTCATGATTCAAGCTCTTATCTATGCAACCCTCCATCATATCCAAGAACTTCGTCTTATAGATGTCCAACATGTCAGGATAACATAAACTGAAATTAAAGTTAAAAATCTTGTAGTTATACATGTGCCATGCCTCGCATTGCAGACACAAGATGTAATAGTGGTTCTCTTGAGGTAAGAAAATGGTCATATAATATGTGGATAAGCTCCGAATGCAGCCCCGAAAATCCTACTCCATCCTCCTCAGAAAGTCGTCATTTTTTCGAAACCAACCGTCCATTCCCTGGGATACTTCCTTCGAAACCCACCCTCCCATTTCATGTGTAGTCGAAACCAACCGTCCATTCCCTGGGATACTTCCTTCGAAACCCACCCTCTCATTTCCTGTGTAGTAGAAAAATGGAAGTAATAATCAAGAGCCAAATAATAATAATAATATAAACAAAAACTATTATGTCTACAACACACTCTTAATTAAACCAACGATCATGATATATAGATAGGGTCTCAATTCAATTAAACAAGTCTCACATGTACCATGAGCAATGTTATAAAAATGTGTTATGTTCAGAGTTTGTCGTGGACATAACATTGCTCTACAATATATAACCGAGAAACGGTACGTTCACAACGGTTGTATCACAATAAATGACATAAGATACGTTTCCACCATTGATAATGATGTATCTTCTATTGAGTATGGTAGTGAATGATCTCCCAATGAGCCCCAATCAACAAATCTCACACATGTTTTGAACTCGGAGTGTTCACAATCAAATTTTTGAAACACAATAAACAAACAGGAAAGTGAAACAACTCAATATTTTTATTTAAATACAGTACACGGTGAAAATATTCTAGGGAAAAAAATTGTTAGTATCAATTAAAATTAGAGAATAAATCATTGACACCAATTTTGAAAATGAAAAAGCTCTTGAGGCAGCAACATATACCTCTCAATCGAGTTGTTCAATGAAGCTAAATCACCTGCAAAAGAAAAATAATCTAACTTTCAACTCTATTTTTTTTTTTTGGCGAATGGTACACAAAATAATCTATCTACTCCTTTTCTTTTTTCTTAAAGCCCCTGGTATCCAGGATCAATCGGCCCGAGTAATTGGGAGCTCGGCCCGGATCGTATCTGCAAAGTCTGACTCTTACTCAGGGGTAAGGCCTGGCCAAGAGCTCTTTCAACATAATCTATCTACTCCTTTACTATACCGAAATATGCAACGACTATATGGAAAATAGATCATTTCCAGCAAAGTTGTGATGTGTGGCCACATTACAATGTATCTCTTCGGTGTTAGACGATGTTTTATGAAGTAAAAAGAAAAAAATTACTCCTACATAATTGATTCATGAGTAAAATTTTGTCCATGTGTTTGTACCTTTTTTTTTCCTAAGGAGCAAAGGTAGTGTTGGAACATCAACGTCCAAAGCCCCAAAGTGAAGAAAGAAAAGAAAGAAATCCAAATGCACTAATGAAGAGGCGTAGCAACAAATAGTGATCTTCAAAATACAAAATACAGGGTCTTCATGTGCTAATTTCCAATTTGCTGGATACAACATGAAGTTTTCCTAGTTATAAAACGACAATATTCACAAATGGATTACCTTTATTATCATGTAAACCTTAAAATTCAAGATGAAAGTAATATAACGAATTCCTATCAACAACAATACAATAAGGCTGTCAAAAAATCAATTGGTAAACAAAAGAATTGATACCAGTAGTATTCTAAAACAAATCAGATATACACAATGCAACACATGTGCAAATTTTTTCCTATTTCAAGAAAGGATAGATGAGGAGGCAATACACATTGAAAGTTTAAAATAAAATAAAACAAAAAATACAGACCATTTTGGTACACTCATTTATAGAGAATCTGAGCACAAGGTTATGGAGCAGTGACACCAAAGTTAACCTCTTCATCTAAGAAGAAAAAATGACATTTTTCAGAAAGCATTGAGAGAGTATGTAATCTTCTTGCAAAACAACAATATCATACCTTGTGTTCCTAGCCGGACATCTTATCCAAAACAAATTAGTAAATCCATTATCCCAACTGCTGCTGCTACATGTTCCTACACAATAAAATGAAGTGAAAAGCAACCAAATTTGTCGCCTTATAACACATTAGAGATATGCTCATAAGAACTCCTGTTGAAATAACTGCTTGAAACATCTCTTGCATCGTGCTTTCTTTTCTTGAACAAAACGCAAGAACTTGGATCCAATTTACTCATGAAAACACACAAAATATAGTAGGCGGAAAGCAAAAAATGATACATTACCAGAGTGATCAATTATCATTCAGTTTGCTTAATACACCTACGCAATGCAAAATAGCAAAATAAGCTTTACAAAACCCTATGCTACATGGAACAATAAGCTTGACAAGGGTGGAAGGTTTCTCTTAAGAATGACCCTCAGGGGATGACATGCCTCCGGATGGAATGTTTGGTGTGATCGACCAATTCATGTAAAAAATGTGCAAAATATAACATAAGGTATGTACCATTAGAAAGCAACAACAAAAGATAGCTACAAAATATATGCAATAAAAATGGTGCCTGTAAAAGCCTCCCATATATAAACCTTGACAATTATGAAATTGCTCATCCATATGAAACAGGTTCATTCATATAGCCACAAACCCTCACAAATTTCTATTCCTCGCAAATGCAACACAAAGGCATGAGGATGAACAAGAATCATAGAAAATTCGTAAGCACATTGAGAAAAAAAAAAAAAAAAAGGTTTTACTCACTTTTGCTGCAGACGGGTCGGGCAAAAGGCTTCAATCGACCTACGAAATCGTATCTCAATGTCGCTGCATCTCGAATGGAAGAATTTCTCCCAATTAATCTGTAAGGAAATGACTGGAAGTTGTTCAACCCATCGTCAATGGTCTCTCATCATTTCGAAATGAAGAAGACGCCGATGAAGCTGAGTCGCCGTTGATGGGACCTCGATCCTCTGCTGTAAAAGGAACACAGCAGGGGCTTCTTCCGACCTAAAAAAAATGTTTAAATTATCCCTAAACTTCATAAACAAAGTATTTACCGAGGCTAAAAATCCATTAGTCGACGCATAATCACTAAATTGGCTCAACTTATCAACATGTATTACCATCTCCGGCAGCAAAATGGGCAACTCAGAGAAATTTTGTCGTCCAATTAATGAGAGAGCTTCGATAAGCTGCGATTGAATCTTCAGGCTGGCCAACGATTTAGAATCGGAAACCAGGGCAGGTGAGCAACGTGTCTTAAGGTAATTTATGAACTTCACAACCGCGGAATGCCGGATTATTCGCCGATAGAAGGCTCGAAGATAAGGCGGAAACCAGCGAGACCTTGATTGGGTCCTTCGGCAGCGTCGTAAAGCGCCGCCGTGTCTTGGCGGGGGAGCTAAGCGTGGCGGGTATCGGGGAGACATTGGAAGAGAAATTGGAGGTTTCAGAATTTCACACGCACGTGCAAATTAAATCGTAATTTTTGGTCGATTTTATATATGTGAAAAAGACACGTTTAAAATGCGAACCGGAAACGAATCTTTGGCCCCTGTGATTAATGATAATACGAACGGGAAACGAATCTGGAGTATCAAGGGCTCGTTTCGAGGTAATCATCTTCTCTGGCTTATTCGTATGAATTCCCTCCCCACGGTTGGCACCCTTGCTGCGAGACATATCATTGAAAACGATACTTGTACCTCATGCGGTACTCATAGTGAATCGATTCTACATGTTCTTAGAGATTGTTGGTGGGTGCGTGGAATGTGGAAAGAAATTGTGCACCACACTTAAAGGAAAACAACAGCTAAAACATTGAAGAGAGAATGTTTTTCATTAATTATGTTGAACACAAACTTACACCTTATATCACCCAAGATACTAACAAACCTTATCCTCCTTGGGATATGCATAAAAGATCTAATGGTCTGTGATTACACACATGTAAAACAGAAAAGTGACACTTGTCACTATCACAGCACTACTACAATATAATATCTTTTACTTATCAATAACTTTATCATCCCCCCTCAAACGAAACTTGGTATCTACTAAGTTAAGTTTGCTTCTAGCAGAGAAAGTTTGTAGTAGATGCAGAGGCTTGGTTGAAGTATCGACCGGTGTGAATGAAGAAGGAACATATCGACATATAACTGTTTGTCCGAACACGATTTCTAACAAAATGCACATCCACCTCAATGTGCTTGGTCCTAGCATGGAACATTGGATTGTGAGCAAGAACGTGCAATCGTATTATCACACCGAGAGAATAGGAATCGAGGCGATGGTAGATGCAAATCATGCAAAGTAGAACTTCACCAAGTAATTTCGGCAGCGACTGGGCGGTGATCTCAGATTCGACTTGATCTTTAGATCTAAACAACATCTTGCTTCTTGGATGTCCAAGAAATAAGAGAGTTCCCAAATATATACAATAACCACTAACGGACTTCCTATCATGAGGTGAAGTGGCCCAATCGGATCTCGAGTAGCCTTGAACTTGCAGATTAGCAGATGGTTTGAACTGCAACCCTAGATGGAGGGTGCCATAACATATCTGAGAAGCCTTTTGACCCCTCGCCATCGAATCTCTCTGTAGGAGAAGCCATAAACCCGACTAAGGGTGTTAACACTATAGGCAAGATCGTGGCCTAGTGAGTGTAAAGATCTTCGCAAGGCTCCAATGGTATTCAGTATAAGGTGGGATTTGACATTAAAGGCCCAAAACCAGGAACAAGCTCCTTGTGAGTCACCATAGAGTACTCTGAGGTTTAACATTGTCCATGCCAAGTCTCAGTGCGGTCAGGCGAAGATAGTGAGCTTGTGTAAGGTAGAGACCTGTGTTATCCCCGTAAGCTTCAATCCCTAAAATGACTAATCGAACCAAGTGATTTAAGAGCAAACTTATGATCCAGTTTGTGAATAAAAGTAGCGATAGCAGAGTTAGAATTCCCTGTAACCAAGATATCATCCACATATACAAGAACATAAAGCACAATAGTAGACTCTTTAAGCACAAACAAGGATGTATCTGAAGGTGACTGTTTAAAACACAGAGATAAAAGATAGGTTTTTAGAGCATCAAACCATGCCCCTCAAAAAAAAAACATTGCCCTAGGGGCCTGTTTTAACCCATACAAGGCCTTCTTAAGGTGACAAATGTGGTGAGGCTTAGCAGGATCAATAAAGCCAGTTGGCTGTGGCATGAAGATATCTCTTGAAGCTGACCATTCAGAAAGGCATTATTCACATCAATGTGTTGAATATCTTCATATGAACTGCTATAGCCATAATAACCCTGATAGTGGCATGTTTGATGATAGGACTGAAGGTATGATGAAAATCAACCCCATAATTCTGACTAAAGCCTTAAGCCACAAGTCTAGCTTTGTGCTTGTTAATGGAACCATCAGGATTTAACTTTAATTTAAAGATCCACCTGTTGCCAATCAATTTCTGGTTTTTGGCAGGAGGAACAAGGTCCCATGTTTTATTATTCTGTAGGGCCTGGAACTCAGACTTCATAGCATCCAACCACTGAGGTTGATTCAATGCCTCAGTCACTGTGGTAGGTTCTGGTTTGGATGAGGGTGAAGCAGCAACAAGATAAGAATAGGTCTTAGGTTTATAGATCCCAATTTTGGATCTAGTTTGCATAGGATGGCCAACAATAGGAGGCTGAGGATTAGGTGAGGGAGATGGTGAATTCTCAGGATTAGGTGAAGCAAAGGGTGAGAACTCAGGATTGAGAGGAGGAGAAGGAGATAAAACAGGATCTGAACTAGTTGTGGTAGGAGAAGGATTAGAAGGGTCATGACTAATATTAGAAGCACCAGGTACTGAAGTATCAGATGATGCTGAAGTAGATAGAACAGGGGAAATAGGTGAAGGTGTAAAGTTTGGAGACTGAAAAGGGTTCAGGAACTCAGTATAAGTAGGAAGATTAAGAGAGACAGTGGAGGATATGTCAGGAGTAGAAGGAACACCAGCAGACTGTGGAAACCCTATCTGATAAGGAAATTCAGTCTCATTAAAGACAACATGCCTAGACACATAGACTCTTCCATTAGGATCTAGACACTTGAACCCCTTATGACTATCACTGAACCCAATAAGCACACACTTTCTTGTGTGAAAGTCAAACTTATGTTTGTTATAAGGTCTAAGGAAGGGAAAACAAGAACATCCAAAAACTCTTAGGTTACTGTAAGGAGGTTTGATGTTATCTGACTTTTCAAAAGGAGAGCGAAGGTTGAATGTGTTGGCATATAATTAATCAGAAGAACAGCATGTTGAAAACTCTCCCACCAAAATTTAAGAGGCATGCTAGCTTGAGCCATCAAGGTGAGACCTAATTCAGTAATGTGCCTATGTTTTCTTTCAGCTTTGCCATTTTGTTCATGAACATGAGGACAGGGATGCCTAAAGTGTATTCCACTATCTTTCAAGACTGAAACAAAAGACCTATACTCTCCTCCCCAATCAGATTGCACAATTTTAATTTTAGAGGATAACTGGTTTTCAACAAGTTTTTTGAAGTGCATAAAGGCTTGTAAGGCATCTGATTTAAGTTTTAGAGGATAAATCCAAGTAAATCGAGTATAGTCATCCACAAAATGTATATAATAGGTGAAACCAACAACAGATTGGACTGGTGCTGGTCCCCACAGATCAGTGTGTATAAGTTCAAGAGGACAAGTAGTAACAGTCTCTGAATTTGAAAAAGGCAAAGCATGATTTTTTCCATACTGGCAGGCATCACAAAATGTCATTTCATTTTCAAAAGAAACATTACAATCCTTTAAAATATGACTCATAACTTTAACTGAGGGATGTCCTAGCCTCCTATGCCATAGGGCATCACTATTAGGTCTAGTTACACTACTGACATAACACCTAGAATTCCATGAACCAGTCTGCTGATTTAACACAGTCTTGTAGCTAGAATTGAAGGACTTGTTTCTGGATTGAAGGGAGTTCTGGAGCTGAGAGAGAGGCAACTGATAGAGACCATTCATCACTCTACCTTTGAGAAGAACTTGACTGTTGTTTTGTCCTTAACAATACAATCAAGGTCGATAAATTCCACGAAACAGGATTATCGAGGTCAATTTGGAAATGCTAACAAGATCTTTTGTGATGGTGGAACATGTAATATGTGTTTTAGGTGTAATGTGGAATTAGAGACAGGAAACACACTAGAACCAGAATGAGTAATTTTAAGTTGAGAACCATTACCTACACCAACAGTGTCTGAGCCATTGTACTCATTTCCCAGTTGAATTTTGCCAAGATCTGAAGTAATATGGTTTGTAGCACCACTATCGAGATACCAATTTGGATCGACAAGGGTTTCGACCCGACCAAATAAGCGGCGTTAGTAAGATTGACCATTACCTTGACCACCCTCGATTCGAGGAGGATTGAAATTGGTGTCAAACCTGTACCAACATTCTATCACAGTGTGTCCAGACTTGTTACACAGTTGACATGTAGGTCTAGCATTACTGTTATTGTTGTATCCTGATCTACCTCTGCCTCTAGACCTTCCTCTCTGATTTGCTCCTCTACCTCTATTCTGACTTTGATAGTTATTGTTTCCTCTTCCTCTACCTTGATAAGAATCAGATGCAGTGTTTCTAACTGCAGCATTAGCAGAAGGATGTGAAACATCCAGATTCATGGTAGGATTAAATCTAGCCAGCAATCTCTCATGAGTAATCAACTGAGCTTGTACCTCAGGCCATGACAAGGCTCCCACCCTAGAGGTTAGATTAACAATCACTGATTCATACTCCTTGCTCAAACCCCCAAGGGTAGCCGGAATAAGTTCTGAGCGAGTAATAGGATAACCAGCAGCACTAAGTTTGTCAGAATAGGTCTTCATTTGAGCCAGATAATCTGCCATAGTCTTAGATCCTTTCTCGGCTTTGGTTAAAGCATCTTTATACTCTAACATCTGAGCTTCACATTGATTATTAAACAATAATTCCAAAGTCTGCCAAATTTCATGTGAAGTAGTGCATCCAACAACCTCAACAAGAGCTTGTTCGATCATGAAGCTAACGACCAACCAAGCATAACGCATCCTTAGCCATCCATTCATCATAAGCGAGGATTTACTGAGACATAATAACCGCCGAGGTCACATTTGGAGAACCTAGATACTTAGGTGGACATGGCAGAGTTCCAAACAGAAATCCCTCTAGCTTATGACCTCTAATTACAGGCAGAATAGTAAATTTCCATAGTAGATAGTTGTTCCTATCCAATTTGACTGAACAAGTTTGATTGAGATTACCTCCAAGAGTTTGAGTAGGAAGATTCATAGGAGAAACAAATCCTGGTCTGATCTGAGCAATCGGTGAGGTGAAAAAACTCGGATTTGCCATGTACCCAGTAGCAAAGGGATTCTGCATAAATCCTGACATGGGAGATGATGACAAACCACCTGTGAATCCAAACGAGGGAGGCATGGACATCATCGGTGAAGTTGGTACTGATGATGCACCCATAGATATCACATTTGAAGCTGGAACAGCTGAGGTTGAAGATGCAGCTGAAATTGGAACAGAAGAAGTAAGTATGGAGGTGGCTTGACTCCGTCCGGCATCTTGATCGGAAGCTGAAGATGGCGGTGGTTCCATCAGGCCGAGCTACGGTGGCTCCGATACCAACTTAAAGGAAAGCAACAGCTAAAACATTGAAGAGAGAATGTTTTTCATTAATTATATTGAACACAAACTTACATCTTATATCACCCAAGATACTAACAAACCTTATCCTCCTTGGGATATGCATAAAAGATCTAATGGTCTGTGATTACACACATGTAAAACAGAAAAGTGACACTTGTCACTATCACAGCACTACTACAATATAAGATCTTTTACTTATCAATAACTTTATCAACCACCAACATTGGCAAGAATTCTTCAATATTCATGTTGCCCCAGACTGGCTCGACAAGTGTCTCCAGAAAGATATGTATAATAAGGACAATATTGTGTTTTGGAGACTTCTCTTCTGGGAGCTCATTTCAAGCATTTGGTACTGGCGTAATGAAGAGTTCCACCACGTAGATCGGCATAGGCCTCCGAAATCGGTGTTCATATCCCAAAGCTGTTCGGAAAGCACGAGAACTACATGTAGCCTGGCATAGTTAAGCCTGCAATTTGGTTCTCGCATCTTTTGATGTATAGTTTTTGTTTCTGCTTTCTACCTTAAACGCTTGTACAGTCCTACTCAATTTTGTTATATATAAATATCCGGTTTATACAAAAAAAAAAAAAAAAACACGTTTAAAATTGGGAGAATTGGAACTTACCTTTTCCAAATATGTTCATTGTAAAATTTACACTCTTATACTATTATTCACTCTATTTACAATTTTAAATTATATATTTTAATCAATTTACAACTTTAAATTTTTAATTATCAAATTTCAACCATAAACTATCATAATTTGTTATTTAATACCATTTATTTATTTTTTATTTTTTTTAAGAGTTTAACGTCCTTTATTCATAATCATAATTAACATTTTAAAAATCTTTAATGAAAGTAAAGTTTTCATTTTCAATTCATTTTGCTCACATTCATCTCCATCCACTTCTTCTCCTCCACCTCCACCTCTACCAAACCACTCCAACACCTGCAGCCCTATCTTTTACAAGCAAATCGATGATAACTATATCTATCTTTTATTATTTTAATTGAAGCTTTAGTTACAAAATGTCTCATTTCTTAAACAAAATAAAAGCTTTACATAATCTCTTCCAAATAAGAAAATATAAAAATAGACAAATGATGCGTGAATGAGCAAGCATTAAAGATTGATTTGCTTTAGTTGTTCAAATATATACTCATAGTTTCACTATGAAAGTCTGCGCACTTGTAGGGGTTAAATTACAATTTTGGTCCTCTAACTAGACACGTTTTTCGATTTTGGTCCTGATTTTTCTTCGGCGACAATTTTAGTCCTGTAAGTGGTTTTTTTTTTGCAAAAATAGTCCTGAACGCCGGAAAGACCACTTACAGGACTAAAATTGCCGTCGGAAAGACCGCTTACAGGAATAAAATTGTCGCCGGAAAAGACCAATTTTAGTCCTGTAAGTGGTCTTTCCGGCGTTCAGGATTATTTTTGCAAAAAAGAGACCACTTACAGGACTAAAATTGTCTCCGGAGAAAAATCAGAACCAAAATCGAAAAACGTGTATAGTTAGATGACCAAAATTGTAATTTAGCCCACTTGTAGGTGTTGTGTGGGTTTGAGTGTTTGACGGTAAGGAAAATAATTAGGTTGATGAAAATGAATGTGAGGGCAGCCGCTAACGCCAAAGCAGCTCTGCTAATGCCAGAGCATCTGATCCAAAATACCCTTCTGTGACCTTTTTAAATCTTTTTTTTTTGTCTTAAAATTCGTACTCAGTACTCTTTTCCGGCCTTGTAACAACTTTTTTTTTTTTTTTGCCTTTCCATATATATAATTATATATTCATCTTTGTTAAAACAATATATAAACAACACTATTAATTTTTTTTTCATGCTTATTGTTTAAATTTTTTTCTGACCGACTTTAATTAATGGAATATTGTTATGAAATAATATCATTGATGGATTATCTATTATTCTGATTGATTTAAGTAGATTTGTGATTAATTCAGTTTATTATGTGTTCACATTGTAATCTCTACTATAAATACCCTCTTATACCATTTGGAATAAGACAAGCAATTCTCTCTTTTTCTTTACTTGTATTTTCCTTGTTCTTCCTCCAATATTTTCTTAGTTTTATAACACGTTATCAAGATTTGAGACTCTACCAACGAAGTATTCCATTGGTGTCCCTTTGGCGGTTCAGGTAAAATTCTATTATTGTTCATCACTCTTCTTGTTTTAATGGCTAACATCACCAAACAAGACTTTGTACCCTAAACATATCGGGAAAAATTATTTATCATGGGCCATGGATGTTGAGATGCACTTGGTATCTATGGGTCTTGGCAAAACGATTGTCACAAATAATACCGAGACAAGCCAGACCGTGCAAAGGCCATGATATTTCTCCGTCATCATCCGGATGAGGATTGAAACATGAGTATTTAACGGTGAAAGATCCAGTATGAATTGTGGAACCATCCGAAAGAGGTTCGACCACTTGAAGTTGGTTGTTTTACCGAAAGCCGGATATGATTGGCTCAACCTACGATCGCAGATTTTAAATCATCACCGAATATAATTCACTATATTTAAGATCACATCACAATTGAAACTATGTGGTGAAAAGGTGACAGATGAAGACATGTTGGAAAAACTTTTTCCACTTTTCATGCCTCGAATGTGCTCCTCAGCAGCGAAGAATATCGAGAGAAAGGTTTTAAGAGATATTCTCGATCTCATTGCATGCCTTCATTGGTGAGCAAAACAATGAGTCCGTTAATGAAAAATCATGAGTCCCGTCCCATGGAGCCACCCATTCCTCGAAGTGAATGCGACACAATCTTCAAATTTTGGCCGTGGTCGTGGGCGTGGTCGCAGCGGAGATCGTGGTAGAGGCCGTGGTCGTGGACGCGTCGTGGAAAATATCGACATATCACAATGAAAATTGTGGGAAGAAACGGCAATCCACCAAGATCGGATCATAACAACAAAGAAAAGAAAGTCCATGGTGACAAATGTTATAGATGTGGAATGGATGGACATTGGTCCAAGTCATGCCGCACGGCAAAACATCTTGTTGATCTTTATCTCGGCATCTCGAGAGAAAGCCGAAAACGGTGTTGAGGCAAATCTTATTGATCAAAAGATTGATGATCCGAATTTTGATATGCCATTGATGTCACCAATGGAAGTTCTTGATTTTTCAACGACACCGCTTGAAGGCTCGGTTTATTGTGTCTTTTGACACATTATTTCTTTTGTCATTCTAATAAAGTTGTTTGTGCCCTTTTGCACTTTATTTCATGTCATCCCAATAAAATTGCTTTAGCAATTGTTTTGGTATTGTTTTATTTTGTCTTTGATTGAGGTTGATCTATGATGTAATATGAAGTTTTATTATTAATAAATCCAAGTGAGTATTTGATTATCGATCATTTCTAGTTTTTCCTTCGTTATAATTTATGTTGAAAACCAAAGGATACAATGCATTTATTATTAGTACATAGACTTGATATCTCAGATGTATTGATATTTTTTAAATAAAACCGTATGTAATAAAACGCTCCCCTTTATAAATAAAAAAAAAATTTTACCAATGCGCGTCAAATTAGCGAGCCAATTATGAGTCATTTATGATCCAATATTTTTGCTGACCCACGTAATAAAGAAAAAAAAAGGATTTGACATTTCTTTGGAAAAAAAGATTTGATATTTTTAAATTGTAATAACTAATAGATTCAATTTTTACCTTTTCCTTTAGTGTGACTTAATTATGAATGTAGTGTTTGGCATCTATATAATAGATGAATATTTTTTTTGAGGGGTATAATAGATGAATATTTAACAAATACTTTTACACTCTTTTTCTGATGTTTAAATATAGTATATATATATATACTATAAACATTATCATCATTCGTGTTAAATTGTTATTCTTCATTTATCTACATCAATTAACTCCTTTGTTTCCTTGACTAACATGTTATAGATTTTTTTTTCTTGAAAAAAAATGGAAGCCAGATTATTAATTTCTTTTGGTTGGTGTATAATACATCGGATTATACATTTCAATATCTAGAAGTGGATGTGACTAAACTCAATATTTACGATGTGTCCGTTCTGAAGCGAATGTAGATAATTAACTATTCTAAATGTGTTGAGATACACAAGTCGCCTCCCGGTGTGAACATGACAAAATCTAGATAATGTATACCGATATTTAAAGATGTATCGAATCACGTCGACCGAGTTCCTCAAGTGAACATGACACATATGAGACTGTGATTTTAAAAATCATTATAGATGGACTTGGGGTTCATCAAAAGCACTGAGGTGCTCATAGAAATGAATATGAAATTCATAGAAATAAATATGGACTCGGAGTCCATATGAAAGGAATGATGTTCCTACGAAAGACTTAAAGTCTAAAATAAGAAAATCCAAGAAGAACATCGTGACACTACTTTAACCCGCGGAAAAAGAAAGTTATTCATTGCGATAATATGCTATTGTATTGTAGCAATATTGAAGGAAGCGGTTTAAATTCAACAAAATGATTATCAAAGAATAATCATGAAACTCAATCCATTTGATCTAGTCCATTCCCAGAAGTGCTTGTCACCAGATTCATGAAAGTGGTTGAGGTCATATACATGTCTGAATTCGTGGACAAAACTCTTGATTAATGTATCCTTGAAGGATATCATCAAATTTGTCTACTTGGAGGGGAAGGATTGTCCACCAGAAGTGGAACAAAACGAAATTAAATTCTAGATGAATGATGAAAATCGATTTTCATATTGTGGTATTGAAAGATCACTGATCGCGTACTTGGCGTACGGAGAATTGATTTTCACGATGTGGCATTAACGAGCCACTAGTCGCAGCATCGGGTCATACGGCAAGATATCCGGTTGAGAATAATGAAGCTTCATATTTATAGTAAAAACAATATTATGAAACAAATACTATATGTTACGGTCATTATGAAAATGATCCAGATATATATGATAAATATTGTTTATCATTTTTCAAAAGTCTTAAACGCAATAAATTGTGCGACGTGGATATTAAATTGAGACATCGGAAGAATTTAAAAAGATATAGATCTCTTGAAGAGATAATATAATTCTTCCCGATTGAGTATATCTCGTAATGTTTGTTGATACTCATATAAATGGATACACATTGACATGTAGAATCCCACATAGGGATATCACATTAAAATGTTGAATCCCACAAAGGTTATTGCAAACTTAAGTAGATATGACTTGAGATAAAATGTTTTTCCAAGATTGTGGGAGGAAAAGTAAACTTGGAGTTTATAAATCTTGTGGAAAAACATTGTATTAACGCACATTTAATCACCGAGGCATTTAATTACTCTGTAAGAGTGAGCAAATTGCAAATGCTCGTTGGAATAAATGTTGCCAAAAGGTTTATCCTAGGAGGATAATATTTGTCCTGTAAGGACGTAAAAAGTCCGAGAAGGACATAATATGATACGTATCAAATTAATGAAGATAACGCTGTAAGCATCGAAAGACCAATTGGCTCGATAATGAAAATTCCTCGTAATGGGTTATGACTATATTTATGAGAACTTTGGAAGAATAAGCATATGCTCGAGCGCGAAAATATATAGTCAAAGAAGCTCCGGAAGAGCAATGGAATACTCTGTATGATAGTAACGAAATCATAAACTTTTGACGAGGTCAATGCTAGAAAATGCCAACAAGTGTTGATAAATAATATGGGTGGAACAAATAATATGCGCAGTTGTCATACATACATGAGGTTGGAGAAAATGAACCTGAAGTTCACTCCTCGTGTTACTTTCTTGCGACCCCAAGAAAATGTAACTGAACGCATATTGCCGATTGTTAATTATGTTCACCGCCAGCGTGAGATACCTTAATGTTCCAACAAATATAAATCTCTTAGTGTTGAGATAATGAATTAATGTTATCATTGTTTGAATTAATGAGATATGATAACAATGCAACATTTTATGAACGAGGTTCATAAACGAGGCAAGTATGTTTTGATATGTCGAAATCATTGGGAGCGATTATAGTACCTCAAGCACATGAGATGTGTGAAGCATATAAAGTGTTTGAAAGATCAAACACAAAGTATATAATACATGAATGGTCCCCAAGCGGGATAATTTGTTTGATCTCGAGAATGTGTGGATCCATTGTGAGACTCACAAGAGTTACAAAAGATAATTGAATATGATTAATTGAGTTATATTATCAAGATCCGTTATATGCACAAGAAAAGATATGTTTTGGCCCTCAAGAACAAAGATTGTACTCTTTTCCTTTTTACAAGTTTTTCCCATTGGGTTTTCTTAGTTAAAGGTTTTTAACGAGGCAATCAGTGCACTAGGGCGCATATGTCATGAATCATTTTTCCTTGACTGGTTTTTTTTCCCACTGGGTTTTTCCAAGCAAGGTTTTTGGTACATGCCATATACGTTATAAAATCAGATCAAGCGGAAAGCATGTCGGGGACTTGTTAGTTACGCGGTCGGTGGACATTTATCGAACCCCCAAAAGCGCAAGGCTTCAAAATTGGTTGTTCTCACCGGTGGTGGTACATCGATTTCATAGTCTTTGGACATAGAAAATTTTGGTCACAATATCCTCAAATCATGGCGAAATTGTAGCTATTCATGAAACAAGTCAAGAATTAACTCTCGCTCGGATCATTGGCACATCATACCCAAGACACTTGTGGTTTATTCATCAAGAAGAGAAGCCGAGTTGATTATACGAAGATAATGCAGGTGTACGGCTCAATTAAGTGGTGGCTATATAAATGACGATCGGATGAAACATACTTCACTAAATCTTCATAAGAAATGTGACATTAGTGTTCAGCAGATAAGGTCAAGTGACAATCCAACAGATTTATTCGCGAAGTCATTACCTACCGCTACGTTTGAGAAATTGATAAAGAAGATCGGAATGCATCGACTTAAAGACCTGAATTGATGCTTGGTTTAGGGGAGTAAATTAAATGTGATAAATATGCATTCTTTTCCTTAACTAAGATTTTTTTCCACGCGCTTTCTCTTAGTAAGGTTTTAATGAAGCATATCATATCATTGTATTTTAATAATAGATATCCATGAAGTGTTATGAAATAATATCATTGATGGATTATCTATTATTCGATTGATTAAGTAGATTTGTGATTAATTCAGTTTATTGTGTTCACATCAGAATCTCTACTATAAATACATCTTATACCATCGGATAAAGGCAAGCAATTCTCTCTTTTCTTTACTGTATTTTCCTCGTTTTTCCTCCAATATTTTCTTAGTTTTATAACAAATATTAGGTTTTAGTCAATTTTCCTTCATATATATAAATTTTAATCCACACGTATTTTTTTAGTTGCAATAAGGACAAAATAAAATTGACTGGACCAAAATACCCTTAATCACAAGCGTCTGTTTCTTTCCTTCCGTCCGGATCTATCTCACGCCCAATCATATTTTCCGATGCATCGGAGCCACAATCTGCGGTCAAAAATTTGCCTCTGAGAACAAATTGCCTTTGTTGAAGAATGTGCTCCTTCCAAAGACTAAGTGGGTTCATGCTTGCCTTCAGATGCTCAAATCCTCCTTGGATGCAGGTTCTTCATTTAATCCCTCAAAACACATCCATCTGATTATCACTTTCTGAGATATAAGTTTGATAAATTGATACTGATTCGGTCATATTTGGCCAGGAAGTTTGTTATTGAGCTGCATTTACAAGCATTTTTAGCAAAAAAATTGGCTGGGGGGCAAAAAATTTATGTTGTGTCGATGGTTGCGTCGTTTTGACTTTGATAGTACTATTTCATTCTTTTTCAGCAAAACACCAACCTTTTTCAACATATTTCAATTCTTTTTCTTGGGTGATTCATCATCGAAATCCTCGGGATACGGGGTGTAGATCTCTTTGTCTTCTTTCTACTTCTTTTTTCTTCAGCAGGATTTATGTGAAATTTCTTTTAGATGAGAAATTATTTTGATGACCTAAATCCACAGATTCACTTGAATTTGGGTGGTTATTACCATGATTGTCTTTTGAAATGGGTGTTGGTGCTAGGAATTCCTTTAATTTTATACCCTTTTTCCATCGTTTCTCTTTCGTTGTTATTAATACTAAGGTACAATTTCCTACAGATATGTGATTCGTGGCATTTTCTGTAATTTTTGGTAAGTGATTCACGATTGAGTCATCATCTAAGGCTGGCCAAATCATAATAGGCAGAAGATTTTCTTTTTACTTTTTTCTGTTGCAGTTATTTGTTCATATTAGGTCGATGCTAATACAAGGTATTACCTCAGATTACTTGAAAAATTGCATATATTATTGCTCAAGATTACACTTACATTTACCATTAATATAATTGCTTCGGCAATGTGCTAGGACATACAGATCCATGGTGTGCAGAACTCTAGTTTATTAATTTTTCTGTTCTAATTTTTTTATTAGAACATAAATAATGCCACTCAAAAAAAAAAAAAAACATAAATAATGGTAGGTATGTTGTGGTTGATCATATTGGTGATCCCACGGTTTAAGGTTTCGTTTAAGAATGCATCTATGATGTTTTAAAGAAAATTGATTGTGTTTTTTACTTGGTTCATATCATTAAGCTTTCTAATAGACTAGTGTTACTTTGTTGTTGTGTTACTTTGTTGGTGTTAATAGTTCTGTTGAGAACAAAAATAATAGTAGGTCTGTTGTGGTTGATCATATTGGTGATCCCACAGTTTAATGTTTCGTTTAAGGATGCATCTATGATGTTTTAAAGAAGATTGATTGTGTTTTTTACTTGGTTCATATCATTAAGCTTTCTAATAGACTAGTGTTACTTTGTTAGTGTGTTGCTTTGTTGGTGTGTTACTTTGTTGAGAACAAAAATAGACTAGTGTGTTACTTTGTTGGTGTGTTACTTTGTTGAGAACAAAAATAGACTAGTGTGTTACTTTGTTGGTTTGTTACTTTGTTGGTGTGTTACTGTGTTACTTTGTTGAGAACAAAAATAGACTAGTGTGTTACTTTGTTGGTGTGTTGAGAACAAAAATAGACTAGTGTGTTACTTTGTTGGTGTGTTACTTTGTTGAGAACAAAAATAGACTAGTGTGTTACTTTGTTACTTTGTCGGTGTGTTACTTTGTTGAGAACAAAAATAGACTAGTGTGTTACTTTGTTGGTGTGTTACTTTGTTAAGAACAAAAATAGACTAGTGTGTTACTTTGTTGGTGTGTTACTTTGTTGAGAACAAAAATAGACTAGTGTGTTACTTTGTTAGTGTGTTACTTTGTTGGTGTGTTACTTTCTTGATTCAAATGGTTATGTTTGTGTTTTTTTGTATTCAGAAAATTGGAGGAGCCTAGATTCTCTATTGATGAAGCCAAGCCGATGCTATTTGATGCATTTTCTGCTTCATACATCTTTCATGGAGTTTGATGTGGTGCGGGTTTGAAGGATGAATGTCCATAGATGGTAAAACATACGCTTTTGTCTTCAAGAACTTGAAGAATGTTTTAGTTTCATCAATATGCTTTTTGATTACATCCAATAGTATTAGGTTTTTATTCTCTTGATTCCCCCGGAGTTGCATCTCCATAATGCTTTCATAGATTGTTTCATTAGGATACGAAGCATTTTTTGATAGATTGTTGTATTATGCAACGTTAATGGTGATATTTTGGATGTTAATAAAACGTGTCACCGCTTTCGTGTCATCATATTCGGTGTCATCATATCGTTACTTATCGCACATCATCATTTCGCTTCGTATTCTTGTATTCGCGTATTCTTGTATCAACTATTCTTTAATTCTTGTATCATATTATTATTCTTGTATCAGTAAAAAAAGTTCGCGATAAATTCGGCTTTCAAATTCTACGTCCAAAAGGTATAAAACGTGGTCTCAAAATGAAGATAATAAAAAATATGAATTTTGGTGAAACAAATTTGACGATCGGTTATTAAATCAAAAGTTACTACCGCTTATAAAAAAACGCCCGCATAATATAAATATTTTTTCGCCTTTCAAAATATACGCTTAAGGATATCGATTTGGGCTCAAATCAAGAGCAGAAAAAACATGAATTTTGGTGAAAAATTTCGATGATCGGAAGTATAAAACAAAAGCTACGAATGCTTAAAAAAGAAAAACCTGAACGTGAAGCACAGGATTGAAGGATATGCATATCACAGCGCGCGCGCGTTATTTTTAATAAAAGGGTATTTTTGTCCGTCTGAAATTTTTTTGTCCTTTTTGCAACTAAAATATTAAATGTGTCCTATTTATTCGTTTTGTAATGGTTTTTGTCCTTTTCCCTCAATCCCCCTATACGACTTTAATTAATATATCATATCCACTCGTTAAATAAAAATTATACTCAAACATCAGTTTATTTTTTGGGAAATAGTATGTGCACGTTTGTGTAGTGTATTTTCCACTACATCAACTATTTTCATTGATGGAAGTGATGAATTATTTATTGTGATGGGTCCTTAAAAAATGAATGGTGTTGATTGCGTTGTGTTAAGGATGTTGTGGTGAATTGAGTAGTGGATATATCACTACTCATTTTTTTTACTACTAGAAATAATAATTTAGAGTACATTCAGGGCAGACATATGATTCCGGGCGATAGGGAGAAAATTCTAAAAAATATTTGTAATAAGAAAAGTATAGGTATTGTTTTTTTTTTATCCCCTATGATTCGGAAAAAAAAAACTACTATACATTGCAAAATAAATACGACTATACATTTCCCTTTATATGTTGAAAAACTACTACATATCGCATTATCCGAACACATTGACACTTCTACTTCTATCAATAAAGTTTTCAAACACTACAAACAATGTTCTTAAAGAAAACCAATGTTTCGAAACCGATTAATATTTTTTTAAATATATCATTGTGATAATAACTATGTATTTTTATTTACATGATAAAAGTTTTATGTCAAATTATCGATTTATTATAGAATGTAAAGACGAATATAAATTTTATGGGGAGCAAAAAGATACATAATATATATATAGTAGTGTATTTTTCCGGGTTCGAGGGAAGGGCGCGTGCCCCCTACCTTTGGGCGGATCCGCCCCGAGTAGATTGGAAAAATGAATTGAATAAACTTAAAAAATGACGTTAGTTTTTTTTTACTTATATATATATATGAAAGAATATATCAAATCTTTCATTTGCGTTCAAATTTCAAGAGAGTCGCAGCATTCACAAAGAGTAAGCATCATTTTTTATCCCCAAAATAATATAAAATAATAATACATATCCCTATTTTACAACATCTCAATTCAAAAACCTCTACAACAGCATCCATATCCTTATCCCTATAACATTTCAAATATTATTAAATAATACATATTCTACCTCACAACCCTATTCATACACATTAAATATTTATTATTTCACTCCAGCAGCATCCATATCCTTATCCCTATAATTTTTAATAATTAAATATGTTTAGGGACGTGAATAGTGCATCCCCACAAGTAGGGATGCACTGTTCATATCCCTAAAAATAAGTAGGGATATGGACTCTGCTGTGGGAGCTATTTGGGATAAACTCTATTTTTTATTTTTATTTTAGATATAGGACACCATATAGTAGCTTCCTTCATTATGAATGTCCTCGAGTCCATCATATAGGGACAGTGTTTTAAACTTAAATGGTTGAGAAGACAAATCACTACATGTGTTACTACATTTTTGTACATGTGTTACTACATGTTTGTCCTTCTCAACTATTTTAGATTAAAACTTGTCCTTTACAACCTTTAACCTAAATCTTTTCAATTTTCTTTTATAGTTATGATAGTATTATTTCTACATTATTTTAAGATAAACAAAAAAAAGCTACAATAAAAAAAATATACAGAATAACTAGAAGAAAAAGGAAAAGAAAAGAGAGCGTGAAGTTGACAGCTGGAAAAAAAAGCACAGAAGTTGTCAAAAAGTAAAAAGGTCAACATAAGGGTATTTCAGACCAACTGCTCTGGCATTAGCAGAGCAAATTGACAATAATAGCGTCATTTAACGTGATGAAGATAAATTGAAAATACGACTTTACCTTTCATTAAAGATATTTAAAAAGTTAATTATGAATAAAAGGTGATAAATAAAGGAAATATCTTTTCACATAAATTTTTATCTTAAAGATACGATTTTTTTTTCCAATTTCGCTTTATTTTTTTTTATTTTACGCGCTCATTCATTAATTAAAAAGTTTGGTGAGAATATGACACATTATCCATATCAAATATGGTCGAATATACGTGTTGAGAGTCCACACCGATTGATTCGACCATATTTTAGTAGAATGTTTGAAGTTTTCCAAACTCATACATAGTCGAGCATCATTCGACCAATATTGAGTCCGAATACTTCTACACATTTCGCATCTAGAATTGGGTCGATAACAACAACAATATAAGAGCACCACTATTGATTCTCGATCGATTTTGAGATGTAATATTAAAAGTTTTTTGTACTCAATTTTAGTCGTAATGTCTTTCGACCGGTATTGAGTATGAAAAACATTCAAAATTCGACTAGAATAAAATCAAGATATCGATCGTATTCGACTCAAATTGGGTCGAATGGTCTGCTGTAATGAATTGACCATAAATTGGCCGTAATAGTATATATTTTCCGACTCATTTACGGTCAGAATGGCAGGCGTATGGAATATCCAAACGAAGCCCACTCTCGGCTCTTGATAAATGTAAACAACATTTGTGTGAAAAGATAGTCCCTAAATAAAAAATTGTGATTGTTTAGGCTTGAAATTTGATCAATTAAAAGTTTAAGGTTGTAAATTGATCAAAATACATAGTTTAAGGTTGTAAATCGAGCAAATAATAGTTTAAGGTGTAAATTTTTCATAGTGTATAGTTTGAGAGGGTAAATTCCAATTCTCCCTTTAAAAATTTAATCAGGCTATAAGGTCGCATAAAAAAAATCAAGCTATAAGGACTAAGAAAAAAACAATTTGTTTATAAAGACAATCATGAACTATTCTTCCTGTCTGTTGGAAACTAGAACTTTCTTCCGGCATCATAAGAAATACGTGGGTAAGTACGATCCTGATCTTCTCTGTCTGTTGGAAACTAGAACTTCTAGTCGTAAGGCAAAGAGGATTTTGAAATTTAGCAATTTCTCAAACTTTGTGTGGTAGAGGCGCGAGGGTTTCAGGAGGATTATGGTGTTTCTGGAAAAAGACTAGCATGACTCTTAATTTACTTCCTTGCACGAATCACTGCCTGAATGTTGCCGTAATGCAAAATAATAATGTTTCTTGGATTTTATCGATGATTTATGCTCCCCCTACTCCAAGTGTTCGCAATGAATTCTGGAAGTACTTGGAGCGAATCAATTATGTTCTTCAGAAGCCTTGGTGTCTCATTGGGGATTTTAATCAGGTGATTAATCAAGAGGATAAATGGCGTGGCAGAGCCATTGGTGGAATTAATGTTGAAAGCCTTCGTGAATTTGAACACTGTAACTTGAGATTGCATATCAGGGACCACAGTTTACTTGGGAGGGACCAATATTTAAAGGCACGAGAATTTTGGAACGTTTAGATCAAGGTTGGTGCTCAAGCGATTGGATAGACCTTTTTCCGTAGGCTTCTATAACACATCTTACTAGGATGCACTCCGGTCACTGTCCTCTTCTACTTACTCTGATCCCGCCTGCATGTAAAAAGAAGGTAGTCCGCCGAGCCTATTTCCAGCATGCCTGGCTACAACATTCTGAGTTTCACGGCTTTGTTACGGAAAATTGGCAAGTTCTGGATGGTGATATCTCAAAGGTGATCGATAACTTTATGAAAGCTGCTATGAAATGGAATAAGGAGGTGTTTGGTAATATTTTCTTTAAGAAGCAAAATGCTCTTAACCGCATAGAAGGTATTCAAAGATCCCAGAGTAAACGACCATCAACCTTTCTAATGAACCTTGAAAAACAGTTGTTGGAAGATTATAACAATATTCTGGACCAAGAGGAATCATTTTGGCATCAAAGGTCCCAACTTCAGTGGTTCGTGGATGGGGAAAAGAACACTCGGTATTATCACAAAATCGCACAGATGAGGAAACAACGTTCTCGAGTTACTATGCTTAAAAGAATTGATGGTTCTTGTACTGAAGATGAAAATGAGATCAAGCAAATAATACAACAACATTTTATTAATATTCATGCAAGCAGTTCAGCCGACATTGATAGGGAACAACCTATAACTTTGCCTATGCTTGATGAGTCAGACTTGTGATTGCTGAACCGAAATGTTTGTGAAAATGAGATTGCTACGGCTATTTTTGAAATGGGTTCGAACAAAACAGCAGGCCCAGACGGCCTACCTCCACTTTTCTATAAACGTTGTTGGGACGTTGACGGACTTTTTCTAGGCTATCAATCCTTACCGGCAGTGTACCGGGTCAAATTGTAGTGCTAGTCCGGTGAGTCAGTCGTATCCTCGTGAAATGAAGGCATAATTCAAAGTGTGGTTAAACACCAAGAAGCTATTATTAACTCGATCTAAGTCGCAGTTTTTACCATTTTCCTCAGGTTAGATAGTTAGATTGTTAGTAAAGCAGTAAATAAATATATAAATATAAAACTAGATAATATATATATTTTTGGATCTAGCCAAGAATACGTTATCGAATTACGATCTCTTTTAGTAGAAATAAATGAGATGATCTTTTCCTTGATGCAAGGAGGTCAATTATATATGAACCAATGTACTCCTAAGCTGTACAACTCCTCCTCACACGAGCGTATGAAATTGTCATACGCCTAGTCATCTCATCCAATGTCATCTTAAGCACGGGTCACTCCGCTTTGTCATTCGCCAATTTTAAGATTGATTCATTAAACAGTGATTTTAACGTAATAATATCGTGAGCACAATTTTAATAAGATTTATCTCTCCCAAGATAAATCGCCTCGGTAGGAAATCGGATTCCGTTGTCACGCTTTCACTCGCCAATTTTACCCTCCGGTCTTTCTATTACGATCTCGTATTCTAATCGCGAGTTGTCAATTCATTAGATTACGTTTCTAGTAAAAATCGAGTGGCTAATTCAATTTTTACTTTCATTAAGTGCAAATAGAAAGAGATTCATTATAATTGGTTTTAATCATTATTACGAGTCAATCATCCGTGATCTATAAAAGATAACTAATTCATTTATATCTTGGCTAGATATATTTTTAGCTTAACATCATTATTATAAGTAATATATAAATAAAAATAGAAATAATAAACATAATAACATTAGAATATATTACCGATTACAATCATTGAAGCGAAGTCGTTTCCACCGGATATAACATAACAAAGCTTCAAATCAACAATCTTCGATAATTATTCCGCCATTACAACGATGCTATAACGACTTTATTTATATATATAAAAATATATATATACATACATAGACATATACGTATATAAGGGCCCCAAAAATAAAAATAAAAGAAGAAGAGAAAAAGAGAGGAGATATATATCTATCATATATATATATATATATATATATATATATATATATATATATATATATATATATATATATATGTGATCTAAAAATAAAAAAAAAAAGAAGAAGAAGAAGGAGATTGTAACGCCCGCTTCCTCCCGGATACTGAGCCCTTATCCGGAAGAGAAACGTTCATGCCGTATAGCATTAAATAAATCTAATATTATACGCAAGCCTCTACGCCGTCAGATCAAATAAAAGCAAACGGAAGCTAAAAAGACTCGGGTAAAATCATAAAAGCTACTATGAATAGAAATTAACAATGTTAAAGATGGATAGTTAATATTACAACGATCAAAAACCCAAAGACTTATACAATACGATGCCTTAAAAGTAGAAGTACAACAAGTCTAATAAACGAATCTATAACTAATCTAGTACAACCTTTACAAAGAAAATAATCTAAGCTTCACAAGACTTTAAGTCTTCAAAATCTGTCTGCTCACACTTGATCAACTCCTGCTCGCCTTCTCACCCCACAATGCATACAAAAGAAAATGCAAAGGAGGTAAGTACAAAGTACTTAGTAAAAGTGAGAAGCTACGACAACAATTAAGATTTATAAAGAAAAGATATTTAATCGCTTAGTTAGTTATCTTTGTGTGACCGACTCAATCTAGTGGTTCATTTCATGTCCATCAACATGAATTGACTAAACGCTTCTACTTAGCTTATCTTTGTTGCGTCATTACTCAAGGACATCGCGCATGGCGCTCATCACCAAGATATACTTGCTAACTAACGGTGATTAGCACCGATTAGCTCCGGGTCTCCCGGTATGCGATACGCCCGATGGATTTCCTCCACTACCCTTAAGCCGCTTAAGGCCAGCAGTTGTTGTCCACCTTTTATGAACGTATCACATCGCCGATATGGAATAAAGTCTAACCGAGAATAGATGATGCTTTAGCTTTTACTACACATATGTAAGTATTGATGTGAATTAACTAGCCATCCCTAGTGTTTTCAAGTAAGCTCCTCTCATCTCCTACTCTCGCATTCTGACCACTGTAGACACCGACAAGTCCTAGCAAATACACAGATAGTGATGAACTCTAGTTCACCAAAGCACAAGCCCTTTCATGTCCTTCCGACGGATCCGAACTTCAACTCCCTTTAAGAGTACATTCGGTGTTTTAACTGAACGCATCAGAAGTACAATCGAAGCTAGTTCATTTTTAGTTAATCTTAATATATCATAATTAAAAGCTCAAACCAATAAATAACGTAACATTGAAGCCTGAACTAAATTGAATCGATTAAGATCAACAAAATAAGGTAAACCGAACAAACACCCGTCTGAAACCCTAAACGCTCGTTTAAACCCTATTGGACGCCCGTCCAAACCTATGGACGTCGTCCCATCAGAATCGACGCCCGTCCACCTAAAGACGCTACAACCTGTATGTAAAATCACTCCTCAAATGCCCGTCCGCCTAAGGCAAACGCCCGTTTGAGTTTCTAAGCTTCCAGACGCCCGTCCGCTTATGCAGACGCCCGTCCACCTGCGTTTTTCCCAAAACGCTAAAACCTTCAAAACACGATCTCTAAACCGTTTCTAACCTAATTAACATCAAATTAACTTGAAAGTAGAACATAGAAAAACATATCTAATCAAACTATAGCATCTATGATCATTGATCAACGAAAAGACACACCTTCCTATCATCTAAACACCTTAGAACTTGATCTCAACCTTATAAATGATAATTGGAATCATAGGAAGAGCCTCTTACCTTAATTGCCTCGCAACACCGACAACAAAACACCCAAAGAATCGCAACAATTGTTGATCCTCAACCCCAAAACCTATGTGATCAACAAGAAACCCTAAAATCCTATTTCTTGTTTGAAAACCGAAACTGAAAGAGCCTGAAAAACAGAAGATTACCTGGGTTTACTGCCGTGAAACTATTTTTAGATTAATCTACGCTTCAAGACGATCGCTTCGACTACTCATGGTCTGCAAAACAGAGCTACGGATTAAAAGATATGAATTTTTCAAGAATCGAACCCTACGAATACCGAAAACTAGGGCTAAACCGAAAACTTACGAAATCGAGAGATGTTATTTTCCAAAGTTGCGCGCTCCTCGCGCTGATTACTTTTCTCTCTCTGCGGCATCTTGATCGGATGAACGGATTGATCACACGGTTGAAGTTTACGTTCTCCCATTTTCTGGCATCTTCTGCGTTGGTTGCCTCTCATTGTGTCGCCTCTCTCTTTTTTCGAATAATAACGTGATGAACTAATGAATTAATTTGGGGATTAATTCCTTTTATAGCCATTTAATCAAATTTATTAATTAAATAACTAAATCCTTTAATTAATTCCTTTTCACTTAAATAAATGGGACAAACAATAATTAGGTCGTAGTAAATACACCCAATGACTATTTTACCCTTTTACGAAAAGTGGGAATGTCACATTCCTTCCCCCTTAAGAGGAGTTTCGTCCTCGAAACTCGAATGTAACCGAGAGGTACTTGAACTCTGGACTTTGCGAAGCGTTTCGTCTCTTAACTCGTGCAGTCTTCTTCTTCTTCTATCTTCCAACTCTTCTACTTGTTTTGAGCTATCTCAAGGTGGCGACGATCTACTTCAATCTTTTGTTGGCTTGTCAGATCAACTCTGGTCTCGTGATTCTGTTGTCGCCCAATTCATCCCAGAAACTCGTGTTCTTCTATCTCTATCTTCATGAAAGATCGCCAGTAGTACTGTTCCAATTCTTGTACTTCTTGGTCGCTCCGAGAGGAACTGCAATTGTCATCTCGAGGTTATCATTCTTCATTGTCCTTCCCGTTCTTCCGCATTCAGAACCCAAAGCTGATTCCAATGCCAATTGTTGCCATCTTCATCTGACTCGTGACCAAATGGCTGGTTGGGCCCCAGCCACTCACTTGTAACCGTAAACAACTGGATCTTTGTCTTGCTTCTTTTACGAACTCATCGACTACCTCAAATCTTGTAATCATCGGTTCCACACTCTTTGATTGCTCCTGCTGACCTATACCCGGAAAGCTGAATCTTCCCAGCCGAAACTGCACTTTTGGCACACTTGACTTCTTTCGATCCCAACTTCCATCATGGCACCACAAGCTTGCTGAAGAACTACAAGGATTCTGGCTGAAAAACTTCTGAGACTTCTTGGGGATGGGGAACATGCATTTACCATACCTTCTCTCTGACGGTCTGATTCAATCCTTATGCCCAATAGGGTTATCTTGGAAAATAAAAGAAGTTGAAAAGTGACAAGTTGAGTACCAGGGTGGTATATCAACTAGGTAAGCCAAGGAAGGGTACAATGCACTTGAAATAAGGAAGGTTGCTTGAGTTACAAGCAAACCATGAAAAATCCGTGTTGAGAAAAGTTGAAGTTGGTTCCGGAATGAAGAAGGAGGCACTGTATCATAATACACAAGATAGCCACCAGAAGGAAAACGAAAGAACACCTTGCAGAGGAAGTTCTTTTGAGAGTGTGAAATTCTGCAAGTTACGGTGGTCTACAAGGACTTCAGAGGCAACTTGGAAGAATGGTAATAGGCTTTCATATAAACCTTTAGAAAGTGGAGACGTTAAAGGAAACATCACCAGATGGACTTGAAGATATTCTCAATGTATGAAAAGAGAACACCGAGCTTGAGAACATTAAGGAAGTGACCTTGATTGTTAATCATTTGATTAACAAGGATGGATGTTGGCGAACTAGAAAAAAAATCTTCAGTTCACATGAGTTTCATAAGGGAAACATCACACAACGGAAAAGCAAAGTAAAGGTGCAAGGTCGAGCACCAGAAGGACTAGAAAGATAGAAAACAAAAGAGAGCAAGAATTTCATCATGAAGGAGCCATGGAGACAAAACGAGTACACCAAAAGGTCTCAGAGCAAGATAAACACTTGTCAAGAAGTGTCCAAGTTTGTAATAGTCAAAGAGAGGTTATTACGAGATTTAAAAGAAATAGAGATTTCCCTCAAGGAATTGTAAGGGAATATCAAAAGTCTGGATAAGTAAGCGGTAAGCAGGATTTTTAAGTGAAGAGGAAACGACACTTAAGAATTGTTGGGTAAGGTTTGATTTCCAAGAATTAATTCGAAGTTTCAAAGGAAGTTTAAACGATTGTTGGTGATTCAAAACAAAGATTCAAGGTTGCACTACTCGAGAGGAATAGTACACTGCCAAGGAATAAATGCTCAAGGTTAAAATAAAATAGACTTTCAACCGGTGTAACAAAATTGGAATAGAAATGCCAAACAGAAAGTGGGAAGTCAAAATGATGTATATGGCGGTTCATGGCTCTAAATGGCCCGAAAGAGATTTAAAACTGAAGCGTACAAGGTGCAATAACCTGAAATGGAGATCAAAAGTTTAGGAACTCAAACGTCGATTGGCTAAATAAGTTCGGAAGGCATCTTGAAAAATTCTGCCTTCTGCTTGAAACTAGTTTAGCAAAAATTGATTGAAGGTTAAAGATAAGTAACTGAAGAGGAATGTCATGATAGGCTTAAAAATTTGACCAGTGAAAGAAGATATGCATACCTTAAAGAAACAGGCAGCATTAGGTGAAATAGTTACAATATCGACACTACCCTTAGGAGGGGAGCTGAGAATAAACACAAGTAAAGTATAAAAAAAATGTTCTGACATCAAAAGGCTTAGTCAAATTTGAATTTGAAATGGATGATGGGAGTGCAACACTGCAGAGAGGATTTGTTGAGTTTAAAGATCTCAAATGAGGGATTATCTGAGAAATAAAATACCAGATAATGTATAATTACAAAAGGGCACGAAAAGGGTCTGAAAATCAAACATGGCATGCTGGAGTATAGAATCTTGGTTCTTGTATAAAACTACAAAAGAAACTATAACGTTAGCTTTACAAGTATCCTACTAAAAGATTTAACTCAGGAAGATATCAGACTTCAGGGAACTCCTAAACATAACAGTCGTAACTTACTACCCTCTTAGCCCAAACTCTAAGTCAAGGAGGTGAAAATCCCTTTTAGGTTGCTGTGTAGGATTTTTACTCTGGTTCTGACATTATCGATTTGTACAGAACAAACGAAGAAGAATTTGAGCACGACCCAAAGAGAAAAGATTTAGATACCGGAGTTTTCCAGGTGATATAAAAATATTAGAATTTTCGAATGAAAGTAAGTTGGTCAAAAACAGTTATTTCTGACGATTGCACAAGCTGCCAGAATTTTCAGATTAATAAACACTGTGTTGAATTGCAAATCGAGATCAAACGAAAAAGAATCTGAACTTAATTCCAAAATGGAAGCTGTAGATAAAATTGTTGTCTGCAACATATCAAAAATTCAGGTCATTTGAAGATGTTTAACCTGTTCAAAACAGAAGAAGAAGTGAAGGTGCTGCTGCAGATTTTCTGGACAGAGTGTCCGGTATAAACATGAATTTCCTGAATAATCCGTAATGATTATCGAGTTGGTGTAAAAAGAGAAATCGTAGATAAGACAGAAATCCACTTTGATGAAAATTTGCAGAATTTTTAGAGTAGGGGAAGACAGTCTTATGTTAGAGGGAAAACACGGAAACAAAAACATTCACTCATGTTGGGTAAATCCAAACTCAAGGACAATGAAAAGTATGTGCCAAAGTAAGAGACCTTTATCACTATGAGTTGAAACGACTGAGGAGTACTTGGGAATAATAGGGTTACACATGGAGTTCGTGTAGAACCATCTCAAGCAAAGCAAAGGTCAAAGAATGTTGATGAACTCAACCAAGTGATAGTGAAAAGAGAAAGTGGGGGACTTGTAGAGCTGAATCAAATATCATTCTCTACAAAGTTAGGCCAAGATAAAATTAAACTTAGATATTCATGTGTAGAGAAGGTGAAGAGATTTCAATAGGGAAAGTAAGGGAAAAAGAAATCAACCAAGAGGACCTCGACTTTAAGGTGTAGGCATAAGACTCCGATCCCAAAGCTTTACTTAAGGGGTTTCACTTAACCCTATGTGACAAGATACGGTTTGGAACTTCAAAAGAAGAAAGAGTTTCTACTAAGGATACTAGAAGGGACAAAACCTGAGGTGATCACATGAAAGATGTGAACTGAGAACTCAACCTAACCTTCGTCTAAGATGACTCTTCACTTGGTCCTAATGCAACCTAACCACGGTTTAAGGATTCTTAGTCTTACGAGGATTACCACCAAGCTCAAGTTCTAAAAGGTCTAAAGGAATCCTTATCTTAGAGGTAGAGATGCCTAGGATTAAAAGACGCTTCTCTCGATACCAATCAGAACGCCCGCTCCCGGATACCGAGCCCTTATCCGGAAGAGAAACGTCGGGCGCCAGTATAGCATTAAATAAATCTAATATTATACGCAAGCCTCTGCCGTCAGATCAAATAAAAGCAAACGGAAGCTAAAAAGACTCGGGTAAAATCATAAAAGCTACTATGAATAGAAATTAACCATGCTAAAGATGGATAGTTAAGATTACAACGATCAAAAACCCAAAGACTTATACAATACGATGCCTTAAAAGTAGAAGTACAACAAGTCTAATAAACGAATCGCAAATTCTAATCTAGTACAACCTTTACAAAGAAAATAATCTAGAAGCTTCACAAGACTTTAAGTCTTCAAAAGCCGTCGTCTACACTTGATCAACTGTTGTTCGCCTTCTTACCCCACAATGCATACAAAAGAAAATGCAAAGGAGGTAAGTACAAAGTACTTAGTAAAAGTGAGAAGCTACGACAAAGAATTAAGATTTATAAAGAAAAGATATTTAATCGTTTAGTTAGTTATCTTTGTGTGACCGACTCAATCTAGGGTTCATTTCATGTCCATCAACATGAATTGACTAAACGTTTCTACTTAGCTTATCTTTGTTGCGTCATTACTCAAGGACATCGCGCATGGCGCTCATCACCAAGATATACTTGCTAACTAACGGTGATTAGCACCGATTAGCTCCGGTCTCCCGGTATGCGTATACGCCCGATGGATTTCCTCCACTACCCTTCACCGCTTAAGGCCAAGCAGTGTTGTCCACCTTTTATGAACGTATCACATCGCCGATATGGAATAGTGTCTAACCGAGAATAGATGATGCTTTAGCTTTTACTACACATATGTAAGTATTGATGTGAATTAACTAGCCATCCCTAGTGTTTTCAAGTAAGCTCCCTCTCATCTCCTACTCTCTCGCATTTCTGAACCACTAGACACCGACAAGTCCTAGCAAATACACAGACGATGATGAACTCTAGTTCACCAAAGCACAAGCCCTTTTCATGTCCTTCCGACGGATCCGAACTTCAACTCCTTTAAGAGTACATTCGGTGTTTTAAATCGAACGCATCGTAAGTACAATCGAAGCTAGTTCATTTTTAGTTAATCTTAATACATCATAATTAAAAGCTCAAACCAATAAATAACGTAACATTGAAGCCTGAACTAAACTGAATCGATTAAGATCAACAAAACAAGGTAAACCGAACAAACACCCGTCTGAAACCCTAAACGCTCGTTTAAACCCTATTGGACGCCCGTCCAAACCTATGGACGTCCGTCCACTGTAACTGGACGCCCGTCCACCTAAAGACGCTACAACTCAGATGTAAATCACTCTCAAACGCCCGTCCGCCTAAGGCAACGCCCGTTTGAGTTTAAGCTTCAGACGCCCGTCCGCTTACGCAGACGCCGTCCACTGCGTTTTCCCAAAACGCTAAAACCTTAGAAACACGATCTCTAAACCGTTTCTAACCTAATTAACATCAAATTAACCCCAGTAGAACATAGAAAAACATATCTAATCAAACTATAGCATCTATGATCATTGATCAACGAAAAGACACACCTTCCTATCATCTAAACACCTTAGAACTTGATCTCAACCTTATAAACGATAATTGGAATCATAGGAAGAGCCTCTTACCTTAATTGCCTGCAACACCGACAACAAAACACCCAAAGAATCGCAACAATTGTTGATCCTCAACCCCAAAACCTATGTGATCAACAAGAAACCCTAAAATCCTATTTCTTGCTGAAAACCGAAACTGAAAGAGCCTGAAAAACAGAAGATTACCTGAGTTTAATGCCATGAAACTATTTTTGGATTAATCTACGCTTCAAGACGATCGTTTCGACTACTCATGGCTGCGAAACAGAGCTACGGATTAAAAGATATGAATTTTTCAAGAATCGAACCCTACGAATACCGAAAACTAGGGCTAAACCGAAAACTTACGAAATCGAGAGATGTTATTTTCCAAAGTTGCGTCTCCTCGCGCTGATTACTTTTCTCTCCTGCGGCATCTTGATCAGATGAACGGATTGATCACACGGTTGAAGTTTACGTTCTCCCTTTTTCTGGCATCTTCTGCGTTGGTTGCCTCTGTTGTGTCGCCTCTCCTCTTTTTTTCAGAATAATAACGTGATGAACTAACGAATTAATTTGGGGATTAATTCCTTTTTATAGCCATTTAATCAAATTTATTAATTAAATAACTAAATCCTTTAATTAATTCCTTTTCACTTAAATAAATGGGACAAATAATAATTAGGTCGTACTAAATACACCAATGACTATTTTACCCTTTTACGAAAAGTCGGGATGTCACAGAGATGGACGAGAAGAAAGAGATGGGAAAGAAGAGGGGAAATGGGAAAGAAGGGGGCAAAGATTTTTGATGGATTTAGGGGGGTATTTATAGGAAATCTTGATCCGTATTGTCAAAATTCGTCTATACGGTATCGCAGTTCAGTAAAATGGCCATATCTTGAGTTGTAGACCTCCGATTGACATGATTCAAGAGGCATTGGAAAGCTTATTTGAAGATCTACAACTTTCATGAAGGACTCTTCTTCAGAAAATGTCTTTTGGATGGGCCATTCGCTCGTCGAAGATATTTCTCGATTTCCACTAAATCGAATCGATTAGCCACTTGACCACTTGACTTAATGATACTTGAGTTGTAGAAGTCCGATTGACGTGATTCAAAATGCGTTGGAAAGCTCTTTCAAAGATCTACAACTTTCATTAAGGACACTTCTTCAGAAAATGCCGTTTTAATGAGCCATTTATTTGTCGAAGATATAATTCGTTAGTGGTACCACTAACTACTCAGCCACTTAACCACTTAAGTTAGTGGCACACTCTTATATCCCTAAAAATACCTCTTTTAGGCCTCAAAACGTGTCATTACTCGGGATTTTGGTCAACCTATAATTCTGCAATAAACCACCAAAATACCAAACGTAAATCCGACACGACATTCCGGTTACTAAACCGGTACAAAACCTATAAAAACTTATAAAAATACGATAATTTATATAATAACAACTATTTATATATTTGGATAAAATTAAGTAATTATTGACTTAAATTGGTACAATAATGCTCAAAGTGGTATCAATATTAGGGTAAAATGTCGTAATAATGATCATTAATTTGTCTCTCATCACAACTCCCCACTTAGCTTTTGGTCGCCTCTCGAAAGAAAACAAGCGATAAAAGCAAAATGAATGAGAGATAAATTCATAAAGATATAAGATATAAGGGACAACCAGATGCTGCAACCATTAGAATTACAACCAGGCGTTAACCTCAATATAAATGTATAACAGAGTGTGTGTGTGACAAGCCTTTTCAATTTCCACTATCCTCTCTTGAATAATTCAAGCAAACGCACAAATATCCATTCAGACAATTCTAATGACTTTCCTAGGTATAAAGCGATAATGCCCCCACACAAAGTTCTCCCGTGTACTTATTAGGATAATCCCTAAAGCATATCATTCAGTTTATACTGGGGATAGTCAGGATATAACTAAGTTTTCAACCATATTTCCATTTTTTATTTTATATTTTTTTCATTTGTAGCATATGCCTTCATTCCCAAAGAATAGGACGTTTAGTGATAACACCCTAGGCCGGACTACTATCATCGAGCAATGGAGCTTTTAAACCTCATAGTGATATAGACGCGTTTATGATAACGCCTCATCGCACTCAAATCATTGGTAGCTACATCCGAGATATAAATAGTTCATCTTTATTTTTATTATTATTTTTTTTTACATTCTTCCTTTCATTTCACTTAACTTATATCCTTTCTATCACATTCAAACCTTCAGATATTCACAAAGATAATGCTCAAAAGTTAGGTACTAAGTTACTTTGCAATTATCTATAGAATAACCACTAGGATACTTGAATGGATCTGATTTAAAATTTTCCGCTTCAATATCAAAGGCTTTACGTGAAGGAATTCATGTTACACAAATATATTTGGAATTACAATGCACTTACGGTTCACGTTGGTTATACACATCCAAATTGATCATTATATCTTCAAATCCATGAAATATATACCTTATACAATTTATTTTAATCAACTAAATAATGCTCGAAAAAAATCGAAAACTAAGGGATTTATTGATACAAAATAAACATTAATTCCATTGCTAGACCAACGACTCCACTCCCCACTCCCCACTTACGAACTTACATTGTCCTCAATGTAAAGTGAGTGTAAATAAGCTGTTGGGAAAGCAATGTGCACTAAAACAAGTCAAAACAAATACTCGGATGATATTAAAGGGTGGGTGGGTGGGTTAAAGTTATGACCTCCTCAATTCCATAGTATTTGAACTAATACATGTCACACGTTATTTGAAATTTAAAACAGACTAGATCATGAAATGTAACGTATGGCAAAGTATTAACTCTGAGTCTTTTATACCCAGATCCTCAAAGGTTATTTCAAATCGTTCGAACAACCTAATTCCAAGAAATGACGCATTTAAATTTTTCTCTTTTTCTCCATCGGGATTTTCGGATAACCACCTAATCATTCCCTTTTTTAATGACATTCAAACATTCATCCTAAGACTTGGTGAAACAAAATGAAAATCAATCCGAAGTATTCGCAAAGTATCATCCAAAATATGAGTAATTATTATATTTAACATTTTTACGGGCTGCCTCCCGGTAGCGCTTTTGGTTAACGTCGTTTGCTCGACAAACTTAAACAACTAATATAATATACTAAACTAAATGGGATACTTCTAACAATTACTCACCAAAGCATGTAACAATTAAGCACACGAATCAACTAGAAATAAATGCTTAATGAGTAAATAAGAAGGATAGTACCCTGTTTTTACTATATTTATAGTCTATAGCTAGACTTTCTGCTCCGGTTTTCTAATGTACTGGTGGTGAGTCATCCTCATGCACCACATCCTTCTTCAATACTGGTTTCCAACAGAGGTCAGACAATTTCCACCAATCCAAACGATTCTTGACATTTTCCTTTGATTTTCGAGCCTTTGGTTTGTGAGCTTTTACATTATTGCTGAAGTCATCTTCTTCAATTACCTGCGTGTTAGTACGATCCACAGCAAAAGGACACAAAGGGTCCACACAAGAACAAGATTCTAGTGTAGTGCATGGATATTTCAATGAATTGTAAATATTTAAGACAACGCGCTCATCATTAATTCCCAAACTAAGCTCTCCCTTATAAACATCGATTAAAGGGCTATTAATTGTTAAGTGCCGAAAAGTGTCAAGAAAATGTGCATACTTCTTATCCAACTTCATCTCTTTGATTTCCTTTTTAGGGAATGGGAAGTAATTCAAGATCAATTAAAGTATGGTTAGAATGTATACCTCCTTTACCCTTGTCGTTAAAACGAAGATGGTAAAGCTTCCTGGAATGATTGTGCCTTTTGAGGACACTGTGTGTCATCATTCATGCACCTTTTCTTCAAAATATGCACTGGATATGGTGCTGCCCTATCATATTGAATCGAGGTGAATTTGGGTTGAGCCGGATAAGGTTCGGTTTGAATTGGCCTTTCCAAACTTGATTCATTCTCAACATGATCATTGGTCAAGGTCCTACTCATTCTTGGATTTTTGAATATTCTAGGAACCTTGACCCATTCCTCATTCTCACTTTCAGGTTCAATATATCTGTTTTGTCTTAGGAAATCTTCAATAATGTCCTCTTCCTCTTTAGATTCCATGTTTTTCTCATATTTACCATCTAAATCATTCTCTACTTCATTAATTCCGATGTTTTCTAATCCATTACTTCCACAGATCCTTCCACTTCTAGTAATAACAGCATTTACATCACTCAAATCGCTTTCAGTATTACTTGGTAGTCCTCCTGGGGGTCTACTGTTTTTACGTTCCTCTTCTCTACTCAAATGATATTCCAAATTCCGTAATGAAGCTTCTACAATTCTCATTTTGGTATCATGTCCACTTATAGATGTTTTCAACGTACTCATATCCTTAGTGACTGTACCTATAGAAGTCATCATGGTTTCCATATTTTGAGCTTGAGTTGACATCATACCCATCAGATTTTCGATTAATTTCTCCCATTTATCAACTCCTTCAGGTTGAGTTGAACTTTGGGTGACTGGTATGCTTTGAGTGGTATGTTGTGGATACGGTCTAGGTAATGATTGTAGGTTCTGATTCGAGGTATCTCCTAGATAAACTTGATTATTATATGAATTTTCGTATTGAACTGGATACGGTGGTTGTCCTTGCTTACTAGGGGTTTCAGACCAACGAAAAGTAGGGTGACCTCTTCTAATAGCATTAAACGAGTTTGAATATGCATTGTTCAAATTCCTATGTTGCTGTAAAAAACTCACCTTCTCCCTTGAATAACCTTCTGGTTCTTCCATCCCTAATGACACATTATCATGACTTGAGTATTCATTTGGTAAGATATTTTCTGACTTTACATTTTTACTGGCTAATAAGCCGTCAAATTTCCTACTCAAATTCTCCAAGTGTGCTAGAACTTCCGTATTCGATGTATATTCTCCTGCAAATGTTACTTTTCTTGTGTTAGAACCGGTTTCCCACATTCTGTTATTTTTGGAAATCTTTTCTATAGCATCGTAAACTATTTGAGCTTCACTCATCATTAAAGAACCACCACATGCATGATCTACATCTGCACGTGAGTCTCTCCTTAATTTACGACAGAAAAGTTGGATTTGCATATCTAAGGAATAACCATGATCGGGACAAGCTCTTAATAGCTTTTTAAATCTTTCCCACGCATTCCCAAACGTTTCTTCAGATCCTTGTCTAAAATTAGCAATCTCGACTATTAATTCCAATTTTCTACCAGGAGTAAAATACTGCTTTAAGAACTCGGTTTGAATATCCTCCCAACTAGTCAATGAATGATGTGGAAGTGTCGTAAACCAATCTCGTGCTCTTCCTTTTAAAGAAAAGGAAACATAGACATCCTCGTTAATTCCCGATGAGCACCATGACTTTTGATCAGATACACAATTCTTCGAAAAGATAGAGATGATGATGTGGATCCTCATCATCTTCTCCTAGAAATTGGGCTCTTGTGTCAATTAAACAAAAAAGATGAGATTTTATTTCGAAATTATTTGCTCCTTTATTGGGTAAACGAATTGGATTATTAATCTGGTACCTTCTTACGGTCTGATCACATATAGGTCTCGGGTTAGGCTGGTTCTGATTATGCTTATTCCGATTCTGATTATTTCTATTATTCTGATTCTGGTTATTAGGTTGAGGTAAATTCTGATTAAGGTTTTGGCCATGCCCTTGAGCATGAGCAATCCCTTGTTCAGGTGTTTCACCAACGGTTTCGACCATTTTCGTAACTCGATTTGACAATTCTTGTGGAATAGAAATATCGAATAGAATATAACACGAAATCGATAAAAAAACCATAATTTTTTCTTCTCTCGGTAATTACCGAATCCACTCGGTATTTACCGAGTGTATTTTATTTTTTTTTAATTTTTTTTTAATTGGTATCTTACCAATAGGTAGGTACCAACAAAAATAAACGAACCGCGTTTACTTTCTACTATCGAAAATAGAAAATAACTCAAAATTGGTAGAAGAAGAAAATTGGTAACTAAAAGAAGGTAGAGTACCAACGGAAAATAAAAAGAAATGTGATAAGAAGAGTGTTGACTTATCCTCTAAATTTTGAGCTAATACAAGTAGAAACCATTCGAACACAATGAATTAGCGTCGTTTCGCAACGGCGCCGTAAAGTCGACGGACTTTTTCTAGGCTATCAATCCTTACCGGCGATGTACCGGGTCAAATTGTAGTGCTAGTCCGGTGAGTCAGTCGTATCCTCGTGGAAATGAAGGCATAATTCAAGGTGTGGTTAAACACCAAGAAGCTATTATTAACTCGATCTAAGTCGCAGCTTTTACCATTTTCCTCGGGTTAGATAGTTAGATTAGTTAGATTGTTAGTAAAGCAAGAATAAATATATAAATATAAAACTAGATAATATATATTTTTGATCTAGCCAAGAATACGTTCTTCAATTACGATCTCTTTTTAGTAGAAATAAATGAGGCATGATCTTTTCCTTGATGCAAGGAGGTCAATTATATATGAACCGGTGTACTCTGGCTGCATAACTCCTCCTCACACGACGGCGTATGAAATTGTCATACGTCTAGTCATCTGTCCAATGTCATCTTAAGCATGGGTCACTCCCGCTTTTGTCATTCGGCCAATTTTAAGATTGATTCATTAAACAGGTGATTTTAACGTAATAATATCGTGAGCACAATTTTAATAAGATTTATCTCTCCCAAGATAAATCGCCCTCGGTAGAAATCGGATTCCGTTGTCACGCTTTCACTCGGCCAATTTTACCCTCCGGTCTTTCTATTACGATCTCGTATTCTAATCGCGAGTTGTCAATTCATTAGATTACGCTTCTAGTAAAAATCGAGTGGCTAATTCAATTTTTACTTTCATTAAGTGCAAATAGAAAGAGATTCATTATAATTGGTTTTAATCATTATTACGAGAGTCAATCATCCGGATCTATAAAAGATAACTAATTCGATTTATATCTTATTAGATATATTTTTAAACAACATCATTATTATAAGTAATATATAAATAAAAATAGAAATAATAAACATAATAACATTAGAATATATTACCGATTACAACTGTTGAAGCGAATTCGTTTCAATTGGATATAACATAACAAAAAGCTTCAAATCAACAATCTTCGATAATTATTCCGCCATTACAACGATCTTATAACGACTTTATTTATATATATAAAACATATATATACATACATGTATATATGTATATATAAGGGCCCAAAAATAAAAATAAAAGAAGAAGAGAAAAGAGAGGAGATATATATCTGTCATATATATATATATATATATATATATATATATATATATATATATATATATATATATATATATATATATGTGATCTAAAAATAAAAAATAAAAAGAAGAAGGAGATGGACGAGAAGAAAGAGATGGGAAAGAAGAGGGGAAATGGGAAAGAAGGGGGCAAAGATTTTTGATGGATTTAGGGGGGTATTTATAGGAAATCTTGATCCGTATTGTCGAAAATTCGTTTATACGGTATCGCAGTTCAATAAAATGGCCATATCTTGAGTTGTAGACCTCCGATTGACATGATTCAAGAGGGATTGGAAAGCTTATTTGAAGATCTACAACTTTCATGAGGGACTCTTCTTCAGAAAATGTCTTTTGATGGGCCATTCGCTCGTCTCTAGATATTTCTCGATTTCCACTAAATCGAATCGATTAAGCCACTTGACCACTTGACTTAATGATACTTGAGTTGTAGAAGTCCGATTGACGTGATTCAAAATGCGTTGGAAAGCTCTTTCAAAGATATACAACTTTCATTAAGGACACTTCTTCAGAAAATGCCGTTTTAATGAGCCATTTGTTTGTCGAATATATAATTCGTTAGTGGTACCACTAACCATCGAAACCACTTGACCACTTTTTAGTAGTGGCACACTCTTATATCCCTAAAAATACCTCTTTTAGGCCTCAAACGTGTCATTACTCGGGATTTTGGTCAACCTATAATTCGCAATAAACCACCAAAATACCAAACGTAAATCCGACACGACACTCCGGTTACTAAACCGGTACAAAACCTATAAAAACTTATAAAAATACGATAATTTATATAATAACAACTATTTATATATTTGGATAAAATTAAGTAATTATTGACTTAAATTGGTACAATAATACTCAAAGTGGTATCAATATTGGGGTAAAATGTCGTAATAATGATCATTAATTTGTCTCTCATCAGACGTCGTGGGAAATTCAGTAGTTCAGTTCGTCACTATGGCTTTCCAAAGTGGGACTTTCCGGCCCATATGAATGAAATAGTTGTCTCTCTTATTCCCAAAAAAATAACCGGAAATGAGCTCCCATTTTCACCGCCGATTCATGCTTAGTGAATGTTATTGTCAAAATTATTACCAAAGTGTTGGGTAACCGTCTTAGCACCGTTCTTGACAAACTTGTTGACAAGACTCAGGCAGCTTTCATCCCGGATCGAGGTACAACAGAAAATATAATTCTTGCGCAGGAAATCATCCATTACATCCGTCAATTGAAAGGGAAGCGGGGGGTGATGATGGTTAAAGTCGACTTAGAAAAGGCCTATGATCATGGGGATTGGGATTTCCTCACTAAGATTCTGAAAGCATCCGGATTTAGCCAGAAAAATTGCGATCTTATTATGCACTGCATGACCTCAGCTTCGATGTCTCTTCTGTGGAACGGGGAACATCTTCCTTCCTTCAAACCGAAACGTGGTTTAAGACAAGGAGATCCAATCACCCCGCATCTTTTTGTCTTGGTGATGGAGGTCTTAAGTCAAAAAATTAAAGCAACAGTAGCTGGGGGGTTATGGAAGCCGATCAAGCTATCTAAAAATGGTCCGCCGTTGTCTCATCTTTTCTTTGCGGATGATTTACTTCTTTTTGGGGAAGCGAGCGAGGTTCAAGCATTGGTCATGGACTTTTAGGGGACTTCTGCAATGTATCTGGCATGAAGATTAATGTGGCAAAGTCACAGTTTCAAACTTCGGCGAACGTTACTCCCATCCGGAGAGCTTAATTAGTCAAGCACTTGAAATGCAGCATACTCGTGATCTGGGAACTTATCTTGGTATACCTCTCCTTCAAGGCAGACTGAAAATATCAACGTTCTCGTATTTGGTGGATAAAATGAAGAGGAAACTCAGTTCGTGGCAATCCCATACTTTATCACGTGCAGGTAGAGCGATTTTAATGCAAACTTCTTTAGCTTCACAACCTTTCTATACCATGCAAACGGTCAAACTACCGGTGGGCGTCATTTCCCAACTAGAGAAGATTTGCAGAGATTTTTATTGGGGAGATACGGTGGAAAAAAGAACACTACACCATATCGCGTGGAATAAATTATGCATGCCAAAGGATGAGGGCGGACTAGGTTTCAAAAATTTGGTAGATATGAATCAGGCCTTTCTGGCAAAACTTGCGTGGCAATTCATAAAGGACAATAAGACATTGTGGGTAGAAGTCCTTAAAGCCAAATACGGGGAAATCCACCAACCATTAAAACAAGGGAGTTCAATAATGCGGAGGAGCATTAAAAGCGGGGTGGCAATTATAGATGCGGGAGCCGAATTGATTGCAGGTGTGCTTACTTGGAAGGATACTACCAAAGGGCAGTACACGGTAAGCTCGGGCTACCACCTCCAGTTGCAATCAACGATACAGAACAACTCAACCCCTATTTGGAAAGAGATTTGGAGCCTTAAGGGTCCTTCTAGAGGCAACAATTTTCTTTGGATGCTATGTCATGATGCACTTCCGGTTAATGTACGATTATACCGGTATCAAGTGCTGGAGTCAAGTATATGCGGCATTTGTGGGCAAGAAGAGGAGACATCTTTACATGCCCTTCGGGATTCTTCTTTGGCCCGAGAGATATGGGAAAAATTCTAGAACACCTTGTAGAGAGAAGATTTCTTCATTGTTGAGTCAACAAAGGATCGATTACGTTCTCGCTCAAATCGGCCCGGACTTTCACGGAGACTCCCAAGTGCAAATACATTTGGAGGGAGATTGTCAACGGCATTTGGATTTGGCGGAACAAGCGAGTGTTTGGGGAAGAGAACTGTCACCCCCCGCCTCATATCTTCATCAGTCAAATGGTGGAAAGAGCTCGAAACATTAGACTAGCCTGGGGACTAGAAGAGCAGTGATTTGTATTTATGTTTCATTTTTTGAACTCTTTGTAAATGCTTGGCATCCCTGATGTTTGAATAAAGAAGATCGTTTTCACCAAAAAATAAAAATAAAAAAATGAACTATTCTTCCTACGGTATAGCTCGATAAATAAATATTCGATAAATGAATAACCTTATCAAATGAATAATTTTCTCTAGTCCCGACTTGTGCAAATGGGCTAAATATATGTTCGATAAATGAATATCCTCGTCAAATAATTAATTTTCTCCAGTCCTATGGATATTTATTTATCGAGATTATACTGTATATTGCTATAAAGACTTGGATATTTGAAACAAAATCCATGTATTTCATTCATCATAACTTCGGATATTTGTACTATTACAAGAAACCCTATTAGGGTTGAAAATGTCACATCTACCCTTGTATTAATAAACACAATACAACATGTATACACACACACACACACACACACACACACACACACACATATATATATATATATATATATATATATATATATATATATATATATATATGTTGTACCTCAAGAGGAGCGTGAAGATTACAAACACTCAATTTATCCAACAAAACCAAAATTGTTGTCGCCTCGAGCTTTAGCAAATAAATCGCCAATTACACGATTGTAGGAATATATGGAGGATGATCAACCCGTTGGAAATTGCATCGCGGATAAAATGGCAATCCGCTTCAACGTGTTTCGATGCGTTTGTGAAATCTCTGGATTACGAGCAATGTGCAACGCAAATTTGATCGTCACAATAAAGATGTATTCCACGTCGAAGATGAACTCCTAACTCACCAAGTAATTGTTTCAATCATTTCAACAAGTAATTGAAGCCATAGAATGGTACTCCGCTTGGTGAGAACGAGATACATTATGTTGTTTCTTAGTCTCCTGAGGATAGGAGAGGTCCCGAAGAACAAACCAACCTCGATAAAGAACACCGGGATAACGGATGGTTGGCTCCAATCGTAACCATACCATCATTCTAATTGTAAGGATGAATTGAGCGGAGGAGAATGCCTTGACCGGATGCAATTTCAAATAACGTACAACTCGTGAATGCGGCCTCCCAATGCTCTTGTCTCAGAGTCTGCATAAATTGAGATAAATGTGAATTGAATAGGCCAAATCTGACACGCAACCCCAAGATAAATAAGACGACCAATAAGATGACGGTATGACTCGGATTTTCCAACAAAGACCCGGCCAATTGGCCAACAAAGGTCAACTAAGGTCGGGTAGGACTTGAAAACTTATACGATTAGATTAGGTTAGAGATGAGATTAAACAAAAGGATTTAAAGATAAAACAAAGAGAAAACACAAATGAGAGCTTAATCATGTGACGTAGAACTTAAAAAATCATGCACTTGAGATTGGTTCATCTACTCGAGAATTTTAATTGAATTTTATATAAAATATTAAAAAGCACAATATAAACGTGAACATTCAATTCATGCTTCAAAATAATTATTTAATAAAGTGTTCGAGTTCGATACAACTCCATTTAAGTGATTCTTTCACGAGCTGTCATCGACTGCTCGTGACCAGTGAGCAGCTCGGCTTCTTTACACCTGTAATAATCCAGACTCCTCAACTAATTAATGATTGGAGGGTTCCAGGGAAAATCCACGTAGCATTTGGTTTTTCGTGATTGAAGAAATACCAGAGCTTGATGAGCTTGGTTTTTCAGCAGCAATGGCTAATACATTGGACCCCAAATGAAAATTCCCTCTTTGTAAAAACACCCGATGAGAATCACATTCCCGATTTGCCCCCACCATTGCAGATTGTGGGGTTGCAGTAATAGCGGAGATTTGGGTTGTAGAAATGTTAATCAATGGAGCAGCAGTATTTTGTTGAATCGCAAACATTTGATTTTGATTTTGACCTGTATTAACAGCTGCTTGTGGGATAATGAGAAAATTTGTCACCGGAATAGCTAACATCGGCACTTGAAGAATCGCCGGTAAAGTTTGTTGTTGTTGTACGGACATAAATGGCGCCGAAATTGATGAATTCGCGCCGATACTATTTGTGTTTCTCCATATATTGTTTGAGAAATTGGCGTTTGCTGTGTTGATGATATCTACGAATTCGCTGTTAGCCGGATTTTTTCGCTTCCTCTCGTCGGAGGAGTAGGAGGAGGCGGCGGAGGTGGAGGAAGTGGTGGTGGTGGGAATTTTTAGTGTCCCGTTTACCGACATTGCTATCGCCGGGACGGTCCCGGAACCTGTGGCGGCAATAATGGCGGGTTCGGCGTGTTCTAACAGCCATTTGATAGTCTCGCCGTCTGATTTATGATAGAATATTGATAATTAACTATCAATATTATGTATATTATGTTTATATTATGTGTATTTCCTAGTCAGTTGTATTTGCGTAATCACATGGTACAATATATAATTACAATCTAGTAATTTCTAGCTAATTATTCCCCTAATCACGCCTATAACAGTCAGCTACATATATGGCTAAAGACTAGGAATTGCTTTGGCTAATGACTAGCAAATACAACAGCCCGGAGTGCTTGGCCCACGGCCACAATTGCAACCTCAAGCATATCAAGCTGGAGTTGGGTACACCCCAACAGACATTGCCGCAGCTATGCACACGATGACGCTCTCTCCTCAGGATCCGAACTGGTACATGGACACAGGGGCAACGTCACATATGACGTCCTCCCCAGGTAATCTCTCGTCTTATTATAATTCGAGCACTAAAACTGGTATTACTGTTGGTAGTGGCCATTCTATCCCTATTCGTGGTTTCGGACATGCTTCTTTATCTCCTCCCCATCCCCCTTTATCGTTAAACAATGTCCTCCATTCTCCTCACCTCATTAAGAATCTTGTGTCAGTCAGAAAATTCACTACGGATAATAATGTTTATATTATTTTTGATCCCTTCGGTTTTTCTGTGCATGATATATGAGACTGACGCCAGCGTCTAATGAGGTGTAATAGTACTGGTGATCTTTATCCCATCACTACCAAGAGCTTGAATAAACCTGCTGCTTTCTTGTCCTCTTCAGTATGGCACAATCGGCTAGGTCACCCGGGGGTGTCGGTTTTAGATTCTCTTAAGTTGAATAAATTCATTGATTGTACCAGTAATTCTCGTTCTACTTGTCAATCATGTATTCTTGGAAAACAAGTTAAACTGCCTTTTGATCGTTCTACTTCTGTTACGATTTCTCCGTTTGATATTATTCATAGTGATATTTGGACCTCTCCTGTTCTCGGTGTTTCGGGGTCTCGGTATTACGTTTTGTTTTTGGATGATTATTCTCAATTTTTATGGACATTTCCCATTGCTAAAAAATCCCAGGTGTTATATTATTTTTCGAAACTCCAATCTTACATTTCCACCCAATTTGAACGTAATATTAAAAATATTCAATGCGACAATGGGGGTGAATATGCGGGTGGTCCGTTTCGGGAGTTTTGTAATTCTCGTGGTATTCAGTTTCGCTTCTCGTGTCCTCATACATCATCTCAAAATGGTAAAGCTGAACGTAAAATCCGGTCTATCAATAATATCATACGCACTCTTCTTACACATGCATCCTTACCCCCGTCGTTTTGGCCGTATGCGTTACACATGGCCACCTATCTTCTAAATATTCTTCCAAGTCGCTTATTGAATCAAGCATCTCCACATAAAATACTCTACCACAAAGATCCCTCGTATGATCATCTTCGTGTTTTCGGGTGTTTATGCTTTCCTCTATTTCCGTCCACCACGATCAACAAACTTCAAGCTCGTTCTACGCCTTGTGTTTTTCTCGGCTATCCACCGGATCATCGGGGGTACTTGTGTTATGATCTGTCGAGTCATAAAATTCGCACGAGTCGTCACGTACGATTCGATGAAAATACTTTCCCTTTTTCCACTCTCAATAGTCCAGCCAACGGCTCCTATGATTTTTTAGAGGATGGCCTCTCTCCTATTCTGGTCCATCACCTTCTAAATCCCTTACAGCCCACGGCCCAAACTACTCCTCCTACCCAACCACTCAGTACAGCCGCCTCCCAAACCCAACCGCCTATACAGGATCCAGCCCAACAACATGTTCCTGGACCAGCCCATGCGCAGTCACCTCCCCCATCGCCCCCCACCCGCAGGCCTACTACTCGGAGCCAGTCCGGCATTTACCGACCCAATCCTAAATATCAATCAGATGCTACTTTTCATCTCGTAGCTAATTATTCCCCTAATCACGCCTATAACAGTCAGCTACATATATGGCTAAAGACTAGGAATTGCTTTGGCTAATGACTAGCAAATACAACTGACTAGGAAATACACATAATACAACTAAAGACGTGTCCGATGCACTATTGGTGAACCCAATAGACAACACATAATCCGCGAACCGTTTATACCATGCCCTGGGTGCTTGTTTCAAGCCATAAAGAGATTTCCGTAATCGACACACATAGTCAGGATGAGTCGAGTCCCGGAACCCCATAGGTTGATGCATATATACCTCTTCTTTCAACTCGCCATGCAAAAACGCGTTCTTCACATCCAGTTGTCGGATATCCCATCTTTTGGATAAAGCCAGACTCAAAACTGTCCGAATAGTAGCCGGCTTGACAACCGGACTAAACGTCTCCCCACAGTCAATACCAACCCGTTGCGTGTTGCCATCACCTACAAGACGAGCTTTATGCCGCTCAAACGAGCCATCAGATTTTTCTTTATGAGTAAAAATCCACATACACCGTATAATATTAACATCCGGAGGGCGGGGTACCAAATCCCACGTCTCATTATTAATCAGAGCATTATATTCGTCAGTCATAGCCATTTTCCAATTCGGATATTGATAATTAACTATCAATATTATGTATATTATGTTTATATTATGTGTATTTCCTAGTCAGTTGTATTTGCTAGACATTATTTTGACGACTTCGTCTAGCCAGCTTCGTACTACGCTTGTTGACCGACTTAGTGCTGAATTTGCGATGAAGGATTTGGGTCCTCTGCATTATTTTCTGGGTATTCGGGTCACACGTCATCAGGATGGTCTGTTCTTGACCCAGAAGAAATATGCGGCTGAGATTATTGACCGGGCAGGTATGGGAAATTGTAAACCCGCCCTTACTCCAGTGGATACAAAGGGCAAACTCAGTGCATCCTCTGGGGCACCGTTTGAGGATCCCACTCACTACCGCAGTCTTGCCGGGGCCTTACATATCTCACCTTTCTGGCGCCCGACATCTCTTATCTTTCAAATAGATATATGTTTACATATGCACAATCCACGGGTTGAGCACATACGCAGCTCTCAAACGCATTATTCGATATATTCAGGGTACTCTCCATTTTGGATTACATTTATATGCGTTACCTGTCACGAACCTCGTGGCTTACACTGATGCTGACTGGGGAGGGTGTCCTGATACTCGACGTTCCACGTCTGGGTATTGCGTATTTTTGGGTGATAACTTGATCTCCTGGTCTTCCAAGCGACAACCCACTCTGTCCGTTCTAAAGTCTTTGAGCGGAATACCGGGTGTGGCTAATGTTGTGGCGAGTCCTGTTGGTTACGCAATCTACTCCTTGAGCTTCATTGTCCATTTGGATAAAAAGCCACATTTGTGTATTGTGATAATATTAGTGCCGCTCATCTCTCGGGGAATCTGTTCAACATCAACGCATCGAAACATGTCGAGATGGATATTCACTTTGTTCGTGAACGAGTTGCCGGAGGTCCGAGTTCATCATGTACCTCACGATATCAAATAGCGGACATTTTTACGAAAGGGTTACCACTTGTTCTCTTTGAAGATTTTCGATCCATCCTAAGCATTCGTGGACCTCCGCTTCGATCAGGGGTGTGATAGAATATTGATAATTAACTATCAATATTATGTATATTATGTTTATATTATGTGTATTTCTAGTCGGTTGTATTTGCTAGTCATTAGCCAAAGCAATTCTAGTCTTTAGCCATATATGTATTTGATCATTATAAAGCGTGATTAGGGGAATAATTAGCTAGAAATTACTAGATTGTAATTATATATTGTACCATGTGATTACGGAAATACGACGGAAAATATTCACACATTCTTTCAATTTATGGCCGAGCTCACGTGTTAGCCGGAAAACTCTGGCGGCACAAGTGGCGGCATTCGGATCCTTCTTCCTCTTCCTTCTACTTTTGTATGTCTATCTTTAGTCGAGCGTGCGGTCTGGCGAGCCACCGCTGTCTGGCGGTGGGCCCATTACTCGGTTGGTTTCATATCCAATCCGGGTTCTTCTTTTATGGTTAACATTGGAAATGCGTGGTGGCGGTAGCATGCAGAAGACGACGGCGCCCACCACCGGCGGCACGAGGGAGCAATTTGTAGTTGATTCAGATTTCGGTGGGATTTAGATTGACAGTTTGATATATGAAGGATGTATCAAGTTGTGGTCTTTTTAGTGAAGCCATTTTTTTTTTTAATGATTTTTGAAAAAATAAAAATAAAAATTGGTGTTCAAAATTCAAAAACAATGGAAGGTTGATATTGGGGGATAATTGTTGATATAGAGCATGAAGAAAAGTGTTTTGGTTCTTAGAATATATAATAGTGTAGGAGTAAGAGTAACCGAGTAACACACACATGCATTTGTTTAAAATGTGAACTTCAATCCAAAAGGCAGGCTCCTACTTTCTTGTTACTAGAATTTTGCGAAGGATATTAATCGAATATTATGTTTCAATAGTTCAGTATATAAGAAAGTTTATGTACATGTTTTATTGTTGAAAAAAAGTCGTTTTAAGATATCAAACTCATACACTAATGCTCATAGGCATACATCCATCTTTTTACTAGTGATCAATAAAGATTCAATTATTGTTTAGGCAAACTTTGGTTCGACGTTTTCGCATAGCGTTAACTCATTCCTTGGCCTAAAATGTGTTTCAACCTTTTATCTTAATAATATTTCTCTTAATTTTTTACCTAAAATGGTTAATTCGGATCAACAAGTCCATTATGTCTCTGATAGAATATTGATAATTAACTATCAATATTATGTATATTATGTTTATATTATGTGTATTTCCTAGTCAGTTGTATTTGCTAGTCATTAGCCAAAGCAATTCCTAGTCTTTAGCCATATATGTAGCTGACTGTTATAGGCGTGATTAGGGGAATTACAATCTAGTAATTTCTAGCTAATTATTCCCCTAATCACGCCTATAACAGTCAGCTACATATATGGCTAAAGACTAGGAATTGCTTTGGCTAATGACTAGCAAATACAACTGACTAGGAAATACACATAATATAAACATAATATACATAATATTGATAGTTAATTATCAATATTCTATCAGTCTCAACGTTATATCTTAATAATATTTCTTTTGATTTTTCAATACAAGATATTACATTCTCCCTCCTTTAAAGACCGACCTTCTCGTCAGGATCCTACTATCTCAAATGTGGTACTTAGATCCGACAACACATGTAAATCAGTATGCGCCTCGTAACTTGGAGTGCGAGGTGCTACTGAGAGTTATAATGTATCTAATCTACCTCCGTCCCATATTATGTCATTCATGATTTTTTTTTATTCGCCTCCACAATATAAGTTATTCTCACATTTCAATGCAACAATTATGACACTTGTTTTTTTCTTCCCTATTTTACTCATTTCAATGCATGACTTTCATACACCATTTAATAATCATTAAAATTATTTTAGTCCAATACTATCAAAGTTGGATCATTTATTGAGTTTCTTAATCACAAGAATAAAATGTAGAGTGACTTATAAAATGGGGACGAAGATAATAACTACTTAGATTTATCATCATCGTTTGGCCTAAAATCGTTAACTCGAGTTATAAGTTCATGATGTCTCAATCTTATATCTTAATAATCCATTCTCTTAATTTTTCAATATGAGATATTATTTTAATTTTTGCAAAAAATAATCATAATTACCAACATAATCTAATGTTAATAATAATATGTGACCTAACCTTTCCCCACAACAACAATGAGCCATTGTGCAGAGGGCACAAGATTAAAGATGGTGGTCCTATTTTTGTTTCAATGGCCCCTAACTTTTCACAATGGGACGCTATGGAGGACCCCAATCTTCGTTAGCCAACAAGATAATGACCACCCCCTAAGCCCACTTGCTTTAAGGTCTATGGTCCCATTTGTTTTGCTTGGGGACCTCTTTCATTTACTAAAGCCTCCCTACATTGTGATAACTTGGGTAATTACATTAGGAATAAGTCAATTCTTGCCTAATCACAATGAACAATAAAAATGATAAAAAAAATATACATGTTACATAAGTTAATTATCATAATAGTAATAATAAAAATTGAACCTAACGTAAAAGGGTCTCCTATCAGCCCATCTCTAGATTAGTCAATGATGTAATTCGATGAATGTGTCTCAATGGTTCAATGTGTTTAAACTGTTTTAAAACATATTTACCGAAAAGGGCCATGTATACAAGATTCGAACCTCACACTCCTCAGTTTGAATCATGTTAGATTGATTGTGATCTTCAATCAAGTTCTTTAACCAATCGAAAGAATGTAAGCACCTCAGTACAAGTTTATTATATAATCATATACTACATATTTATGTTTAATCCATGATTGTGAGACCTATGGATTGATATGAGCCATAACCATAAAGCGATGAGTCATTAGTCTCAAATTGTAGTGTCTTATCGATTAGTGAAATTGTTGAATCTTCGCGGGCGGCACATGGAAAAACAATATTTAGATATATCGTATGCGATGTATGGAAATGCTAGCTATTTTCATGATTCAAAGTTCAAATTCATGACTTTTAACCAAACGACAACATTTTATCCTATGATTTTATGTCTTTTGAACTTTTTTATGTATTAAAATTGAACTTTTCAATACCAAATCAGTTGGGATGTATTGCTACCAACATCCGATCTTTGAAGCGTTTCTTTTCCTCTTGTTCCTTTGATTATGTCAATCGCGTGTGTAATAGACCGGCAGATGCCCTAGCTAAATTAGGGTTCTCTTTGATTGAAAATCAGTTAAATTTATGTAATTGGGGTGCAAATCCTCCTAGCTCTGTACTCTCCGTCATCTTGATGGATATTGAATGAATTTACTCTTTACCCTCAAAAAAAAAAAAAAAAAAACCAAATCAGATAATCGTAGCCCGTAAAGCCGAAAGAATGGACTTATTTTTTTAAGAATTCGAGAATCATAAAGGCAGATTTTTAAACTTAAATGGTTGAGAATGACAGATCATTCTGGCGTGCTTCATTACGTTTTGTATATGTGTTAAGCATTACACGTCATTTGTCTTCAACTATTATTTTAGATTAAAACACGCCCTTTACGATTTTTAAACTCTTTTTTTTTTTTTTCACTAAGAACCCCGCGGAGAATGATCGCTTGTTTTGATTAAATGATGAATTATTCGGGCTGAACAATTTAAGATACAAAGTAATGGACTAACTTTTGACCAAAAAAATTGTAATTTTTTACGAACATTTTTATATTTTGAGGGCTACCTACCTTTAAGTTTGTTGTGTTATGTATTTCAGTATTTGTAACTATTCTTTATTTAATTATTTTTTATTAGTTGGGAAGAGAATGATGTCAGTCCCACCCACACCACCCCACCACAGGACCGCCCATATTTGGGACAATTTGGTTATGTAGGGTAGGGGGGCCTTAATTTTAAAGTCACGTTGCAATTATTTTTTAGCAATGGGCCACAATATTTTTATTTTTATTTTTGTTAGTGCCACCATTACTTGATACATTTTATAAGCATCTTTATTTAATTTGTCAAAAGGGGCCGCCTAGGTCCATTGCCCCCACAGTATAATAAGAATATTAACGATTTTGCCCTACCAAACTTTTCTATTTTGGTTTTAATTTTTGTTGTTTGTTGTTAAGGATCATCGGTGTAAACAAACCAGAGTGATTCGAGTATCAAATGTTTGATTTTTAGTTTATTTAGTACAAGAGTATGTTGAATAAACCAATTGAATTTTATGTTTAAATCATGTTCGTTAATCTATTGCTCGAAGTGTGAAGCGTTAAGCGCAGATGCAAAATGTTTTTAGAAGTCCGTGTTTTTTTTTTTTTCTAAGTAGAATAAATTTTTCACGAATTAAAATATATGTTTATAGGTAAAATGTAGAGTTTTATTTTTAGCGACGCCGTAGATCCGTTATATGATACACATGCCTCCGCCTCTGAGTGTAAGCCGAGCTCAAACGAACTCACATTCTTCTTTACAGTTTCTGCTGAATGTTCTTTAACTCTAAGTTAACGATAGAGATTTAGGGTTTGTGTTTTCGGTATATATATAAACGAACGTTTGCAAGCTAGTTTGCATTTGTTCGATTAATAAACATAATAATATATTTGAGTTTTATTCGTTTAGCTTAACAAAAGAAACATTTCATTAAGAAAACATGAACCAAAACCTGAAAATAAGGTTATTGGAAGTTACATACACTATCACAATCAAAGTCACTCTACACAAAATTTTATTTTGAACAATAATATTACAGTATTCTCAGTAAAAGTTATAATTGCATTTTTTTTCCACCCCTTTTATTTATTCTGCTATATATATATATATATATATATATATATATAATTTGATTAAATTTGAAGTCATGTTCTGCAAATTGCTGCACTTCAGTTCCTCATATTATCTATCCTTGCTGCAAACAAAAGAACAAATTAATGAGAAATAATTTAGTTAAATGCTATAAATGTATGGAGAAATAAAAATTACTAAAACTAAAGAAGAAACAAAAAAAATATTGTAGCCACCTTCTTATATTTTGTTAATATACATACAGAAAGAAAATGAAAAGTAGTAATCAGACTACAACTTACTTGTGCATCTAGTGCATCACACTAGATGTATAAGCCGCCGAATCAATTTTCTGGAAAGTCGATTATTAAGTTAAAATCAATTTTCGAAAGGTGATCATGTCGATCGACGCCGGAAAAACCTTATTTGATTCAAGAATCGATTTTTCAAAAGTCGAATCTATGTGATATACAAGTAGTGTGATGCATCGATGAAAACATGACAACGATTTTTCGGAGGTCGTATCAGTACACATAATGGATGCCGGGACACTTTTCGAAGAAGGGAGCATTTATTTTCACTTCTGGCGATTCTACCAAGAGTCTGTTCTGGCTGAATCGACTTTCTGAAAGTCCATTCTTGAGCCATAAATCGATTTTCTGAAAGTCGACGATCTTCGGAAAGTCGGTTCTTAACCGATGTCGATTCTGATGCGGTGCATGAAAGATTCGTTGTGGTGAAAAATAAACTATCCCTTCAAAGAAACATTATGATATACCTTTTACTTCTTTAGCGCCACATTCGGTGTCACACTTCATCTCACAGAGAGTATATCCTTTGCCATTTCCATCTTGAAAACACTCGTTAAAACACTCGTTAAAGCAAGTCTTGAACAGATCGCCGTCGGCCACCGCCACATGAACCTCCACAGCCGCCATCACCACCATGCAAACCACCACCAACACCGCCACATTATTAATATTCTTAGCCATTTTTATTCCAATTTTAGTTTTTCAGTCTCTTTATTTCCTCTCAATATTTTTGCTAGCTTTTGTATTCAGTTTTGAATATATATGTGTTTATTTGTAGACTTACATTGGATGATGCACCTGAAAATTTGGAAACTTTTATGGCGTATTTTAGAACAAAAATAAATAAATAATGGTTTTACTTGAATTAAGGGTCTTCATCCACTCTATGAATGATAGTTATTTATACTGTAGTTTATATGTGGTGCTTATATTTCCTGTTTAATATATATATATATATATATATATATATATATATATATATATATATATATATATATATATATATATTTTTTTAGGAAAAGAAATTTTATTGATCAACGTCCCGCCAAACACGCTGCAATTAAAACATCATCCTAGGAGGCAGCGCGCACAAAGATATCCGAAAGATAATAAACAAAGCACGTCTAGCCAATGAATGCGCATGGACATTTCCCACACGCCGTATAAAAGCAAATGAAATAACAGCAAAACTAGAAAGAAAAGCCAAACAATCTTGCATCAAACAATGACAAGTATAAAGATCTTCAATAGGTCTTCAAGGCGCATTCACATGCGCCAAGCTATCACTTCTAAATATATATATATATATATATATATATATATATATATATATATATATATATATATATATATATATATATATATATATATATATATATATATATATATTATATTATTATATTACTTATCTTTTATAATGAAAAAGGACATTGATGTATGTTTCTCTTTGAGGGGTCTTCATGGTTGTCTTTCAGTAGGCACTACCTTGCGGAGTCGTGGTGTAGGTTCGGGTTTACGTTGGCTTTGCAGTTTGTTTGGAGGAAGACTTAAGCATGCATTGTTTGAGTGTGTGGTCCTACGAGAGGTATGAACTCGGGTTGGCAGTAGATGCATGACCGAGGCCCTATGCACATCGCCATATTTTTCTAGTCTCTTACATTCACTTTATGATGCTAGCACTGCTGAGGAAATGGCACTACTCGTCACGGCTTTATGGTATATTTGGAAGGCGCGTCACATCCCCTGGATATGGTCTAGTGGTAAGGAGCTGGGGTGTTGTAATGACAGTCCGGACCCTAAGCTGGAGGTCAGAAGTTCGATTCCCGTAAAAGGGGTTGATTTCCGATGGCTAAAACTTCAGTGATGGGGAATTAAGACAACTCTTGACTCTAAGCTCTGTGCTCATGATTAACCTCTCTCGCATTCCCCGTGGGATCGGGCGAGAGAACCTCACGGTTAGGGTTTAACCGTTTTTGGAAGGCGCGTCACTCGTGAATTTATGATAATGAGCCAGTCAATATTGGTGGTCTCGTCACTAATGCGCATAAGGAGGCGAGTGATTATATTCAGTACATATTCTCTATTGATGCATTCCTTATTGAATGCTTGGCCGGGGTCATGCATGGTCTCCACCATCGCCGGGGATTGTCAAGGTTAATACAGATGCAACCAGCGTGGCGGATACGTCAACCATTGGGATCATCTTTCGTGACCATGACGGTCATGTACTGCGCCTCTATATATTCTCAACGGATCATGGCCTCTATGGATGTCGAGGCCTTGGAGCTTATGGCGATTCTCCGGGCGTTATTCTTGACGTCAACATATCGGGGTATCGGTAGATAGCGGTTGAGACAGATTCCTTGGCTAACGTTCACTGTCTTCAGTCCAAGGAGACATATCTCTCATCTTTGGGTTGTTTGATGTCAGACTGTTTGCACTTGGCTAGGGTTTTCATGTCTTGTAGCTTTTCTTTTATTCGTCGCACAACTAATAAGTCTGTGCATTGTTTAGCTCGAGCATGATGGATGTAGGCTTGATTCTTGGGATGCTTGCGAATTATATATGAAGTAATAGACGTGCTTTGCTTTCAAAAAATAAATAAGTATATACTCCTTCGTTCTTAATTATATGTCGCATTCTTAAACAAAAATTTCTTTTTATATATTTTAAATTACATTTTCAATCGTGTTTTAATACTTTTTCCGCTTTTTAATACTCCCTCCGCTTCATGATAAGCGGCGATTCTTAAAAAATATTTTGTTTCATTTATGAAGCGATCTGATTTCCAATGTAATATTTAATGTGTTTTTACTGATTTACCTCATTTATTACATTGAAGATATAAAAACAAAGACAACATTAATTATATCTAAGGACAATCTTATTATTTCATTGTAAAAGTTAATCGTTAACTTCACCTTCTTAATATGTGTGATTTTGACAACCGCGTAGATAAATTGGAATGGAGGAGTATTCTTTTTTCAACTTTCTGCGCATTCAACCTATCAATCTTTCATATTCATTACTGTTTACTACACTTTTCAAGACTTTTTGTAGTCTTATTTTCTTAATGTCATGTGTTTTTCTCAAACGTGAACGGGAGATTATTTGATTCTCTTTACGGGGTTTTAGACGCTTCCTTAATGAAATCATTTTAACCTTTTATTTTAATGCATTAAAATTCTAAATTTCTGTATAAAAACACTTTCTTTTTTATCGGGTGTCATTATTAATGATAGGGTGTAACATTGAATCATTCATTAATAAAAGAGATTAAATAATTAATACTAGTGGAATAAAAAAATGGTCTAAATATTTGTGATTATCCAATTAATAAAGATAGATACGGCCAGCTTTCATTACCATATATATATATATATATATATATATATATATATATATATATATATATATATATATATATATAAAAAGAAGTATGTCACAAAAATTATAAACTCAACGTGTTATCCTAATTTAAAATCTTTTGAGTTTTTACTACTCGACTTTCATTTTTAATATCAAATAATTAAGTTGGGTATATCTAGCTTAGTGGTGGATTTACATAAGGGATATGGGGTCTCTACAACCCTAAAAAATTATCCGAACTCTTGTAAATAAAATTAACGTTCAAATTTTTTTGAATCCGTCACTGACCGCCTGAAAACAATTTAATTTTTCTTAATATGTCACTGTCAGAATTGAAAACAAAATATTTTGTCCATAAAAATATGTCTACTTATCCAATAATATTCCTAAATCTCGTATGTTTTATACCCATAACTCCTTTTTCTTTAGGATATTTCCTCTTTTTTTTTTTTCTTTTTTTTCTTACTTTCTCTCTCTTCCTTGTTTAATGCTATATTTTCCACCAAATCTTTATATAAAGAAAATACACTACTAAGATATATTATACACAACAAATTCTTTATTTTCTTCTCTTCAAGAGCAAGAATCTATACATACGTAGCTGTAATTTTTCTTTTTCTTTTCTTCTCTTTTTTAAAACTACTGCTTAATTTTGCCTTTTATTTATCAAATTTTCTTGTAAACCTTGAATGATTGATTTTCAATTTGATTCAAGAACAAGAATTTATACATATATATAAACAGCAATAAATAATATGCCGTACGTTCACTTTTCTTATTTAAAGAAAAGTGTTTAATTTACTTTTCTGTATTGAACTTTCTTGTTATTAATTCTTGATTTGCAGTTATTTAGTTTTTATTGAATTTATTCAGGAAGTTTACGTACGATGGTGGTGGGAAGGTCGAGACAGAATGCGAATGGAAAACGAAGCAATAAAGAAGAAGAAAGGCGTGAATCAACTTGGAGAAACACTTTGTTTAAAAAAGCCCGTGAACTTACTGTGCTTACTGGTTGTGAACTTGCTTTGATCATAAACTCTGCTAATGGAATTCGTCACCAGGTCGTCCAGAACACGAGGTATTCGTCGGTTTTCGGTGATTATTTGAATTTTATTTTGTGTTTTTTGAACTGATTGTTTGAAATTTTGATTGTGAAGCATACTATATATTCTCTATTTCTCGAATAATTAAAACCAATTTTATTCATGTTCCATCTCTCAGTTTAAGAAACAGCATTGGTAATAATAGAATTGAAAAACAAATAATTAAATAGGAACATGAATTGATTAGCATATCATAAACTGATTAACTAAACAATTACATTAGATATATATATATATATATAATCATGAAATAGTTTGTAAATTAATTATGTGGGATTGATGATTGAGAGAATTAGTGTATGAATGATTAAAACATAATGTGTTTTTTTTTTTTTCTCTTCCCATTTTTTAAATTTGATTTTCATAATTTTGATTTCAGCATGCCTGAAATAATGGAAAAGTTTCAAAGGGATTTTGTTGTTGAAGATCACATAGCTCCCAATGAAGGCAATGGAGTACTCCTCCTAGAAGACAATGTAATTACTATTACTTTTTTTTTTTTTATTATTATCAAGTTTTGTTACTGTTGCAAGTCACTCCGACACAACGACCGTCACGATCTAACGTGGCAGGGAGACCTCTCATGCATGATGTGTCGTGAGTAATGATACGAGCACAATCATCTGACCACAACGAGTGACGAAACTTGCATTTACAACCTTGACCTTGATTACGGTGTGCGTACGTAGGACTCATCGATAATGATATAGAGTATTATAATCAACGGTATAAATGCAATGTGTCACTTGTTGTCTTGAGCGGTCAAAGGTCCCACTACCACATCATGAATGATTGCATGTCGACAAATAACTTTTATTTAGGGTTTGTGTAATATTTTAAGGCATCAAAAAGATTGTTTTTTTTTTTTTTTGGTTTTGATTTGCAGCAGGCAGAGGCTCCAATGGACATGTCCTTGAGTGATGAAAATGTTCAGGGGCTATCACATTTTCACCCCCAAAAAAATAAGGTAAATTCTTTATCTGGATATATATATGGTCTTCATGCTTACGTAACCGTTAGATGTGTAACACGTATAATTGTGTTGTGTGACATGTATATAAAAAGATAAAAAAAAATATAATTTATCTTTTTTATACGTATATATCTTACACAACACAAATCTTACACTATACATTATGACGCGACCCTCATCAATCAACGAGTCCTACGTCATAATCAATGGTAGTATAAGATTTGTTGTGTCCACTTTATTGTGGACATAACATTACTCAACGAGAAATGTTGCGTTCACAACGAAAGTCGCTACAAGTGTAGCAAATCCATCTCAAAGCACCACATGGGCGTTGCAAAGACCGATGCGATGTTTTGCTACACGTTGCTATATATGCTTTGTTATGTCTCGCGTTGTTTATTATGTTTTGCTACACATTTACAGTAGCTTTATGATTTTCAATATTTATGAATTTTCAATAGATTTGAGAAGTTTTATGGTTGTTCTGGGACTTATTTACTTTTCTTTTCTTGTGATTTTTCAGCCTATGAAGATCAGTAAAAGGTAATTATCTGCTTGATTTTATTATGATAATTTCTTGATAATTAATCTCATAAGTTTAATTATAATAACACATTTCATTTCTTTTCTTTTCTTTTCTTTTCTTTTAGGGATATGCATAAGATACTGGATTCATATACTGATCAAGCAATTGATATGTTTGAGCAAAAGTTGAATCAAAATATGATTTACCTACTAGAAAAAAAGGTATTCAAACTTAATACGAATACTCTTTATTCGATCAGACTGTTAGATGAATGTCACGTGTATAAAAAGACCGAACGTCTTTAAGACGGAAAACGAAACAAACATCTTAAAAATCTGAGTGTTTTCTTTTTTCTTTTTTATTAAATTCAGGTGGAATTGATGCAAAAAGAAATGGAGGTCAAATGGAAAGAGGTCTATTTCTCTGCAGCAGAAAAAATGCAGCTACTTCAAGAGGTATTTATCTGACGAAATGCTATTACTACTACAGTTATGATATAATGAATGACACAATATGTTTAAATATAGTGTATGACACACTGATTGATTCGGGTCAACCTACACTAATCAATGGCGTAAAACAAAAATGTTTTGTCTATAAGATATAGTCACATATTTTTTAAAAACGTTGATTATGATGGGTCTCACGTCAATTTACATGACATACATCATGATCAACAGTGAAAAAATTTGTCTCGACTATTTTATTGTAGATATAAAATTACTCGGTGTAAAATTTTTATATCATTAGTTCCATAATAAATATAATTTTTTACAAATGTAATTTTTTTTTAATATTCAGATTGAAAACAAACAGGAAGAGATGAATCAACTGTTGGCAGAGGTAAGCACATTTTGAATTCAACTGAAAATTTAAAATTAATTTTGTTGTTTAAATCAATTTAATTTGTGCCTTTATTTTGACCCCTTTTTCTTTTTCATGCAGCTCAAGAATTCAAAAAGCACAAAGTGAGGTGTGTGATTTTTTTTTTTTTTTTTTTATACTTTATATGTTTTTCTTTCGATTAATTTATACATACTTTTAAATCACAAGTCTTCGATCGTTTACTCATTCACTTCACCTCAAAATCCATCTCCACACAAGTGTTTCCTTTTTAGTTGTTTGATTTGATATTACGAGGTGAATGATACATCTGCTGACTATCACCACTACACGTGTCGAACCAATGATGTGACGGTGAGACTTGTATCGTATTTACTACTATTACAATCGATGAAAATTCATTATAAGCGACTCCATATTAATCGGACCAGTCGATTTAATGGTAATGTTTGGAGAAAAGACAGAAAGAATTACCTTACAACCACCATACACAACAAGTGTTATAACGTGATGTGTCAATAGGCTCGATTATGATGATGTGGCGATGGGACCCTACTTTAAATAAATGTTAAAATAGGCTTTTTGGTTTTTTTTACAATAGTGCCCATCAGGAGAGAGAGGCAACAGATCAGAGGAAATCCAGTTTGATATGTTAGAGAGAAGTGCTGACGTGGCGTCCACATCAGGAAATCAAGGAGTGAGAGATGACACATTGGAGGAAATCCAGTTTGATATATTAGAGAGAACTGCTGACGTGGCGCCCTCGTCAGACTCTCAGGAAAGGGCAAAAGTGGAGTTTCATGTTGAAAGGGATGATAATGCACAAGATATGGACTTAGAATTGTGCCTCGGATTTCCATGCTGGAAATTACAAAAAAGATAATTCAAAAAAATTTACAAAAAGTGTAAATTGTTTTTGTTCTGCATTTGTTTCAATTGTTAGTGTATATATATATATATATATATATATATATATATATATATATATATATATATATATATATATATATATCCTTCTATTATATAAGAAAGGAAAAGTTGTCCTTGGTGACACTTGTTTTTTTTATTGGTTTCCTGCTTTTTTACTGCTCATTAACTGTGTTCTCGGCTGCGGGCTTTTTTTTTTATTCATCGGCCCGGCCAAAAGGTTTTTTTTTTTTTTTTTTTTTTTTTTTTTGAGAAGAAGGTTTGAGTTAAATTGTTCCATTTTGGATGACTCAATTGTATCACCTTTTAATATGTGAATATATGTAGCAAATGTATGACTATTTTCAAAATATAAAGCGCCACGATTGTCACGATACGATCTTCTTTGTATCATGCCAAAACAATTTTGTTGGCGTTTACTTGAAATATTATAAATTTTTAAAATAAATTCATTTCATAAAAAAAAAAATCGCATTCGTTTATCACTGTGCGATATAACTATTTTCAAGATATAAATCAACGACGTATTCTTTCACACGATCTTTATATCATGTTTTTTTTCTGTTCATCGGCCGGCCCGGAATATATATATATTTTTTTTTGAGAAGAAGAGTTTGAGTTAAATTGTTCCATTTTGGAGAACTCAATTGTATCACCTTTTAATGTGTGAATATAGACTATTTTCAAAATATAAGGTCACGACTTGTTGCCGACACGATCTTTGTATCATGCCAAAACAATTTTGTTGACATTTACATGAGATAAAAATATTTAAAAAATTATGTGGAAAGTGTTTTGGATACTTTTACATTTCAACTTAAGGCATGAATATTTTTAGTTTTTAAATAGACAAGTGGTTAGAGTTAGACCATGAGAATGAGGTTTGGATACTCTCATGTAACTTAAGGCAGGTGGTGGGTAAGAGGAAAGTGATGTTAGGTAGGTGGTGGGTGGGGTGGGTTGGGTTGGGTTGGGGTGGTGGGAAGGGTAGGTAGGTTATAATAAGATGGGTGGTGGGCACGGTAGGGTAGGGAGTTGTAGGGTAGAGTAGGATGGGGTGGTGGGTAGGGTAAGGTAGGGTGGGATGAGATAAAATAGGGTGTAATATCTTACTTGAGATAGTGAATTAATATGTAGGTTGGGAGGTAGGTTAAGGTTTGTAGTAGGTAGAGAGGTAGGGTGCGGTAGGGTGTGCTAATGTAGGTGAGGCGAGGTATGAGAGTAATGCGGTGATGTATTGTAGGGTTGGATGGTATGATTGGATGATGTGGCGTAAGTTAAGTAAAGTTTGGTAGGTTGAATAAAGTACGTAATATAGGGTAGTGTGGTAAGATAATATGTGGTAAGATAATATGGTGTAGGGCATAGTGAGGTAGGATTGGATAGGTGAGTGTTAAAAAATGTTGGGATAAGGTGCGGTTGGGTGATTGATAATGTGTGTAGTAGATAAGAAAGAGTGTGTTGACTAGGGTAGAGTTGTGCGGTTGGGTGATTGTCGTCGTGTTAAATAATTGACATCATAATTTGTTGTGTAATATCAATGCCGGCTAAATTTTGTCATTTATATTGTGTTGTATTTAAAATGTGTGGAATGATATTTTAGTTAAAATGTATTTTATATTTAATAGTTTTGACATTTAAGATAAACATCTAAGATGGATACTTCAGTGCGTTGCACTGAGTCCCATTTTATAACTAGTATATATATATATATATATATATATATATATATATATATATATATATATATAACCTTGCTAAAGAAGAAACGGTGGAATGTTTAGCTACATGAGTTTGCCTTTTTTAACTAATAATGTTTCTGTCACAATCGGTAGATGATATAAAAAATGATACAATCTGATATGTCACTAATACTATTAATAATGTGACGTTGAAAACCTTTTTTATAATAATTGTCATAATATGAGAGGTTTCGTATATATATCATGTTATGGTATTTGTTCAAAACCATTTTTAAATAATTATCGTAACATGAGAGGTTTCGCCGTTTCGATATACAGTGTCATGTTATGGTATGATATGGTATTTGTTGTATCACGGTGGTCAAACAGGGTCAAAGTTTTGGCCTCGTCATATATTAGATGTGTGAATTTTGTGTCATTCTTTGATGTTTTTATTTTATTTAAATTTTTTTTTTGTTTGAAAGTTGATGTTTTTATTTTGATCTTAGTTTCTTTCTCATTAATATGGTAGTTTTGGTTTTATTGATAGTATGATCGTAATGGGCCAAACCAGAAGCAAGACGAAAATGATCATAGGCCGTTTAGCACGTACGCGTCTATCTCGTAATTAAATATACACGTAAAGCGCTTTACGAAACGATGCGTCATACAATTAAAATATCGAAACTTTAAAAGAATACATTCTTCGTAATACGCGAAAACGAAATAAACATTTAATAACAAAATCGTTAAACTCAAAATCGAATGGATGTAATGAAAAACATAAACCAATAACCGACTATGCCGCCGATGCAGGGCCCTTCCACAGCATGATTTAGCAATTATGCTTACTCGATTGGTCGGTATAATTCGCCTTTCAAGTTCGTAGGTCGTTTGAATGAAGTGTGTGTGGATGTCAGTGGATAAGTGCAAAATGCATGGTTGCATGTCTAATCTTGTAGTTGTGTATTAAGTGTCATAGAATATGATGACAAGTTTATTTTTTAAAGAAACGATAATATTTTATTATACGAAGTAATCGTCATAAATCGATCCGTTGAACAAGCATCTGTGAAAAAACTAACAAAGGATTTTTATTTATTGCTGCAAAAACAAATAATTTCGGTACAACTTGATTCAGGCCGTAGGCCTTGCTTTTATAGAAGCTATTTCACTAGAAGATCAACTAGAATTCAAAAGTTAGACTTGAAGATAAGAGCATTCTTATCTTTATCTTTATTTTAAGTACAAAGAGCTGTCATATCACAATGCCAGGGAGTAAATTGACCTTTGGACTCTTAATTACTTATCCATTTTCTGTTTGAATTGCGCAGGAGGAGTATTTTGAGGATGGACTGTGATTCAACCGGTCCTTATCTCTCCATTCAACCTTATCTCTCCAATCACAGATCCTTTATCTGTAAGTTTCGAATTTATTTTTGAATTTCCTCAATTACTTGCATTTATCCAGAATGTGTTTGACAAAATGTGTGAATGAATGTCTTTTTTCATTTTGCATGGCCACCTTAGGCCTTGAGCTTGTCTTGCATGTATGTCTTGATTGTGTATTAGTTAATACCCCCCCTCAAACGAGGCTAGGGCTAGGAACCAAGCCAAGTTTGGGACGAATGTGTTGAAAGAGTATTCTGGGCAAGGATTTAGTAAATATGTCAGCTGTTTGTGATGCAGCTGGGATATGTTTAGTAACCAAGAGTCCTCTGGCAACCTACTCCCTAACATAGTGATAGTCCAGTTCAATGTGCTTACTGCGGGCATGAAAAACTGGGTTGACTGTCATGTAGAGTGCACTTAAGTTATCACAATACAGAACTGGTGTAGTGGATAGCTGGACCTTCAATTCTTTGAAAACATAGGTGAGCCATGTCAATTCTGCTGCTGTATGGGCCATGGACTCATATTCTCCTTTCGTAGCCGGATCTGAGACAATGATCGCTTTTTGGCACACCAAGAAATGATATTGGGGCCCAAGAAGGTGCAGTAACCTGTGACTGATCTTCTAGTGAGGGGGCAACCTGCCCAATCTGCATCTGAGTAGGCAGTGAGCCTGAGATCTGGTGAGGCTTAGAGAGAAATGCCAAGAGAGAGTGATCCTTTGACATATCTGAGGAGTCTGTGTGCTCTCTGCATATGTGCTTGTGTAGGGGCCTGTAGGAATTGTGAGAGATGATTGACAGCAAAAGAGATGTCTGGCCTGGTAAAAGTGAGGTATTGGAGAGCACCAATAAGGCTTCTAAAAAATGTGACATCTGTAAATGCTTGAGATTTGTCATGATCTTTGAGCTTGGTATCCATAGGTGTCCTCATAGGTTTGCATTCTGTCATTCCTGCTTTGTCAAGGATTGTAGTTGCATAATGGGCTTGGCTGAGATGTAAACCAGTAGATGTATGGTGAATTTGTACACCTAGGAAATGATGCACAGGTCCTAAGTCCTTCATGTGAAATTCTTGACTGAGAAGGTGCACCAAGGATTCCAGAAGCTGTGCATTGGATCCTGTGAGAAGCATGTCATCCACATAAAGCAAGAGCACTAATGTGCCTTTATTAGTATGATAATAAAATAGAGAGGGATCTGAAAGACTGCAAATGAAGCCATACTGAAGCAGAAAGGCACTAAATCGATCAAACCATGCCCTGGGGGCTTGTTTTAACCCATATAGTGCTCTATTGAGCTTGCAGACATGGGATGGATACTGAGAATTGGACATACCTGGGGGTTGCTCCATGTAAATTGCTTCTGAAATATAACCATGCAAAAAAGCATTTTTAACATCCAACTGTTTAATGGGCCAATGATAAGCAAGGGCAACACAGAGGAGGAGTCTAATAGTACTAGGTCTGACCACTGGAGAGAAGGTTTCTGTGTAATCTAGGCCATCAATTTGACTATACCCTTTGGCCACAAGTCTGGCCTTTAATCTATCTAAGGTGCCCTGTGGTGTGAGTTTTGCTTTGAAGACCCACTTGCAACCAATGACATGCATATTGGGGTGCCTGGGAACTAATGTCCAAGTCTGATTTTGGGCAAGGGCATCAAGTTCATCTTTCATAGCTGCTCTCCATCCTTCATGTTTGAGGGCTGATTTGACAGTCTTGGGTTCTTTGGGAATAGTGGTGTAGGACACAGTAAGGGCATATTTGGGATTAGGTTTAAAAATGCCAAGTTGGGCTCTTGTGATCATGGATGGTGCAGGAGGTGATTCAGGAGAGCTAGGGATAGATGTGTGTGTGTCTGAAGGAGTAGCCTCAGGGGAATTATCTGATTCTTCTGGAGCCAGGGGTATGTCTGGAAAGACTGGTGAGTGAGGAGTTTCTGATTCTGGGGTCATGGACGGGTCTGGAGCGTCTGATAGGGCATCAGAGATGGATACTGGAGAATCAGGCATATGACCATCAAAGTGGGGCACAGGCAGGGTGGTGGTGCAATCTTCTGGAGGTATAGGGTCTTCTGGAGTAGTTGATGATGGTAAGCATGGACAGGTGGTAGGATTGGTTGAGGGGAGCCAAGGATCAATGAGGGCAAGGACATGTGTTGTATTGGTGGGAATGGATTGGTTATGATATGGAAACTGAGTTTCATCAAAGGTTACATGCCTGGAGACATAGAACTTCTTGGTAGGGGGGTGAAAGCACTTATAACCTTTGTGCTGGTTGCTATACCCTACAAAGACACAAGGTAGGCTTTTTGGGTCAAATTTATGTCTTTTGGTGTCCCAAGTGTATGGATAACACTTGGAGCCAAACACTCTAAAACTGGAGTAGTCAGGTTGTGTGTGAAATAGTTTATGGTATGGTGAGTCTGACTGGAGGGCAGTGGTGGGGACTCTGTTCATGACATATACAACAGTAGAGAAGGCTTCAACCCATAAGGATAAAGGGACCCTACTGTGAAATAACATGGTGAGGCCGAGTTCTCTGATGGTTCTGTGTCTCCTTTCTATCATTCCAGATTGTTCTGGTGTGTGTGGACAGGAGATTAAGTGGATGATGCCTTGGTGTGTGAAGTGGTTTCCTAGGGACTGATTTATGAACTCACCTCCTCCATCAGTGTGGAATTTTTTTATGTTCTGATTAAACTGTTTATGAACATATGTTTCAAAAGCCATAAAAACATTAACAAAATCAGATTTATGTTTTAAAGGAACCAACCACACATATTTTGTATAATCATCAATAAAGCTTGCATAATATCTGAAATGCCCTAAAGACTGAACAGGAGCTGGGCCCCACAAATCACAATGAATTAAATCAAAAGAGTTTGAACTAGAGTGTTCTGATCTTTGAAAAGGAAGTCTGCTTAGTTTGCCAAGTTGGCAACTTTCACAGACATGTTCCTGTTTATTCTGCCCTAAAACCTCAATGAGGCCTTTATTCTTCAAAACTTGAATGGTTGGAAATTGAATGTGCCCTAATCTCTGGTGCCACAATTCTGTAGTGCAGGCTCTAAACCTTTGTGAGAAGTGGACTTCCAGTGTCCTAGGGATGACATATAGATTGCCTTTAAGATAGCCCTCCACCAGTACCTGACCTGTTATCTTTTCCTTAAGAATGCAAGTATTGTTAGTAAACACACAGTCTGCAAGAAATTGAATTGTCAACTGACTTATAGATAGTAAGTTCTTTTGCATGGCTGGAACTAAAAGGACTTGTTTAATGATAACAGGGTTGGTGTGATTTGTTATATGCAACTCTCCTATGCCTGTTATTGCAAGTTTACAGCCATTGCCTATTACAACAGAGTCTTTTCCATTATAGGGTATTAGATTATGTAGGATAGAGGAGTTACCTGTCATATGATTGGATGCTCCTGTGTCCATGATCCACTCAGTGTCAGCTATAGTGTTGTCCAATGTAGTCTTGCCGATTAAGCTTGTGGAGTGGTGTCATCTTGTGTTTTAGGGTTCCACCAGCATATTTTGGCAATGTGGCCAAGTACTCCACAATGATGGCAAGTCTCATCCTTGTATTGATCTCTTTCTGCCTTGGACATCCTCTTGAAGATCCTCCTTTGTCCACTGTTGGATGCTGCTCCTGCTGTTTGTTGGGCCTGGAACCCTCTGCCAGTGGAAGTAAATCTGGAGGAGCTGTCAGATCTCTGTTGTGGCCTCTGTCCATAGAAGGCCATTTGAGTGAGAGGTTGTCCTTCAGTGCCCTTGGTTGAGAACCACGTCCTTCTTTGATCCAGATTCTGTAGTTGAGATACCAACTCACTGTAGGTTGGTCTAGGTGGTTTAAGCATTGTGGTTGTGAATTTTCATATTAAGGACCAAGACTTGTTAGTAGGAAATAGACTTTTTCTGAATCTTGCACTGGTTTCCCTATTGCTGCTAAGCTATCACATAAGCTTTTGAATTGTTGGATGTGATCATTGATGCTTTTATCCTCATCTTTTCTCAGGTATGTGATTTGCTGTTTCAGGTTGAACTCTCGTTCCTGTGAATCTTGTGCATATGCTCCTTTTAGTGCATCCCATACAGCTTGGGCTGAGTCAAGCCCTATGACCAGACCAAGGGATTCTTCTGAGAGTGATCCGATCAACCACCCCCTCAAGCCATGCATGCTGATTTTTTCCACTTTGCATATTCTGGATTTGAAGCACATGTGATGATCCATCTGCTGCGATTGTTGAGATGGACTCAAAGAGTCTTGATCTTTTTTTTGTCGGATGGTCCAGCGAGGTCCTGGCTTTCTGCAAGGGCCAAGGCCTGTTCTCTCCATAGGGGATAATTTCTGGAAGTGAGTTTTAAGGAAATAAAACTGGACACATTTAGGGAGAGGCTTGTCATGATCTTCAGTTTTCTGTTTATGTGGTTATGTGGTGGTATATTGTGTTAAACACAACTGGGCTCTGATACCATGTGAAAAAACTAACAAAGGATTTTTATTTATTGCCGCAAAAACAAATAATTTCGGTACAACTTGATTCAGCCGTAGGCCTTGCTTTTATAAAGCTATTTCACTGAAGATCAACTAGAATTCAAAAGTTAGACTTGAAGATAAGAGCATTCTTATCTTTATCTTTATTTTAAGTACAAAGAGTCATGTCATATCACAATGCCAGGGAGTAAATTGACCTTTGGACTCTTAATTACTTATCCATTTTCTGTTTGAATTGCGCAGAGGAGTATTTTGAGGATGGACTGTGATTCAACCGGTCCTTATCTCTCCATTCAACCTTATCTCTCCATTCAACCTTATCTCTCCAATCACAGATCCTTTATCTGTAAGTTTCGAATTTATTTTTGAATTTCCTCAATTACTTGCATTTATCCAGAATGTGTTTGACAAAATGTGTGAATGAATGTCTTTTTTCATTTTGCATGGCCACCTTAGGCCTTGAGCTTGTCTTGCATGTATGTCTTGATTGTGTATTAGTTAATAGCATCATCATCTATGATTGTGCCGAACCCGGAACCCTCCATTCACATTTGACAGTGAAGGCTCTGGGAGACAAGCTTAATGAGAATAAAAGATTACATATTTAAAACTGTTTTCGATATTGCTATTATTCAACGCATATGATGGTTGGGATGAATTTAGCGAGTTGGATGAATTTAGCTATCGTATGAATACAGAATTTATGAGCATGTTATAGTTGCATCAAAGGTGTTTAAATTTTTTTTTTTTTAATTACATTTTAGATCGTAAAGAATCCTCCTATGACTGTTCATCAAATCATGGAGAATTTTATGGTTTATCTTGAAGACAACTTTTATGAAGATTCACAGGAGGCGTAAATATTTTTTTCAATAATGGTCGATATTATTAGGGTATAAAGAATGTTTTTGTATATATTATTGAGAAAGCTATTACATGAATATATATAATACTACAACCCACAATTGTAACAGCTAGCATGGTCTAAGGCTAAAGACTAGGGCAATTAATTACAATTATTACGATAGATGTTACACTAAAATTATTACAATAGATGTTACACTAATATTACACTAATACCACCCCTCAAGTAGGGCGAGGAACGAGGCCTAACTTGTCACGCTGATGGCGGAACGCAAGACGAGGGAGAGATTTTGTCAGACAATCAGCTAGTTGGTCAGAGGCATTGACGTGAGCAATGCGAAGAGAACCATTCTAAACCTGATCTCGAATAAAGTGATAATCGATAGCTACATGTTTCATACGAGAGTGAAACACTGGATTTAAACAAAATTGTGTAGTTCCAAGATTATCGCAGTAAATAACCGGTGAGTTAGGAAGTGATATACTAAGATCTTTAAGAAGGAATGTGAGCCAGTTGATTTCAAATGATTCGGCGGCGACCGCGACGGTATTCTCGCTTGATCGTTGAACGAGCAGAACAAGGTTGCTTTTTCGAACTCCATGAAATTGCATTGCGGCCAAGATAGATGACATGAGCACTAGTAGGCGTATTATCATCTTTGTTACCACCCCGATCAAGATCCGTGAAAGCATGTAATGTAAGGGAGAGTTGCGATATAACCGGATTCCATAGTGAGTCGAGCCAAAGAATGTATCAAGTAGTCGTTTAACATGGGACCAATGAGCATCCGTCGGAGCATGCATAAATTGAGACAATTTGTTGACGGCAAATGCAATGTCCGGACGAGTAAAATGAGGTATTGAAGACTACCAACCACCATACGGTACGTTGAGGGTCATCCATGTGGTACCTGTGTTGGCCTTTAAATCGAGAGATCGAGTTGCATGGGGGTGCCACGGAATTTGCATTCTCAAGATTGAGCTTGGTGAGAGATCACCATGTAGCAATCTTTGTTGTGATAGAACAAAGCCAGCCGAGTTCGGTATAATTTCAATGCCTAGAAAATATGCAAGCTGGCTGAGATCTTTAAGAGCAAACTTCGCGCCCAGAGTGCTAATGAATTTTTCCAAGGTAGCTGAGTTGTTTCCTGTAATGATTAAGTCATCGACATATACAAGTACATAAATTATCACACCAGAAGAATTAAATATAAATAAGGTGGTGTCGACCCTTGGCATTGGTGAATCCAGTTTCAAGTAAAAATGCTTGATTCTTCATACCAGGCCACAGGGGCTGCTTTTAAGCCATATAGAGCCTTACGAAGCCTGCAAACATGTTTAGGACTGGTAGAATCAATGAAACCAGCAGGTTGTGCTAAATAGACGGCCTCCTTTAAGTGTCCCTGCAAAAACGCATTATTGATGTCCAATTGCCGGAGAGACCACCCCTGCGTTAGATCCAAGGTGAGAACAACACGGATAGTGGGGGGTTTAACAACTGGACTGAACGTTTCATAGTAATCAATGCCAGGGCGTTGAGCAAAGCCCTTGGCAACCAGTCGAGCCTTATAACGATCTATGGAACCATCCGATTTATACTTTAAGCGAAAAATCCACTTGGAGCCAATAATATTGTAAGATGGGTCATAAGGTACGAGATCCCAGGTGTGATTTTGCACCAAAGCATTAAATTCCTCTTGTATTGCATTCCTCCATTGAGGAATTTTGAGAGCTTGTGTGATGGAAGTAGGTTCAGTAGGAGGACTAGCAGAAATATGAGTATGGAGATTGAGCTTTTGGATGGGTCGATAAATGTTGTTATAGGAGCGGGTGTGCATCGAGTGAGTCGGAGGAGGTGGTGGAGGAGAAGATGAGGCAGGTGGAGGGCTAGAAGGTGCTATTGCAGGTGGAAGGCTAGGAGGTGATGCGGCTACAATTGGTGTGGTGGAGTTTGGCGGGGGAGGGGGAAGCCAATCAGAGATGTAGGAGGGTGAGGGAGTGGAAATGGAGGCAGTGGAAGATGAGGGAAAGACGGTTTCAACGAACTTAACATGTCGGGAGACATAAAGGCGAGAGGAATCGGGGTCATAGCAGTAATAGGCATGTTGAGTTAGAGAGTATCCAAGGAAGATACATGGTTTAGACCTAGGTTCTATTTTGTGTGCTGTGTAGGGGCGAAGCCACGGGTAGCAGAGGCACCCAAAGATACGGAGTTTGTGATAGTTAGGTGGTTTGTGAAATATAGACTCATAAGGCGATTTCATATTGAGAACTGGTGTAATCATACGATTTATGAGGTAGATTGCCGTAGCGAAGGCATAGGGCGAAATGTGGTAGGAAGGAAGCGTGAGTGAGAAGGGGCAAGACTGTTTCAACTATGTGCATGTTTCGACGCTCGAGAGATGCCATTGTGTTCAAAAAGTGAGGAGGTGTAGTGTATAGGGAGATGCCATTTGTGGATAGATAATCACGAAGACTAATAAATTCACCACTGTTGTCAGAATAAAGTATTTTAATGTTATGTTCAAAGAAATTTTCCACAATAGCTCGGAAACGAATAAAGGTTGGGGCAACATCAGACTCACGAACGAGAGGGTAAAACCACATATAACGAGTATAATGATCAACAATAATCAAGAAATATTTAAAACCATCATTCGATAAAATAGGGGAGGTCCAAAGGTCCGTAAATAAAATTTCAAGGGGCCGGGAAGAGGATAAAGTGGAAGTATGAAACGGGAGTTTGTGACTCTTATTTACTAAACAGGAAGGACAATGCGACAAAGTGGAAGTCGAAGCCTCTAAAGCAAAAGTAGTGATAATCTTATTTAAAATAGGCGGGGCCGGATGACCCAATCGGTGGTGCCAGGTGGATGACGTAGCTTTATGGGATGCAAAGGCAATCAGAGGTTTGGAGGGCCATTCATAGAGTCCATCTTTAACTGGACCACGGAGGAGAGTTTGTTTCGTGTGGATGTCCTTCACATTAAATTCACGGAGGAGAGTTTGACTTATTCACCTGTTGTCTTCTGTTTAGGTTTCAATCATTCTAATTTCATGTAAATAGCAAACATTGTTGGTTATTGCTTCCTGTTTACGTATGAAAATAGGGTTTTTCTTTTGATGTTGGTGAAAGCTGTCTGTTATTGATCACGTGAGTTACTAAACCGGATTGTTGTAGACTGTAATAATTACTCTACGTTGAATGCACGATCTTAGTTAAGTTCAAATTTATGTGCATGCCCTTTTAGTGTGTTCAGCCCATACCGTCAATGATAGCTTGCAAGAAATCATGATAGAATATGATGTGACAAGTTCCAATTAATCATCCTTCTGCCACCCTAAAAGAAATCTTGCCAAAATCATTGTAAATTGAACTCCACAAAATCCATATAAATTTGTGCTTATTATCTGTGGAAAATCACCATATTAGAAGTTGGCGAGTATTTTTCTTTCACGATAAATAGCCTCTTTGCAGAGTATAAAATCTGACATGTTCTTTTACTGGGAGTGGGTTTGCGCTTTTAACTTTTGGATGTGGCTGATGTTTGGTTGCGGGTTAGGGCTTATTAAATCACATATTTGTGGGTGTGATGGTGTTTCTTTAAGCTTCTTTCATGAACATAACCATTTTGTGTTTATTCCCGGATGCAAAGCGGCTGCAACAACAAAAGGGGAAGGTGTTGAAGTGGAGATGAGCAAACAACTGTTACAGCGACTCTGGATGTGCATGGAGAGTGGTAGATAGAATGAGAGGCGTGGTGAGTGGCAGAGCGTGTTAATTGATCACAATAAACTATATTGTTACGTGCTTTATATGTGGATGTCTAAGGGATTAGTAGGCAAACGATAGACAAGGGGAACATCTTCTGAATGCCAAGAGAATTACCATTACACATGAATTTGAGTGATTTTTTGGGGGTACTAAATGTTTAGCTTGGACAGATTTGGTGGCTCTGTTTTGCCACGTTTAGTTGTTGGCTTACATGGAGTTGTAGATAAATTTGAGTGAATTTCTTTTTTGTAGAATTAGATTAATATTCATCTACTTTTACGAATTAGGTTTTCAAATTTGTTTTTCACTCGTACCAAGGGTTTTACCTACAGATTTGGTGGCTCTGTAGTCGGTAGTGTTTTTTTATTAGTGTGTTTAGGGTATAGTCTGCATAATATATTATCTGTCATCAGTTTCCACTCATAGGGTATGTTGTATTTCTCATATATACATAAACTATACATTTTCATATAAGTTTGGATCAAACAAAAACACTATTACTTCCAGAAAATTATTTCAGACAACTACTACTACTGTGTCAGAAACATAGGTTTTCTCCTCTATAACTAGAAATTAAGGATGAAATTGACCAGCCAATAAGAATTGGTTAGATTGGTTAATTGTGCAGTGCCTAGAAGAAGCATTGGTTAGATATTCAGCTGCGGGGATGGGGGAATTTCAGCTACTTTTGGACTTGTTTTAGTTGTGTGGTATAATTTCAATGCCAAATGTTTCTGGGAACTTTGGCAAATTGCCTAAATTTGTTGCAGTCACTCATACCGGCAACTTTATCATTAATTGATACGATTATGTTGTCCTAGGGCACTTTTGATCAGTGAAGGGTCTAAGCTTTTTGTGAAAATGGAATACTTTTTTTTGCTGTGCTCATTGCTATTGATTTAGAGTTTGTTCTTGGTGTTTGTGGTGTTGTTCATATTTACAAGCATTTGGATTGTTTTGTGTTGTATACTATTTGTAAGGCTTAATGCTCCACGAAAAGGTAAAATCTGAGACATTGTTGAAAGGAAATTACTACATGCTATTATTAACATTGTATGTGAAATGCATGGGTTGTTTTTTGCTTCAGCTTTTTAATAGTCATCCATCCTGAGAAGTAATCCTTTGTAGGTTGCCTGGATGTACTTTGTAGCCTTCGCTGTTGTTGTTGTTGGACTTCTTGTTTATTCAGGGTATGCAAACAAGTACCTGTATTCCCCCCAACCCCACCCCACACTAACAAAATGAATAAACACATCGACAAGAGTGGCTAGTGTAGATATTTAAATTTTATGTGACGAATTATATATGTCTACATAATACATTCGTCTCTAAATTGAAATTTATTTTGTATTATTTCCTATAAAATTTCTAGGAATAATGTAAAATAGATAATTGATTAAAATCTCTTAAATAAATATTAGAGATTTAATTAATTTCAATGGCTATACAATAATATATATGTGTGACACATTATATGTGTTACATGTTAAATATGCCATGAAATTGGAATTGTTTAATGTTATTTTCCTACATTAAATATTAGGAAATAATATGAAAACAATAAGTCATAAAATCTTTTAAATATAATTAGAAGATTTTATTGATTTATAATAAATGTGGAATATTCCAAGATTGTCTAAAATCAATCGAATATTTCCTACATTTAATGCAAATCAATCATTAGCTTCCATTCACCACTATAAATAGGAGGCGGCCATCATTTGCAAAAACATACGAAGATATTGAAGAGTTGATAGAAATCCCGAAACCGGAAGGTTCAAGCATTCATCAACAACACTCGAAGATCTTCAAGAAATCCTTGAAGTTCTTCAAGAGACAGAAAACAACGTAGAAAAGAAGACAAAAGAAGGTGAAAAGTCTCGAGCAAAAGCTTCGAGCACTCTGCAACAACACCAAAAGCATCGAGATCTTCCAAAAAAGGCCGGAAGTTCTTCAAAAGAAGAAAATCAAAAGCATCTCCAACATTCAAGATCAACGAAAAAGACTTGAATTTCTTCAACAAGGGGATCGAAGGTAACATAAAAGTTCCTTCCAATCTTCGTCAACCTCAAGGCGCCTCCGCTTATATCCGGAGTCGCTAACTCAAATTAAAAGCACCTCCGCTTATATCCGAGTCGCTAACTCAAAATTAAAAGCACTTCCGCTATATCCGGAAGGTCAACAATCAACACCAAATTAAAAGCACCCCGCTTATATCCGGGAGAGCATTAATCATCACCGACAAAAAAAGGGAGAATCAAAGGATTCAAGAGATTGTACCACTTTTATTTTATAAATTAATAAAATTTTAGTTGTCACAATTTTCGTGTTTTCTTTCTTTGTATTTCAGGGATAACAACGGAATTTGTGTTACAAATTCTGGCACGCCAGTGGGACCAATCTCTCCTTTCATCTCTCCTTTCCAAAGAAGTCAAGAAAAAATGGCACCAAAGGTTGCTTCTACCGCTCAGAAGGTTGCTGCTGTTAAGACCGTGGCTTTGAAGGGCGCTACTACAAAGGTGTGGTCTCTGCTAAGGTCGCTTTTTAGTCATCTCAAGGACAACTTTCCGGACTATCACGCGAAGCATGTCAAAGGAGTTTGGCATCAACCTCCTTTTCCCGCATGAAGCTTCGATAGACCCACGCGTCACCAATGGTTGCGGACGTAATGATGACGAATTCCACAACTCTTGAGGAGCATATTGCTACCTCACGAAGGCCATTGAAGCCTCTCACATCGCATGTTCGGACTCAAGACATGCAAATTGCGCGGCTTGCCAAAGAAGATTGATTCCGTTGGGGAAGCAAGTAAGTCAAAAGAAGTGATGCGTGATGAAGAGGACGAACACGATGTCACTTCCAAAGACCAAGAAGTCTTCAAGTCTCTGCATATGGCAAACAACTTGAAGGTCGCTCCAGAAAACTCTTTCAAGGACCGGAAGGCTCCAAGTCCTTTACCTTGGCAAGCAATCAAGATCTCCCCGACGGAACCATCCTCATCGCCCAACTCCAGGAGTTCATCATGGGACGATCAATGACAAAGTCGGAGGGTCCTTGAAGTCATCTCGGACTTATATCAAGCCATACACCAAAAGAATTGATGATTTGAAGATGCCGGTTTGGTTATCAACCACCAAATTTCCAAAGAATTTGACGGAAAGGCAACCAGCGAAGACGTCGCCCATTTCATTGAAACTTGCAACAATGCCGGGACTATGGAGATCACCTGGTGAAGCAATTTGTGCGTTCTCTCAAAGGCAATGCGTTTGATTGGTACACCGATCTTGCCCCTACCTCTCGGATAGTTGGGAGCAACCGGAGCGCATCTTTCTCAATCGTTTCTACAAAGACTCGTAGAATCGCTGAGTATGGTGGAGTTGACCAACTCCCGCCAAAGGGAAAGAAGAGAAGGTAGTGGATTACATTAACAGGTGGAGAAGTCTAAGTCTTAATCGCAAAGACCAATTGTCCAAGCCTCTGCCATTGAGATGTGCATTCAAGGCATGCATTGGGGATTGCAATACATTCTCAAAGGTATTCGCGAGATCTTTTGAGGAGTTAGCCACTCGTCAAGCATGACATGGAACCGAGCATTGACGCCTAATGGAGGTCGGGCCCTGCTCGTGATCCTAGAAGGATCAAGGAAAACAAGAAATGAAGAAACTCATTAAAGTTTGCTCCAAGAACGGAAAAGAAGGAGTCCAACGCTACCACCGTAGCTCCAGGTAAAAGTTAACAACCCAAAGATCAAGCCAACCTGAATGGAGGAAGGTTGAGCCACGACAAGTTGAAAGACGGAGGCCAACTCGAACGAAAAGGCAACAGAGGAAGTATCCATTCTTCGATTCTCGACGCGTACCGCAATTTTTGATGAGTTGTTGAAATTGAAACTCATTGAACTTCCGAAACAAAGCGTCCGAGAGGATGCGGCAAGAGCCCACGAAGGTAACTATTGCAAATATCATCGCTTATTTGGTCATCCCATCGAAAAATGCTTTGTCTTCAAGGACAAGGTTATGCGTTTGGCGAGGAAGGAAAGATCGTGCTTGAAGAAGAAGGCAAGCACAAATCAAATCACCATAGCAGAGCCGACAAGTGGTCATTGCATGACCATCCAATTCGGATCACTCGACCTGTTGAGATTAAATTCAACGACTCTCTACCCATAGCTAAGAAAGAATCTGAACGCGTCTCCCAAACAAGCAAAAGTCATTGCGGAAGAAAAGAAAAACTCGAGCCTGCCGAACAGACGATGATGGATGGATTCGGTGACTCGCAAGAAAAAGCAAAGGAAGTCACCTTGTTTTAAATTGGAAGAACCAAAGACGATTTGTTCCAAGTCTTCCAAGACAAGAAGAGGCCGAAGGGCAATAAAGATGAGAAGAAATCAAAGGAAGGTAAACAGAAAGTGAAGAGGATCTTCCTCGAAGGGTCGAGTCTGAAAGCCCTCATACTCCAATCACCTTATTAGAGTACATGCCCAAAAGAGTCCTCGAAGTGAGGCGACCAAGAAAACTCGAGAGGATGAAGTTGTCCCATGTTACGCTATCCACGCAGAAGAAAGATATGGTGAAAAGGAAAATGAAGATTTGCCGACTGAGGAAGCGGCTTCAAACAATTCAAAGCTTGCTTGCATGGTTGAGATCACCTTTACAGATGATGACATGCTTCTTGGATCGGCACCCCATAACCGCCCGCTATTTGTCACAACATACACACGTGAGCAAAAAATTAATCGCGTGTTACTAGATGGAGGATCAGCTGTCAACATATTGCCGCTCCGAGTAATGAAAGAGTTGGGTGTCTCTATGGATGAACTCTCCGACAGTCGCCTTATGATCCATGGATTCAACCAAGGGGGGCAAAGAGCCATTGGTGTAATCCGACTTGACATCTTGATAGATGAACTATCTTCAAGCGCACTGTTCCATGTGATTGATGCCAGAACGTCCTACAACATGTTGCTAGGGAGGCCGTGGTTACACGAGAATGGAGTCGTCCCTTCAACCCTTCATCAATGCTTTAAGTATTGGAGCAATGGTGTTTTAAGAAAGGTCGTTCTTGATGAAAACCTTTCACCGAGCGAAACTCACTTTGCGGATGCAAAATTCTACCTGGCCGGCTTTTTGAAGATAGTAGGCATTTCCAAGTCACAAGAAAATGATGATGAGGAGAAGGCCACACCGTCAGAAGACAAGAGGGAGGTTGGCAAGCATGGAGAGACAAAATCATCACTTCCTCAACACCAAAAATCCAAAGCGATGAGTGGACTGACGCTGCCACTTCCCAAGATCAATGCCGTACAAACAGATGCTCCTCTACAGGGGTTTACCCGTCCTAAAGAAGGTCCGTTATAGAACATGGAATATTGCCACCACAAGGAAGGAAGGTTTTGATCCTATTGCTTACAAACTCCTCGCAAAGCAGCAAATGGATCCCAAGCCCCGCTCTAAAAATGGGGGCAAAAACGAAGAACTGGAGAAATGCAAAAATCCACAAAAGCTAATGTTCCGGTTATTGGGTCCCGAAAGTCTCAGGGTATAATCCTCACCGCCATCCGTATCTCAATAAGGAAGGCAACCAATAACTATATTGGAGTTGAAGAAGAATCATCATCATCAAACATCCCGAACCTCTACATGAAAGGCCATCGGTGTTTGAGAGGTTGCAACCCAAGAAAGAACGTGTATCGGTCTTTGAAAGGCTTTCGTCACAACCAAGAACCCGCCAAAATCTAAGGGTGTCAAGAGCCGAAATCGATCAACACACGTGCATGCTCCGGAAGGAGATGACAAACATTGACTCAAAGAAATCAAGAGCCTGATCCCGTCTAGAATGAGGCGTCATACATGTCTTCTCGTTCATTGTGGAAATATAATGAAGGCTAAAATGCGCACGGTGGTCTACACTAAAACTGCTGCCAAGCACGATATAGAGAATGTGCAAGAAAATGAGCCTGAAGAAAGCGTTGGATCCTCATATATTATCACCGTCGGTGAAGAATTGTATCCTGCCAGAACTAGAACGGTGTTAGAAGAAGTCATGGAACTTGATGAAGTGAAGGAACGGGCTTCCGTCTATCATATCACCTTGGGAAATGATGAAATTGAAGAAGATCTTGAAGAAGCACCCGGGAGCTAGAAGAAGAAGGGTCGAGTCCACTATCGATGAATTGAAAGAAGTCAATCTTGGCACCCGTGGATGAGCCGCGACCAACCTTCGCTGCCCTCTTGTCTTGAAGAGGAAAATGTCTACTTCGAACTTTTACAGAATACAAAGACGTATTTGCATGGACGCACAAAGAGATGCCTGGTCTAGACCCAAAAGTAGCCGTTCATCAATTATCTCAGAAAGAAGGGATCGCGTCCCGTGAAGCAAGCTCAAAGAAGATTTAGGCCGGACCTCGTGCCTCTCATAAAGCAGAAGTCAACAAACTCATTGAAGCGGAAGCTTCATTCGTGAGGTTAGATATCCAACATGGATTTCAAGCATCGTACCCGTGAAGAAGAAGAATGGGCAAATTCGTGTCTGCGTTGATTTTCGAGACTTGAACAACGCATGCCCCAAAGATGATTTTCCCTTGCCAATCAACGAGTGATGGTAGATGCAACCACCGGTCACGAGGTGTTATCCTTCATGGATGGATCTTCGGTTATAATCAAATCCGTATGGCTCCGTAAGAGCGAAGAACTCACGGCATTTCGAACGCCCAAGGGTATTTATTGCTACAAGGTGATGCCATTTGGATTAAAGAATGCGGGGCAACTTATCGTGCGATCTGATGCGTAAAATATTCGATGACATGCTACACCAACACGTTGAATGTTATGTTGATGACTTGGTCGCCAAGTCGAAGAAGAAGGCCGACCACATAAACGACTTGAGATTAGTCTTTGATAGGCTCCGAAGATTCCAACTGAAGATGAACCCCCAAAAGTGCGCATTTGGAGTCAGTTCAGGCAAATTCCTCGGCTTCATCGTCCGTCATCGAGGAATAGAAGTCGACTCACCAAGGTTGAAGCCATTATGAAAATGCCGAGCCTCGTGAATCGCATGAACTTAGAAGCTCGCAAGGAGACTAGCATACATACGAAGGTTCATATCAAACCTCATTGGAAGGTGCCAACCTTTTAGCCATCCGATGAAAAAGGGAGTTCCGTTCGAGTGGGATAGCTCATGTAGAAAAGCATTTGAAAGCATTAAATCATACTTGATGAATGCCCCGCCTTGGCAGCCCTATCAAAGGTAAACCTCTTATCCTTTACATCACCGCGCAAGAACGGTCGGTAGGTGCCTTTGCTCGCCGCTCGGGAGAAAGACAAAGGCAAAGAAAGTGCATTATATTATTTGAGCAGACAATGACTCCTCATGAGGTGAAATACTCTCCAATTGAGAAACTATGCTTGTCGCTCATATTCGCCATCCGTAAATTAAAGCACTACTTTCAAGCTCATACTGTGCATTTGGTGTCAAAGGCAAATCCAACAAATATGTCATGTCCAAGCCCGTCTTTGTCGATAGATTAGCAAGGTGGTATCTCCAACTTCAACAATTTGAAATTGTTTACGTGCCTCAAAAGGCCGTCAAAGGGGCGTGCTTGCGGACTTCTTGGTCGATCACCCAATCCCGGCAGAAATGGGAGCTCTCGATGATTTGCCTGATGAGGATGTCATGGTGATTGAAGTACTTCCGCCTTGGAAAATGTATTTTGATGGAGCGGCGAGGCGAGACGGTGCTGGCGCTGGAGTCATTTTTATTTCCCCAGAAGGTGAAGTGCTGCCATACTCATTCAAATTGATGGAATGTTGCTCCAACAATGTTGCTGAATACCAAGCTTTGATCTTAGGGCTTGAGATGGCAATGGATGTAAAGCAATGCAGATTAAATGTTTATGGCGACTCTCAATTGATCATCAACCAGCTTGAAGGCACTTACGATGTAAAAAAGCCAGAGTTAGTCCCATACTACAAGTATGCAAGAAAAATCATTGCTTACCTTGGCGACGTCACAATTGAGCATGTTCCAAGAAAAGAAAATAAGCAAGCGGACGCTCTAGCAAACTTGGTCGCGACATCGGCAATCGACGATGCAAAGACGCAAGTCCCCGTCTGTGAGCGGTGGGTGGTTCCTCCATACTTCGAAGAAGATGAGGAAGAAGATAATGATAGTTATCTTTATGCGTGTCTCATGAAATAGACCAAGAGGATCAAGCGTCATCCATTAGTGGAGTACTTGAAATACGGAAAGCTCCCGGCGATCAAAAGAAGAAAGTTGACATAAGACGGCGGGCTCCACGCTTCTTCCTTCACAATGATGTCTTGTATCGGCGTTCTTTTGAAGGAGTCTTTCTTCGTTGCCTTGGAGAAGATGAAGCTCTTCACGCCATGTAGGAGGCTCACTCCGGGATTTGTGGCGCCCATCGATCCGGACCGAAATCGCATTTTCGCATTAAAAGAATGGGATACTCTTGGCGACCATGGTAAAAGATTGCATGGATTACGCTCGAAAATGTGAAGCATGCCAATTCCATGCTAACTTTATTCATCAACCTCCCGAGCCATTACATCCAACAGTAGCGGCATGGCCCTTTGATGCCTGGGGAATGGATGTGGTTGGTCCCCTACCGAAATCATCGGGCCAACATCTTTATATCTTGGCTGCCACCGACTACTTCTCTAAATGGGCTGAGGCTGTTGCACTACGCCAGGTGAAGAAAGAGGATGTAGTCCGCTTCATCCGAGTAAACATCATCTATCGCTATGGAGTTCCACGCTACATCATCACGGATAATGGGAAGCCGTTCGTGAATAGCTCGGTTGATAATCTGTGTGAGCAGTTCAGCTTCAAACAACACAAGTCCTCCATGTACAATGCGCCGGCCAACGGACTTGCTGAAGCTTTCAATAAAACGTTATGCAACTTGTTGAAGAAAGTGGTTGCAAGGCACAAGAAAGACTGGCACGAGCGGATGAGTGAAGCGCTATGGGCATACCGTACAACTTTTCGGACGCCAACTCAGGCCACTCCCTATTCTCTTGTATACGGTGTTGAAGCCGTGGTTTGCCCTTGAGAGGCAAATCCTTCACGAGAATCGCTATCCAAGAAGGTCCGATCGATGAAGAAAATGCTCGCCTTCGCCTTGAAGAATTGGAAGCACTGGACGAAAAGCGGCTCCAGGCTCAACAGAATCTTGAATGCTACCAAGCACGGTTGTCAAAGGCATTTAACAAGAAAGTGCGTCCGAGATCATTCCAAGTTGGTGAAACAGTCCTTGCAGTGAGAAGACCTATCATCTTGACACATAAGTCCAAAAACAAGTTCACCTCAAAATGGGATGGCCCCTATGTTGTTCGGGAGGTCTACACTAATGGAGCATACAAGTTGGTGGACAAAGACGGCGTCAAGCTTGGCCCAATCAACGGCAAGTTCCTCAAAAAGTTTTACGCATGACTCAAACACTGCTCCTAAGCACGAGCCTAAACTGCATTAATCATATCAAAAAAAAAAAATAAAAAAAAATAAAACTTTTGAACTACGTTTGACTTGATCCCCTAAAAGCATTCCCGGGGTACGTAGGCAGCTTGGGAAGTTACTCAAGTTCATCATCATACCAAAAAAAAAAAAAAAAAAAAAAAAAAAGGTCCATTCAAAAAAAAAAAAAAAAAAAAAAAAAAAAAAGTGAATTTCAAGCTCACTGCATTAAATAAAAAAAAAAGGACTCCAAAGAGATGGAAAGAAAATAATAAGATTTTATTGATAGCAATAAAGTTTTATTACATCTAGGAAGAAAGTAAATAAACAAGCAAATAAGAAATCTCAAGAACAAAAAAAAGGGGATTTAAACGGGTAGCTTGAAGTCTTCCAAGTCACGTCGGTTGCCTTCTAGTAACTCCCTCATCTTATTCAGAACATCAATCTCCTCCTCTTCAGAATGGAAATGTGCCTCCAAGTCGGCGATCTCCCCTCAGTTGGGACACACGAGCGGTCAACCCATGTAGTCCCTCATCAAAATTGTTGAGTGACAAAGCAACCTCATTCTCCTCTTTCTCTGCAGGCGGCCAATTCCTTTTGGAGTTCTTCTCTTACCCTCGAATCTCTGAAAGCCTATCTTGAGAAGATTGGACTTTTTCAAGATGTACCTTCTCGCCTATCTCGGCCTCTCGAAAGATGTTCGCAAAGAATTGAAAGTTTTGCATCATGCTCCTCTTCGAAGCCGCTCAAACGCCATCCAAAGCAACTCCGTAGTGTGAGGCGTTCTAAAAAGTATGTCCGTAAGAGACTTCAAATGGGAAAGGTCCAACACTTTGGTATTCTCCATCTCTAAGAATATTTCATAAACACCACTTTTAACGGAGGATAACTTGTCTATAGCGCGCAAGATGAGAGCTTGTCTCGATAGATTCCCACAACGCCTCAAGAAAGTGGTGGCGACACTTCGAGATCACGTCCCTTGGCTTGAACTCACAAAACCTCTCGCCTTCGGGAAGTGAGGCCAAAGGAGGAAGTATGACGCGCTCTACTCACGGAATGGGCTGTAGAAAGACCTTCATCAACGTCTTGATCACCTAACTCGGTTTCACCATCGACGATCCGAGTGCCGCTCTCGGCCGTAACCTCCGCGTTAGGCATAAGATTGGTACCAAAGTCATTTCTCTCATGAATCTGCGGGATGGTAAAGTATCATTGCCATCTTCAATCATTATTGGAAGAGTGTGCTCCTTCCCGACCTTTTGAGCTTCCAAGTCGAAGGCATCGGGACCGTTGGTTGATGGCTCGCTTTGTTGCGGAAGATTAGCCACGATAGAGGTTCATTGTCCAACTAAAAAAGTTGCAAAGTGAGCGGGCAATAAATATAATAAAAACAATGCAACGAATGAAGTAAGAGTCTTACAATCCTTGAAAAGTTTGTGATAAAGTGACTCGGATATGGGACACCATCAAAAAGGTGACCAATTAATGTCGCTATCCGTCAAGAGTAAGTGATTACCTGTTTCCGGTACCCTTCTTTTGACGCTTCCAGTTCACATCGCTACGAGGAGAGTCGCCGCTAAGAACATTTGCATCATCAAGTTGTCTCTTCTCCTTCAAATCGGTACGGACATCCTTGGGCTTTTCAACCTGCTTCTGGGTACAAAGAGGGTTTGGGGAAAGTGATTCCTTGTGAGGTTCCGGAGGCTCGACATTCTTTATCTTTACAATAGGGGTACTTTGCTTTGCTTTAGTAGAGCCCTGCATGATCGCGACTAGAGAAGATCTTCCATCAAGTAGGTACGTGCCATGCACTTGTGGCCACCACTCACCAAAGTTGGAAGAGAAGTAACTATCATATTCCCGAGGGCTTTCGGGAAATACTACCTTGAGACGACTATTGGGAGTAAAGTACATTTCCCATAATTGTTTTCCCGTCCCAATTGTGATACGGCGGCCATCGTCAGGGAGGTCCTTTGGAACGACTTGGAAGAACCCGAATTGCCGTGCGAACCGATACGGGCTATACGGCTCAGAAAAGCATGCTCCATCTTGATGAAATACCAAGAAGCTCGGTCGCACTGACCGGAAAAGACTGATCTCGAGTAGGCAATCCACCATCATCAACTTTAAGCTCTGTTTTGGTTCTTTTCGGAACAGATGCCCACCAAGCGACGCCACGAGCTTGGTGAATAAGGTCTCGACCTTCATGATCATTGAGGTTTTTGGATCCTCCTACGCCAGAGTAAGAAACCATCATGGGTCCAGGCAAAGGTGACGACACTCTGTGATGAGTTCCAAAATAACGTGCAATCCACCCAATGACGTAATGCCATGGAAGACAAGCATCCCCTCGCTCGGGCGGATTGAGCCAGCGTGAAACCATGTTTAACCTCTATATATCTTGGCCAATACCGAACGGCAAGGCAATGAACTTTCCACGGGCGTCGACTTGCCATTTTAAAAGTCGAAGGCCTGATTGTCGCATCACTAGACGGGAGGGCAAACGAACACAACCAGCAGGCAATAAAGGCGGCAAGGAAGGACTCCTCCTTTGAGTTTTCGTCAATATGAAGGCGAGCAAACAACTCTTCATCTTTTTCGACCATCGCCGAGGATTTTCTCTATATGGCGCCACTAGGATTTTGAGTATCCTTTGGACGATACGCCCTCTTTTCTCCGGGTGGGCTTTTTGTACACCGTCGACTTTTTACACCAATAATCAACCCGGCGGAGAGGAACTTTCGGTTTCTCATGGTCATAAACGCCACCAAGCAAAGTGAAGATATGCATCAAAAAGATGTCGACACTCACGGGGAAGGACTTCGCCTTTGATGAGCATCGAAAATAATCCAACTCGTCAACACTAGGGATGACCTCCTCGTACAAATCTCCTCGTGATGTGAAGTCCACCAATGTGCCATAAATCCGCTAAGAGATGGACATCTCTCCGGCATCGCGCAGAAGCGTATTAGTTTCGGACACCATGCCTCGCATGAAAGCTCGGATGGCGCTTGGGCATTTGGAGTAAATTTGAAGAGAGATGCGCTTAGGGCATCATATAGACCGGTCTTTTCGAATGCTTTTATTGCGGGAAAGCACATCTTCGAGCCATTCCCAATATCGCTCGATGAAGGTGAAGACTCGTGGTTTTTAACACGGTTCCCCATTGACCTCGCCAATGATTCGCCCGACCAAGGGTGGAAAAAGTGTGGCTCGAGGCTTCGTGCTATTCGCCAAAGGGCATAAGCGCAGACTCTACATGGCCGTTCGACCGCTTCAACTCCATGTAAAGTCGTGTTGTTGTGTCGATACCTTGGGTTAAATTTGCCGAACGAGAGCCACTCATAGGTGGATGAACCGCAAGCTTAAACCCAGTTTGATCCGCGTGTTCTGGACCATGCACAACCACCAAGTATCTTTTATTATTTTTCGCCACCTCCCGGAAAACCACCATGATGTGAAAATCTGAAAAGAAAAAAAAAGAGGAAAAAAAAAAGAAGAGAAATTTCAGTTCTGTAAAAAAAATAAAAATAAAAAAATAAAAAAAGAAGTGGGTCTGTACCAGAAAGTGAAGAAAAAGACTAGCAAACTCTTGTCGTCTAATATAAGAAGATTTATATACATACTGGTTAACCTATTGAACAAAAAAAAAAAAGAAAAAAAAAGGGGTTTGGCTACTTTCAGTGTAATAGATGAAAGGAGTTGTGTGTTAATAATCTTTTGCGAGGAGAAAACGGACAACCAGCTGGTAAAATTTCACAGACCGATTATCAAATTCGAAAAGGTTTCGCCATTGACATGAGAGGGACAATTCAGAGGATAGATCGAGAGGAGAAAGGACCTTGGTTCCTTGGTTACTCTTGATGCCGCTGCTGTGCCTGTTGATGTATTTCATTGAAGAAGGTAAGAACCTTTATATAGGCAATGAAGGAAGGGCGAATCCACAAAAATCTTCAACGTGGGACAAAATATAGAAGATGCTGATTGATTGGCTTTTACTTGGTGAACAAGAAGGAAAAAGAAAGGAAAATAAAAATAAAAATAATAGGAAAAACTGAAAGCGGCCATACGATGAAGCTACTCCCGACTCAGGATGAAGAGAGCACATCTGTCTGAATGAATGACAAATGTCAACCCTTCTCCTGGGTGGACAAAAAAAGGGGGATGGGCTATCTCTGAAGGCCTATTATGGCTAAAGGAAAAAAGTGGGTCCGTTCTTCAAAAGAAAAAAAGGGATTCAATAAAAGAAAGTAAATGTAAAGTCCTAATATTGGACTTTGCTTTTCCAAGAAAATATATCGCACTTGGAGAATATTAAAATTCGGACTTGTCGTTACAGTAAAACTTACTTCGACAACAACAAATGTCTCTTATGATTTTGTAGATATTTAAATTTTATGTATTTAATTATATATGCCACATAATACATTTGTCTCTAAATTGAAATTTATTTTGTATTATTTCCTATAAAAATTCTAGGAATAATGTAAAATAGATAATTGATTAAAATCTCTTAAATAAATATTAGAGATTTAATTAATTTCAATGGCTATACAATAATATATGTGTGACACATTATATGTGTTACATGTTAAATATGCCATGAAATTGGAATTGTTTAATGTTATTTTCCTACATTAAATATTAGGAAATAATATGAAAACAATAAGTCATAAAATCTTTTAAATATAATAGAAGATTTTATTGATTTATAATAAATGTGGAATATTCCAAAGATTGTCTAAAATCAATCGAATATTTCCTACATTTAATGCAAATCAATCATTAAATTTTCCATTCACCACTATAAATAGGGCGGCATGCATTTGCAAAAAGACATGAAGATATTGAAGAGTTGATAGAAATCCTCCCGAAGGTTCAAGCATTCATCAACAACACTCAAGATCTTCAAGAAATCCTCAAGAAGTTCTTCAAGAGACAGAACACAATGTAAAGAGAAGAAGACAAAAGAAGGTGAAAAGTCTCGAGAGCAAAAAAAGCTTCGAGCACTCTGCAACAACACCAAAAGCATCGAGATCTTCCAAAAGGCCGGAAGTTCTTCAAAAGAAGAAAATCAAAAGCATCTCCAACATTCAAGATCAACGAAAAGACTTGAATTTCTTCAACAAGGGATCGAAGGTAACATAAAAGTTCCTTCCAATCTTCGTCAACCTCAAGGCGCCTCCGCTATATCCGAGTCGTCAACTCAAATTAAAAGCACTCTCCGCTTATATCCGAGTCGTCAACTCAAAATTAAAAGCACTTCCGCTATATCCGAAGGTCAACAATCAACACCAAATTAAAAGCACCCCGCTATATCCGGGAGAGCATTAATCATCACCGACAAAAAAAGGAGAATCAAAGGATTCAAGAGATTGTACTCACTTTTATTTTATAAATTAATAAAATTTTAGTTGTCACAATTTTCGTGTTTTCTTTCTTTGTATTTCAGGGATAACAACGGAATTTGTGTTACAGCTAGATTCAAACCTTTTAGTTGTACACTGGTTGTGGGATGGTTTATGGGTCATGATTCTCCAAATTTGTGTGGATTTTTGACATTTTAAATAAAAAACAAGTTGTCGAATGATGAGTAGTAGTAGACATGTTGTATCCAAATTCTATTTTATCGTCTTTTGTTAATAACTTGTATGAATTGGGTAGTAGTAGACTTGAAAAAAAAAAAACGGTATAAAACTACTAGCCCCGAGATATAAAAATCCCTACCCACCCTCTAACATCCATTTAAGCTTAGCTAATACTCCCTGATGGCAATGGCACTGGCACTGGCAGACTATTCAAAAGTCAGTAGCTCAAGAATATTGATTTGTGTGATTATAGTTTATGAAGAGTGATTTTTTAGATGAATATCTGATGTTGAATCTTATGGTTCCCGGAATACATGGGATTTTGAATCCCCCAGCTCATGTTTAGATAGTCATCATTGGTTTTAGGATTAATTGGCACTTTTAGGTAACTTCAATCCCTTGGCCATCTTGTTTCTTTATGTCTGATCTTCAATCCTTAGAATTTATATGTCAGATTTTTTTTTTTTAAAGAATGCGACTTCTGATTGTTGTCAATTCTATTTGTTACATCCATTATATTATTATTGCTTGTTCATTATTGAAATTTTGTTGGTTGGCCTTGGCTCGGATTTAGCACCTGAACACATCACATGAATGTGTCATTAGGCTATGAAATGATTTACTGCCTTCCACTTATTCCTTACTTTACAGGTTTAACTGCCCCTTGGTTTGATGAGCCTTTTAAAGTAAATCCCATGTAAATCGGTGACCTATGTAGTAATTTGATTAAGTGATAAGCGTGAGAGACGAAGATGATAAAACAATTGCTTCTATTGCATTGAAAGGCGCATAAGGAGTTGGATTGAGAAATGTGTGCTTCATCAAAGCTCAAAGCCTCCAATGGGAGGATAATTTGGGGATGGTCATTTCTTATATTTGGGGCTGTTTTCTTTTTGGCTGCTGTGATTTTGAAGCTCCTCCCAACATCTGATAATGTTTTGCTATCTGCCATACAGAATGATAGGTTTGGATTCAACTTTATCAAGTGCAATTTTTTCGAATAATGGTGCATGCCTTTCTTGATTAATGGACTTATATGTTAATGTGTTTGGTTTCCAGAATCTTAAAATCATAAGGAAATGTCAAACACTTTTAACATTGCCTTCATGCGCGGGATAACACAATTCCGACAGGGCAGTAACAGTTTTAAAGATAAGATATTGAGGCATTCAGTCATATGATGAGAAGATCATAATGTAAACACTGGCTATTTGATCTCTTCCTTTGATGCCATATTGATATAGTGACCCAACTGACATCATGACATGACATCTTCCATGCATTACACTGAAAATTTACTATTTAGTATGCATATTTGTCTTCATAAAAGTCGATTATAGACCATGTGTGTATGTGTGTTGTTGTTTATGACGTTTGTAGCTAAGAATGGTAAATGTCCATGAACTACGGTGGGTTACATGAAAGGATGCTTCTATTGCGATGTTACTGTGTTTATATATGGATATGATTGTTTTTCTATCGCGGTGTTGCGGTTATCTGTATATGGTGATTTATTTATTCACTGTAAATAGTCTGAATTTGTGTTACAGGCATTTTGAGGTTGATTGTGAGCTTCGGCTTTTTTTTTATTGTTTTTCTTTTTACTGTTCATCCTCTTCTCTTGGCCCGGTCCAGCAGTCTATTGAAAGCAGCCCAATATATAACATTTGTTAATGAGTTTGTTACCACAACAAAAGAAGAAAAACATTTGTTACGTTTGCTGGGGTTTTCATTCCAAGAGGGAGTCGGTTTCTCTAACAGCGGCTGCGATTTTACTTCCTCGCTCTCCCCCACTGCCCCAGCTCAATCAGCGTGAATTCTCCGCAGTAACAACCGTAAAGCAGACATGAAATACTATCTAGGATCGAATGGTAAAGATTTTCGATGTTGCGTTTTGATTTCGTTCTTGCTTTTTTGACTGATTTGTTTGTTTCGTTCTTCGTTTTTTTTATATAGATCTGTTTGTTCTTCAATTCATTTGAATTTTGCGGTGATGGTAGGCGTTTCCGAATCAGCAAACTGTAGATTATCCGAGGTTCAAGCTTGTTATCGTCGTTGATGGTGGAACAGGTGAAATACTCTTTAAATTTGTTCTTATATTCGATGTTTGCTTTACTTTTCCGTGCTATGTTTATTACGTTCTTCTTTTATTTAAAGCTTTTTCGGCTTCAGAAGAATAAGTGTTTTTTTTCCTCTTCACTAGTTGATTGTTTTATGTATTCATCTATTTAAAAAATTACTGTTGCAGACAAAGCCTTATTCGTGAAGTGGCATCTTACCGGTGAATTTGAGAGGAAATATGAGCGTAAGTATACTTGAGATATGATGGTATTATTCCACTAAAGAATTAGTATGATGAGTTACTTTTACTTATTATATTCCTGCCATCTTTTGAACTATGGGTTACTTAGCAGGTCATTATACAAAATTATTTGCTCTTGGTTCTATTTCCTATGGACTGTTACTCTTTCCTCATTAAGTCATATCTAAAATATATTACCCCAACAAAGTTTCATATCTTATATTTTAATTAATATTTAGTTTCAAGCAATATTTATATTCATTTTCCCCCCTTCGGTAAAAATTGGGATTTCGGTTATCTCGGCTGACACGTGACAGTTTTTTTATTTATTTTTTTTTATTTTAAGTGCCTATAAATCGAACCAAAGTGTATATTTCGATATCTGCTTCATTTTAGCTCCTCCAGATGACGATCATGGATTCGATTTTACATTTCAATCAACCGAAAATTTTTGGTTTTCGATAATCGCCACGTGGCACCCAAATATATTTTTTTCCCCTTCGGTAAAAACCGTGATTTCGGTTATCTCGTTATATATAAACCGATTTTTTTTTTCCGACTCTCCGTTACAAAAATCAAACGAAATCGATTCCATTTCGACATAATAAATTGAACATACACAACAAAGTGTATATTTTCGATCGTTCGTTAAATTTTTTTTTGACTCTTCGATACATAAATCGAACCAAAGTTTCATTTTTTTGCGCTCGCAATGCATAAAACATGGTTTTCATTTTACATTTCTATCAACCGATATTTTTGATTTCTCGATTCGATTTAATACACAACAATTGAATATACATAACAAAATGTTTATTTCGATACGGTTCATTTTTCCCCTTCGGTAAAATTGGGATTTCGGTTATCTCGGCCGACATGTGGCGGTTTTTTTTTTTTTTTTTTTTTTTTTTTTTTTGGCTATAAATCGAACCAAAGTGTATATTTCGATATTTTTCATTTTAGTACTCCAACAATGCATAATCGCGATTCGATTTTACATTTCAATCAACCGAAAATTTTCGGTTTCTCGATAGCTGCCACGTGGCACCCAAATATATTTTTTTCCCCCTTCGGTAAAAACCGTGATTTCGGTTATCTCGTTATATATAAACCGATTTCTTTTTTCTGACTCTCCGTTACAAAAATCGAACAAAATCGATTCCATTTCGACATAACAAATTGAACATACACAACAAAGTGTATATTTCGATACGTTCGTTAAATTTTTTTTTTTGACTCTCCGATACATAAATCGAACCAAAGTTTCATTTTTGAGCTTACTGACAATGCATGATCATGGTTTCATTTTACATTTCTATCAACCGATATTTTTTGATTTCTCGATTCGATATCGACACAACAATTGAATATACACAACAAAATATATATTTCGATACGGTTCATTTTTCCCTCCTTCGGTAAAAATTGGGATTTCGGTTATCTCGTTATATATAAACCGAATTTTTTTCCCGACTCCCCGTTACAAAAATCGAACTAAGGTGTATATTTCGATACGGTTCGTTTTTTGATTTCGACACAATTGAATATACACAATAAAGTATATATTTCGATACGGTTCATTTTCCCCCCTTCGGTAAAAACTGGGAGTTCAGTTATCTCGTTATATAAACCGATTTTTTTCCCGACTCCCCGTCACATAAATTAAACCAAAGTGTATATTTCGATCTTTGCTCATTTTAGTACTCCAACACACAAAGTCTGCGGATTCAGTTTTACCTTTCAATCAACCGAAAATTTTCGATTTCTCGATTCGATTTCAACACAACAACTGAATATACACAACAAAGTACAAATTTCGATACGGTTCATTTTAATATCTCCAATCGATAAATTTTGATTCGATTTTAAATTTCCATCCGTCGAAAATTTTTGATTTTTCGATTCGATTTCGAAACAACAATTGAATATACACTACAATGTATACATTTCGATACTTCGCTCATTCTAAGACTCCAACAGACAATGGTAATTCCTTTTGAAATTTCAATACGGTTCATTTTTATATATTTTTTTAATACATCGTTTTTTTTGTTTTCCCTTCGATAATAACTAGAATTTTGGTACGCGTTATATATAAACAAAAATTTCATTTCGACTTACGTTACATAAATCGAACCAAAGTGTATATTTCGATACTTGGTTCATTTTAGCGCCTCAATACATCATATGCGAATTAGTTTTAAATTTCAATTCACCTAAAATTTCCGATTCGATTTCGACACAACAATTGAATATACAAAACAAAGTGTATATTTCGATACTGCTCATTTTATTACCACTAATGACATTGCAGATACATTTTTAGATTTTAGTTAACCTAAAATTTTCGATTTTGATTCGATTTCGACACAACAATTGAATAAAACCGCAGATCTTTTTATTTATCAAATGTGTAACTTTTCAATTCATATTTCCCCCTTTTTTTTTACAGCAGTTTCTTTTTCCCTTCGGTAAAAAAAGGAAGTTTGGTTATATATAAACCGATTTTTTCTCGACTCGCCGCTACAGCCAGTGGATTAAAGAGATAGATTTTATAACATTGTTCTCCAATACATCATATTCTTGTTTATTTTGCAGGGAAAAACTCACGAGATAACCCAAGAGGTGATTCACAATATTCACGTCTTTAAGAAAAGAGCCACCTCTTGCAGATAATGCGATATGTTTTGTTCTTTCTATTTGTCTTGTGCCTTGGACTATTAATTACGGTTTAGTTTTACGCGATTTATTTCACGCCGGAGATCTATTCTTTGATGTTATCGTTTAGAACGATTTATATTTCGCCTCTACGTTACGTAAATCAAGCCAAAGTATATATTTCGATACGGCTTCATTTTAATCGCCTTCATAGACAAAACATGGATTCGCTTTTAAATTTCAATGAACCGGAATATTTTGATTTCTCGCTTAGATCTCGACACAACAATTAAATATACACAACAAAGTGTATATTTAAATACGGTTCATTTTTATTACCTCCAACAAACATTGCGGATTCAGTTTTAGATTTCAATCAACCGAAAATTTTCGATTTTAATTCTATTTCTACACAACAATTGAAAAAAAACCGTGTATTTTTTTATTTATCAAATGTGTAATTTCTCAATTCATTTTTCCCCTTTTTCTTATGACTGTTTCTTTTTTCCCAGTAAAACCGGACTTTCGTGAAACTGCAGAGAATGTGATATGCTTTGATTCTTTCCATTTTTCTCATGCTCTTGAATTATTACGGTTTTAAAACTTACGCGATTTATTTTAAGTTGAAGGTACTATTCTTTAATATTATCATTGGTAATGATTTATGTTGGTAAAAATGATTTTCACTTTTTACCATTCACTAGTGATAGTTATAAGATATGATCCATTACCTCTTGGCTGGTTTCAACCATTTTCTGTCTTACTGTTGATATTATTTTTTTCTTTTCTTTTAAATTTGGCTAATGTAAAGTGGTGTGCACAGTACACACAATTCGCCCATTTGGAAAAGTCAATAATTGAGTTTCAGTTTACACACCTTTCCGGCTTTCCCTCTTTTATTTTATCTTATCTATTTCCTCCGGCCTCCAGCAACTAAACTTTGAGAAAAGATTCCTGCTATCCCCTCTATCCCAGAGAAATATTATCAACAACAAACATTTAGATCGATCGATCTATCTATCTATCTATCTTTCTTAGCTGCTGATATTATTGTTTAAGTGATTCGATCACAACAATGGATGTGAAGGAAGAGGTAGTGGAAGCCACTCCCGAATACTTTCAATCGATATGGCAACTGCTATATCTTCATTTTCAGCGTGTTGATCCAGATCAAGTTAACCTGCTCATAATGGATGTTAACTTCCTGGAAACGTTCAGCAAGTGGCTTAAAAGACTGGATTACACTACTAGTACTACTGATGATGATGATGATGATGAAGAAAGCATGGCTTATTTGAGATCTATCGGCACTACTCTTAAACTCATATGGCCGAAAGAACTCAAAGCATTCTCTTTTCGCAATCGCCTGCGGGTTGAAAGGGAAACCTCCCTTGCCGACGACGACATGTGGAAGCAAGATTGTAAATCAGCAATTTTTGAATTGGAAGCCAATATTCAGCAGACCAAACGACAAGTTGGAGGTTGGACTCAGTTTTTAATGTGTTCCTCCATACAATACAAGTCTTCAACTTATCCGGTTCTCGGAGACATCCTTTACAGCCTTAGGACATGTTTAAAGGATTTTTCTGAATATAAATATGCTGAAATTGTTCCATTGAAGAAACAAATTGATATCTTGGAAGCCAAGATATCATTTCTTCATGAATCCGGGTACGGGGTTGATTGTATTGCATATGGGGATCCGAAAAACCTTCCATTTCTGAATTTTGCTGGTTATTTTGTAAGCAGTGCAGCATGCTTAACATGTTTGTACTGGGTAAAAGAATCCAATGAAGAAATGATCAATCTCCTTCTTTTTGATATGATGCACAAGTTCATACCTTGCGTATTTGATTTTACTCCCTCGTACATTGACCTCCTAAAGTCCAACGCTCTTCACCCTTGTGATTCAATTCTTCTCAGAGAAGCTGTTGAAGACTCTGTTGACTTTTTCTTTGACCACCTGACTATTATTTTGAAGGATGATTTTCTTATTCTTCGAGACCGGCTAATATTTCTTTTCACATTCCTCCTCACCGATCCTCCAATTGAAGACGAAATCCGCAACCAAATCTATGCTCTTCTGCGTGAGGAGGACGCATATCTCCTTCTTCCTTTTGATGAGATGAAAAAGGATTTCTCCGATAAAAAGATGCTTTTAAATGATTGTATGATCATGATTGATATAACAGTTGCTAAGGTCAGACAACTTTACTATGGATCCTCAAACTCTTGCCTCAAATTGGAAGTAGAGAAAATGGAATACGTTTATTTTGTTTCTATTCATAGAGAGCTCTATCGGATCACCAAGTGGGCTGATCGGGTCATTATTGATCAACTACAATTATACATGATGGAGCTTAGAGTTCTAAGGGTGTTCCTACTATGCTTTGCCAAATGGGATGATAGTGACAAAGAAATCAAGATGAGATTGAGATCTTTGATCTCTTCTTTTCAAGAGATATGGGAAAAAGAAGAAGAAAAAGGTCGTCTTGCTCATCGCCTTCGTGCAATACGTGAGGAAGATATCTCATGTTTGCATCCATTGGCATCTGAATTAGAAGAAAAAATCCAACTATCGAAGCTAGAAATCAAAGCAAGGTGGGTGAATTTGGTTCACTGGTCGCCTTTAACGAGTTATGAGATCCTAAAGTTTATGGATTCTATCATCGAATGTCTGAATGATCTTGTCACCTACAAGGCTAGCGAAATCGTTTCATTCAAGACGCAAATTGAAACATTGGAAGAGAAGCTAGTATTTTTAAAGAATTTTTTAAAACTCGCTACAATTTGCATATGTAGTAAGGAGTTGGAAGAATTCAAATTGTTGGTTCAAGTCTTTTCTAATGATGCAATATGCCTCACATTTCTTTATTGGGCAAATGACACAAATGAGAAAAGTGCATCCAAAACAAATAATATGCTTTCTCATATGTTGCAAAAGATCAAACCTGCCACACCTCAAGTTGCCAGATTGTACTTTCGAACCCTTAATGCCATATATGTGCAACGATGTGATTCTCTCATGTTCGGACAAACCGCTTTCAACTTTATTGACTTTTTCTTGAGGATCCAAAGTGATTCCTTTGAAGAAAGATTTTCAAATCCTTCGAGATGATATTGTTTTTCTTTGTCATTTCTCAACGATCCTTCTAGTCAAAATGCAGAGGAAGTAAATTGCAACCATATTGATGTTATTTTTTGGGAGGGTGTGTACGGTCTTCTCCCTTTTGATGACAAGGAAGGCGATTTCTTCGATAAACGGGTGCTTTTAAGTGATTTTATGATGAAAATTGAAATGATAAATGCTAACATACGACGAATTTACGGTAAATTCCAAGATTCATCTGTATACAATTTTCCAACGGTTATTTCTCCACGATTCCTTGATAATCTTATACAGGATCTTAGTAGCTTGAAGGAGAGGATGATTAGCGACCGGAAGTATGCACCTTTTGCAAAATACAAGATTATTAAAATTGAGGAGGAATTGGTTTCTCTCCGTCCATTTTTCAATTATATCTTCGACTTGCAAAGTGAACTAAACAAGACATGGTTAGAAGTTGTCGATTTCGTACATCTAACAGAACATATCATCAACTCGTGCATCAGTTCGTGGTTTGTATTTGATCATCCAATCTGGTATCATATGGCTCGTCTTTCTGATGTCATTGACAGAATCAACGTTGTTAAGACAAAGCTTGAAAAGATCAAAGAGAATTCCATTGATAATGCAGGACGCCTTCCCAGTTCAACTAGTTTCATCAATACATTCTCCGAACAAGCTAGACCTTCAGAAGTCATTGAAACATTTGTGGGTTTCGAGGATGAGGCTGAGAAAATAATGGGCATGCTTACGCGGGGAAGTAAGTCACTTGACATTGTTTCAATTGTTGGCATGGGTGGTTTGGGAAAGACTACCTTGGCCAAAAAGGTTTATGGTTCCGTGAAATGCAATTTCAACATACATGCATTTTGTTCTGTTTCGCAAGATCATAATGCTCGAAGGCTTTTACTTGACATTATACGTGATATTACGGGGGATGACAACAGATGGTCAAACATGAGCGATGATGACTTGGCTCACCAATTGCGGAAATGTTTGAGCCGTCGAAAATTTCTCATTGTACTAGACGATATCTGGAACGCTAGTGCCTGGAATGAAGTAAAAAGTTCATTCCCCGACCACGAAAATGGGAGTATTGTTATGTTAACTACCCGATCTCATGATGTTGCCGACAAATGCAAAATCAATTGTAGCCCGTATCAGCTGCGTTTTATGTCTAAGGTTGAAAGTTGGGAGTTATTGCAAAAGAAAGTGTTTCATAATGGCATTTCACCGCCAAATCTGTATGAGGTTGGAAAGCGAATCGCCGAAAACTGTAAAGGCCTCCCTCTCGCGGTTGCTGTAATTGCAGGTCTCCTTGCTAGAACAGAAAAAAGTCTGAGCTGGTGGAGCGAAGTTGCTGAAAGAGTAGTTTCTTATCTTTCCAGCGAGGGTTGTACGAGAATTTTGGAATTAAGCTACAACCATTTACCCCAGACTTTGAAACCATGTCTTCTCTATCTTGGAGCATTTCGAGAGGATGAGAGGATTATGGTTAAGAAAGTGATATTGCTATGGATTGCTGAAGGACTCGTCCAAGAATCCGGGATGAAAAGCATAAAAGATGTGGCGAAACAGTACTTAAATGAATTACTTGACAGAAACCTTATAATTGTGAGTAAGAGAAGTTCCACTAGTGGGATAAAAGAAATTCGTGTTCATGATCTGATACATGATTTATGTCGAACGAAATGTCGTGAGGCAAACTTTTTCTCAGTGAACCGTAAAATTGCATCATCTAGTTCCCCAAACCTTTCAATAAACAACCACCATCGTGTTTCTATGCGTTACGAAAGCGATCTTATTACAGTTGCGGGATCATTAGTTTCAAATGTACGCACTCTACTCCTATTTTCTGATAAATCTCTTGTCGACTGGACGAAATTCCCTTTATGGAAGCTTAGACTTGTTCAAGTGTTGGATTTGGATCTATTACCCACTCTATATGATCAATCTAACACATGGGGAGTCTGTGGTACGAAACAACTTAGCTCTCTAATACATCTAAGACATATATATGCTACTATGTACTGTCCCAGAAATAATAATATATATATTCCACAATCGATATGCACTATCTGGAACTTAAGATCTTTAACGCTGAAATCAGTCTATCCAGAAGACATACATTTGCCAGAAACATTTTGGAGAATGAGAAGTCTTAGGCATGTGAAAGTCGACAGATGTATTCTTAAATTTTCAGATGGCCATGAGCATGAGGCTTATCCTAAATTGGATGAGGTGGTAAGCTTTTCAACACCAGTTTTATCTAGTGGAAAAGATGTACAACTGCTTCTACAAAGGTTGCCGGCTGTTCGGAAACTGAGTTGTTGTCTTATTGGAAAATCTCCTGGTAATGATGAAGAATCAATAGAAAAATTGGACTTTCGTAGGAAACTTGAGTCGCTAAAGCTAAAGCTATCTTGGTTCGGAAATAATAGAAAATACTCGATTAACTTCCCTCCAACTCTCAAGAAACTAACTTTAGAGTATTTTGTGCTATTGTTGACGGATATATCAGCAATTGCGGAACTGCATTGCCTACAGGTTTTGAAGCTACGAAATGTTTCCATCCAGGAGAAGAGATTGGAGATGGAAGATTTGGTTTTCCAGAATCTGAAATTCTTTGAATTAAGAGATCGCGATTTGGTGGAATGGAATGCCTCCATTGAATCATTGCCTTGTCTGGAGCAACTTGTGATTAGATATTGTCGAAAATTGGAAGAGTTGCCGTCCTGTTTTGGAGAGATTTCAACCTTGAAGAGAATTGTCGTTAAATATACAACAAATCTTGAGAGTTCAGCTTTTAGAATCCGGGAAGAACAGATGGAACTGGGGAATGAAGTTGAAGTTTCAATGGGGAATACTCGATGACAAAAGACTTGGTGAAATGTCAACCTAACTGATAGGTGAAAATTACATTCAAACCATAATTTATATTCATATCTTTGTTAATTTTATTTTTATTTTTCTAAATCACAAAGATCGCAAATAGCTGAATTTTTTTTGCTATTACTTCCAGTAATTAAGCAGCAGAAATGTGAATTTTGAAGCTGTTCTGAAGCTGGCCAACGGACTAGGTGGACTTGAGGAAGAGGCCGCTGCAGCCCCGCAAAAGCTACGAGGCCAGTGACCTCAGTTCTGGGAAGATGTGCATCATATTGATATGTAAGTTTCGGAATTCAAATGGTATATGTGCAGTGCACCAGTCAGTCGTCAGCAATATGAATTTATATTTTGATGATAACGATGCCTTGCGTAGCAGTTAGGCTTGCTTGTGAATGTAACAACTATCTTTTATTTACATGCTACTGCTGTCATTGGAAGGTAGCGGTTTGAAGGTGAAGCCGGTCTGTATGATTTGTTGTATCAAATCCTAGCCTCAGGGAACATGCATAGTCAAACATTATGTCTACACACACATGACACATGTATATCTCTACTATAAATTCTCTAGCATTTATCCTCACTGGTAGTTGGAATTTAAGTCTTCTGGCAAATACCATTTCCAGGCTATTGAGAGGGTAAATCTTTCATGTGATTATTAATGATGATATGAAATCTCTTTCCATTTTTGCAGCTTATTTTTTTATTTAAATTTTTATATTTTTGCAGTGTTAACCTGCATGAGTCCCATGGGAAGTGGTCATCACAGTATTAGTGAGAGTAGTTGATTTGAGAGTTCTGACTTTAATCGTGGAATATGCATCTGAGCGGCTTGACACATCTCATCTCGAAAGGCCGGTTAGAAATTCTCAACAACTAAGATCTTGTGCTAAGGCCGGTGAGAAGTCAATCGACATATTATTGCGGAAATGTTTGTGGGAATGACATATATATAATATATAGGTAGTCCAACTTGATAACCCTCTTTTCTCTTTTACTGATTTAAAAGGATCTCAGAGTGATAATGAGTTGCAATCTGTTACTTAACTGATTGGTTTCATATATCAGATATGGGATGACTATGCTGGTCAAAGATTTTTGCAAATTCAGCTTCTTAATGCACCTGAGAAGCTTTTTGGCGATCAAATAAAGTGGATTGTGTTTGATCCAATCTCACTTTGTAGCTTTTGGCATAGTTATGTGAAGCTTTGATCTATAATGCACACTCATTGGTCCCTGAGTTGCTGGGATGTTTCCCTTGCCTAGTGGAAACGCGTCGGAGAGAAGTCTTGAGCATTTAAAGGTTTGGAATGGAAAACTGTTGAGACTTTTCTGGACTGTATTGTGTTTATTGGCTCGTGAATGGAACAATTACTTGATTTAGAGTTCTGAACCTTGATCAGAATGGTGTTCACTTTGTGGCTCTGTCTGTTTGGTTTGTTGTATCATGTTCTAGCCCCAAGTAACATTCATTGACAGAGACATTATGTCCATGTCCAGCGGCATGGATGAACAAATGCTCTACTTCTGCAATACAAGACAGAGAAAAAAGAAACTGCGACATTGGATTATTATGCAACTTTACTGGCCTTCATGTGGGATGTATCTTAGTCTGCATATCCCCAGTGCTTGATGGTCCTACTGGATCATCACTCGATAAATCATTATATTTGTTGTTCAAAAGAAAAAGGCAAACAATGTTAGGCAGGCATTTTCCTGTAAGCACCCTTTGAACCTCGTTATTTTAATGAAATAGTTTGTTGGAGCAAAGGAATCACACAATTGTCTACTAAATAGGCTGTTGTTGCAGATTTAGGACATGCTGGATATCCGACATGTTTATTAAGATATTTCTGCCGGTTGCGTCTCTCGATCATTGTATATTCCATGTTGATGCTGCTGATTTCTCTGAACATGATTTTCTACATCCATTGCCTATATATGCTGGGACTTATGCATCAAACTGATTGTCCAAGTTCAATAATTTGACTCCAAGGTATGGTTATGTTGTCTTTTTACCATTTAGATATCTCTTTCTTACCTATGAGTTCATCGATCTATATATATAATTCTTTCATACCCTTTGGATGTGTCTTTTGCGTATATACCATTACTTTGGTTTGTATTTTCAAGACATTTGCTGCTTAACATCAAGTTTCGTTATCTATTTGAAGTACCATGCACCTTAACTTGTTCCCGTATCTGCAACAACCTTCTCCATACAAATGAAGTTGAGTGTCAAACTTGAGCCTGCTCGATAGGACGTTGTATCTCGTAAGAGGACAATATGGACTATATAATGTACCTATCCTATCCATAATGCATGCTTATGGGCAAATATTTTCCCCATCAGCTTTTAGCTAGGACAATGTAGATCCAACTTACTAAAGCAATATGTAGATGGTGAAATTCGGAAGATTCGAATATTAGGTCTTCAAGCCTGTCATAAAAATGCAGTATATTCTTTTATTAGAAAGTTGGCTGTGTGAGATTATGATATTAATCTTTGACATGAGTGTGTTTTGGATAGCCAAAAGTGAAAATAACTGAACGTGGTTAAGGGCTTATAATTTGGGTGAGTGGAGCTTTGCACATGTAGCATTTGCAATATTTTACAGCCCGAAGATGATGGATTTTCTGTTATTATTTTGAAGTATGGAAATATCACAACTTGATGAGATAACTCATGTCAAATGTTTGCATCTACAGGGTTTTAATAGTGAACATATGAGATATGTTTGAGAGATGGAAGAATTTCTTGTTCAGCTATTTTCTTATTCTTGAAGGTGCGTTTTTGGTTGGTGTAGGGTGAGATACTTTGTTTATATCATCTTTCTTTTGCTGCCATCGTAATCTTCCACGACACTATGCAAACAGACAATTTAGGTTGTATATCGCTTTTACATGTTCATTTTTGTGTTCAATCTATGCAGGTCAACATTGCATAGAGTTCTTCCTAGTGGTCATCATGGTATAGAGTTCTTTTTAGATGGCTGATCCAAATCTAGACTGCTTGGTGGAATGCTTAATTAATTCAGTTGCTGAAGCGATGCTCTCTTCCCGAGTATGGTTTTATTTGTCTTACTCGTGTGATCATACTGCTTATACATCAAGTTAATGACTTTGCGGTATTTTAAGCGTTTTCTTGAGGAATTTTATCTGGGGGCAATACAGATCCAGAACTCGCCCAGTCAACGTAACACATGTCAATCTCATGACTTTGACCCATATCAGTCATCATTGCGTAGAGTTCTTCCTCATTATTCATGACTCATCATGAGGAATTTTATCTGGGGGCAAATATGTATCATCCTTTGCCCAACAATCAAGGTTGTTTGTTTATTTATTTATTTATTTTGGTTTATGAGTTCCCCTGATCTTTTGAACATTTTAAGACCATTGTGTTTTGCTTATCTTAGATGCATGGATTTATTCTCAGATCCCAATCCAGACTGTTTGGTGGAATGCCTAATAATACATTTTCTGCCGCCCCCCCGAGGCCTCTCCTCTCCTCCCAAGTATGGTTTAATTGGTCTTACTTGTGTGATCATATTTGGTTGTACCTCAAGTTAATGGTGTTGTAATTGCTTTCTTGTAAGGCTTACCTATGTGCTTGTTGGGGAATATTCGAAGACAAAAGATAGCCTTGTTTAATGGTAAACAGAGGAAACTGCATATTTTATTGTTAAAGAGGCACAAATTGTAATAAAGTTGGAGTATGTTCTTTTGGGCTTGGCTGAAATTAATTGTACCAAGGAGATTTTTATTTATGATAGTTATAAGATATGATCCATTGCCTCTTGGCTGGTTTCAACCATTTTCTGTCTTACTGTTGATATTATTTATAATGTTCCTTCCTGTTCATAATATCTAATATTAATTTAAAGTGTCTACAATTTGAAGGAGTTCAATTCTGCAGTGACGGATATATCAGCAATTGTGCAACTGCATTGTCTTCAGTCTTTGAAGCTACGACGTGTTTCCATCCAGGAGACAAGATTGGAGATGGAAGATTTGGTTTTCCAGAATCTGAAATTCTTTGAATTAATTGATTACAATTTGGTGGAATGGAATGCCTCCACTGAATCATTGCCTTGTCTGGAGCAACTTGTGATTGATTGCCCAGAACAAGAAGAGTTACCGCCCTGTTTTAGAGAGATTTCAACCTTGAAGAGGATTGTCGTTAGGTGTACACTAATAGAGATAAAAGTCAACATGGATAATGATGGATTTCAAAGAAGAGATAAAGATGATATTGTCAAGGATAAATTAGTTATTTGAAATAAAATATTTTAAGTTGTTAGATTAAATAGATTCAAATTATATTTTGTTATTATTTATCTTTAATAGTCCTTATCTTTTGGACTATTTTTAGTATAAATATCAGTGTAATTCAACCAAATGAATCATTCAATAAAATAACAGAGTTTCTGTCTTCCGTATTGCGTGTTATGATTTTTTTCATACACGTCACTACCCCCCAGAAGTTGAGAGTTCAGCTTTTAGAATCCGGGAAGAACAGATGGACCTGGGGAATGAAGTTGAAGTTTCAATCAACGATAAATTATATGGTAAATAACGATTTCCTGTCTCTTCTTTGCTTTTATTCAAAAAAAAAAAAAGAACATTTAGCACATAACGATTTGTCATCTCTTTCTAGTGCGAATCAACTTTATAAGATTTTATACCATTACACTTATTAGGGCTTCATTTGATTAATTCTGTATATATCTTGCCTTTGATTGATCTTAATTTGATTTATCCCGACTTATTTGGATTTTAAAGGATTTAAAAGAGATTTGAGCTAAATTGAGTATTCGTTTTTCCAGAATATTTTGTTTGAGAATTTATTTGATTTAAGCTGGACCATATCATTTGAAGCGCTCAGATTTCAATTAGGCAGGGTCTTGTGATTATGTTATCTTACTTGCCACATTCGTGGTAACTGGTAACTGGTAATAGATGTTGTGTTGTGATGAATGGTGTTCATTTTGTGTATGGAATAAAAAGTTCTATATGTACAGAATGATGTGAAAAATGATTGTGTTGTACTACTTTGACCCTCAGTAAAGATAACAATACGTTTTGTATTAGTAATTTTGTTTTGCATTGTCATCTTTATATGGAATACAGTACTTTTTCTTGTATGAATAACAATTACACCCTTTCTTTCTATTCTTCAGGTGCTTGTGAATAAAGATGATGTTTCTAAAGAACTGGCCGGGAAACATGTATGGTTTTACTGGGCTTACCCGTGTGATCATACTGATTGTACATCAGGTTAATGACATTGCTGTGTTTTCACCGTTTGTTTGATCATACCGTTTGTGTTTTTGTTCCTTCCACTGTAGAAACTATTGTTTCCAAAAAAAACAAAAAACAAAATAAAGGGTCTAATAAATCTCTCTCGCACAGGTATCCTCCAATCCGTCCTGAAGACTACCTAGGAAACTAAGACTTACCTATGGTTAATGGGGAATACTCGAAGACAAAAGACTTGGTGACATGTCAATCTTGATGGTCAACACAACGATTGTGGTTAGATATCCCCCAGAAGTTGAGAGTTCAGCTCTTCGGATTTGGGAAGAACAGATGGAACCGGGGATCGTATTTGATGTTTTGATCTAATATAGGTGAAGCATTTCGACTCATAACAACTTTTCGTATCTTTGTTAAAAAAAAAGATTATAAGTAACTGTGATCGCAAATATTAGCTGAAAATGTCGACTTGCTTTCTTTTTGCATGACTTCCAGTAACTCGCAGAGATGTGAATATTGAAGCTGTTCTGAGGCAACCAAGATTTTATCAATCTGTGCAAAGGACTAGGTGGACTTGAGGAGGAGGCTGCTGCAGCCCCGCAAGCTACGAGTCCAATGACCTCAGTTCTGGGAAGATGTGCATCTTTTTGATAGGTCAGTTTCAGATTGTGGACTTTTTTTTTGGTTTGATTTGCAGCAGGCAGAGGCTCCAATGGACATGTCCTTGAGTGATGAAAATGTTCAGGGGCTATCACATTTTCACCCCCAAAAAAATAAGGTAAATTCTTTATCTGGATATATGGTCTAAGTAACCGTTAGATGTGTAACACGTATAATTGTGTTGTGTGATACAATACGTGTATAAAAAGATAAAAATATAATTTGTCTTTTTTATACGTATATTTCTTACATTTAATGTTTCGGTGCACATATCAAATCTTACACTATTCATTATGACGGGACCCTCATCAATCAACGAGTCCTACATCATAATCAATGGTAGTATAAGATTTGTTGTGTCCACTCTGTTGTGGACATAACATTACTCGACCAGAAATGCTGATGTCACAACGAAAGTCACTACAAGTGTAGCAAATCCATCTCAAAGCACCACACGGGCGTTGCAAAGACCGATGCGATGTTTTGCTACATATTTACACTTTGCTATATATGCTTTGTTATGTCTCGAGTTGTTTGTTATATTTTGCTACACATTTACAATAGCTTTACGATTTTCAATATTTGTTGTGTCGCTTGTAATGAATTTTCGTTGCGATAATATCAGTACGTTGTTCTGGGACTTATTTACTTTTCTTTTCTTGTGATTTTTCAGCCTATGAAGATCAGTAAAAGGTAATTATCTGCTTGATTTTATTATGATAATTTCTTGATAATTAATTAATCTCATAATTAAGTTTAATTATAATAACACATTTCATTTCTTTTCTTTTCTTTTAGGGATATGCATAACATACTGGATTCATATACTGATCAAGCAATTGATATGTTTGAGCAAAAGTTGAATCAAAATATGATCAACCTACTGGAAAAAAAGGTATTCAAACTTAATACGAATACTCTTTATTCGATCAGACTGTTAGATGAATGTCACGTGTATAAAAAGACTGAACGTCGTTAAGACGGAAAACGAAACAAACATCTTAAAAATCTGAGTGTTTTCTTTTTTATTTTTTTAATTAAATTCAGGTTGAATTGATGCAAAAAGAAATGGAGGTCAAATGGAAAGAGGTCTATTTCTCTGCAGCAGAAAAAATGCAGCTACTTCAAGAGGTATTTATCTGACGAAATGCTATTACTACAACAGTTGTGATGTAATGAATGACACAACACGTTTAAATATGGTGTATGACACGCTGATTGATTCAGGTCGACCTACACTAATCAATGGCGTAAAAAAAAATGTTTTGTCTATAAGATATAGTCACCTATTTTTAAAAAACGTTGATTATGATGGGTCTCACGTCAATTTACAAGACATACATCATGATCAACAGTGAAGAAATTTGTCTCGACTATTTTTTTGTAGATATAAAATTACTCGGTGTAAAATTTTTGTATCATTAATTATGACGATTTTGTTATGATAGTAGTATTTCCATAATAAATGTAATTTTTTACAAATGTAATTTTTTTTAATATTCAGATTGAAAACAAACAGGAAGAGATGAATCAACTGTTGGCAGAGGTAAGCATATTTTGAATTCAACTGAAAACCCAAAATTAATTTTGATGTTTAAATCAATTTAATTTGTGCCTTTATTTTGACCCCCGTTTTTCTTCTTTCATGCAGCTCCAAGAATTCAAAAAAGCACAAAGTGAGGTGTGTGATTTTTTATTTATTTATACTTTATATGGTTTTCTTTCAATTAATTTATACATACTTTTATCAACATTGATCATGGTCGAATAAATATAAATCATTGGGTCACTTTGGTCAATTGATAACAAAAATAACAAAAAGTACTATGGTCTGATATAGGAAGTGGAAATATGGAGTAAACGTATCGTTTCTTTTCATCTATTTTAGTTGGGTGGTTCTTGTGTGGTGTCACCATACGGTGTGGAGACACGTGTGGAGACACACACACACCACATAATTTCATTATGTTTTTAAACTGTGGAGTTCTGATCGTTTCATCCGTCACTTCACTTCAAAATCCATCTCCACACAAGTATTTTCCTTTTAGTTGCTTGATTTGATATTACGAGGTGAATGATACATCTGCTGACTATCACCACTACACGTGTCAGTACCAATGATGTGACAGTGAGACTTGTATCGTATTTACTATTACAATCAGTGAAAATTCTGTTATAAGGACTCCATATTAGAACGGACCGTCGGATGACTGTCAAGTGTAGAAAAAGACAAAAGAATTACCTTACAACCAGTCATACACAACAAGTGTTATAACATGATGTGTCAGTAGGCTCAATTATGATGACGTGGTGATGATATTTTTGTTTCTTTTACAATAGTGCCCATCAGGAGAGAGAGGCAACAGATCAGAGGAAATCCAGTTTGATATATTAGAGAGAAGTGCTGACGTGGCGTCCACATCAGGAAATCAAGGAATGAGAGAGAACACATTAGAGGAAATCCAGTTTGATATATTAGAGAGAACTGCTGACGTGGCGCCCTCGTCAGACTCTCAAGAAAAGGCAAAAGTGGAGTTCCATGTTGAAAGGGATGATAATGCACCAGATATGGACTTAGAATTGTGCCTCGGATTTCCATGCTGGAAATTACAAAAAAGATAATTCAAAAAAATTTACAAAAGTGTAAATTGTTTTTGTTCTGCATTTGTTTCAATTGTTAGTATATATATATATATATATATATATATATATATATATATATATATATATATATCCTAAACCTTGCTAAAGAAGAAACGGTGGAATATTTAGCTACATGAGTTTGCCTTTTTTTAACTAAAATTAATAATTTTTCTGTCACAATCGGTACGATATAAGAATTTATACATTCTGATATGTCACTACTACTATAAATAATGTGACGTTGAAAACCTTTTTTTTATAATAATGGTCATCATATGAGAGGTTTCGGTATATATATCATGTTATGGTATTTGTTCAAAACCATTTTTAAATAATTGTCGTAACATGAGAGGTTTTGCCGTTTGGCCCGTTTCGATATACATCGTCATGTTATGGTATGTTATGGTATTTGTTGTATCATGGTGGTCAAACAAAGTCAAAGTTTTGGCCTCGTCATATATTAGATGTGTGAATTTTGTGTCATTCTTTGATGTTTTTAGTTTAATCTTTGATTCTTTCTCATTAATATGGTAGTTTTGGTTTTATTGATAGTATGATCGTAATGGGCCAAACCAGAAACAAGACGAAAATGATCATAGGCCGTTTGGCACGTGTACATCTCGCAATTAAATATACACGTAAGGCTTACGAAACAGTCGCATCATACAAAATAGCGAAACTTTAAAAGAATACATTCTTCAGAACATGAGGAAAACGAAATAAACATTTAATAACAAGACTGGTTAAACTCAAAACTGAACAGATGTAACAAAAAACATAAACCAATAACCGACTATGCCGCCGATGCAGGGGCCTTTCCTCAGCGTGATTTAGCAATTATGCTTACTCGATTGGTCGGTATAATTCGCCTTTCAAGTTCGTAGGTCGTTTGAATGAAGTGTGTGTGGATGTTAGTGGATAAGTGCAAAATGGTTGCATGTCTAATCTTGTAGTTGTGTATTAAGGTTGTGTTTGTTTTGGGTTGGAGTTTTTTTGGGAGTTTTTTTTGATAAAGTGATTGAAATAATGATTAGAAAGTTGAATGGGTAAAATAAAGTAGAATAATTATTGGTGTAGATTATGAAATGATTGGTGAAATAAAGTAGAATAATGAATAAAATAATGGTAAAAAATGTAATAAAGTTGATAAAGTGAAATGATGAGAGATGATTTAATATTTTTTATTTGTAGTTGAAGATTTGATTGGTGAGAGAATTGTAAGAAATGATTTGTGATGTGATGTAAAAAAAACGCCCAAAAAAACTCCGGCCAAAACAAACGGAGCCTAAGTGTCATAGAATATGATGACAAGTTTATTTTATTTAAGAAACGATCGTATTTTATTATATTAAAGAAATAGCCAAACAATTTACAGATCACACGTCTTATAGGTGGGAAAAACATAAAATACAACAACTATTATACATATAATACAACTAATATAGTATTCCCAATTTGATAACTTATGAAACACTTCCTGAATCAAGAATCAATTTGATGCCAATTTGATCAACTTGCTTAGCCAATTTGATCTCCATCACGGTCACGGTCACGGTCACGGTTGAATGACAATTTGATGTTTATCCCCATCCACAGTAACGGTTTAAATTCGAGTTTGGACAGAAACACATCTATACAGTTATACATATGCATGTATGCACGCAAACATAGATCCAACAATGTGTCGGATTATAGACGATGGAACTAAACCTGAAGATATACATGTATATTACTCCGGTATATTTCCTTCAACACATTTTAGATCGTAAATAATCCTCCTATGACTGTTCATCAAATCATGGAGAATTTTATGGTTTATCTTGAAGACAACTTTTATGAAGATTCACAGGAGGCGTAAGTATTTTTTTCAATAATGGTCGATATTATTAGTTTTTGTATGTTGTTTTAATTTTTTATTTTATTTTACTGTTTTTAACTCACAATCTTTTCTCAAAAATTATTCTCTGTCGCAGCAAAGCAAATTTGAGAAACCAATCCCAAGACCTGGAAGCAAGGTTCAATACACGTTTACCGGCACTACTCTATAGAACAGAGCGGGGTCGGTCACCTCGTCGTCCATTAGTAGACCCATCACAAAGATGGATATCTATAGATCACCTTCTAATGAATGATCAGCCATTAAGAGGGTACCTCAACCTGGTCATCCCTGTTAAAAGTGATATAAGGAAATATAGTAGCGCCTTTACAAATACCAATTGGTTTTAAGTCTAACCAGTAGCTGACGATCCTAATATACAGATCGGAGCGGGAGGTCATGGATTCAATCCTTGCTACCAGCATTGTTTCTCTAAATATTGGGCCTCTTTGTTGGCCTTGTGTGCCATGTTGGCCAGGCTTGTTGCCTCTATGTTGGCCAGGCTTGTTATCGGCCCAGGCTTGTTATCGGCCCACACTTGAGGGGGGCGTGTTAAAAGTGATATAAGGAAATATAGTAATACTTTACAAATACCAAATTAGTTTTAAAGACTGATAGTAGTCATTGATCCTAATAATCCTGAGCCAAGTTGGGCCTCAGAAACAACCTGTAGTATATTAACTTTATCTATATATATTAACTTTATATATTTTCTCATATAATTCTAACTTCTTTTATTTCCCAAATTTACAGCAAAATTGGATACTAGCGAATGCCCCTTGTTTTTCGGGGAGTGATATAGCTACTTCCTTAAGTCTACACCATTTTTACTCCATCATCATCTCACAACATGTTTTTCTCTTGTAATAGAAATTTAAAAAAGCTGAAAAAAACAACCACAAGATTATGTTGGGAGGCAAAATGGTGTGAGACTTGATGAGAAATTTCTATCATTACTCTTATTTTTCAATGCTATAGAAAGACTGTTTACGATATATATAACGGTTCAAATAACAAATGAAAGCTTTAGAAACGAGAGGATTCTTATTTTAATATTGCAAAGCCGAGCTTCTAGAGAGCTTTGTTCTTGTAGCCTTAGGATTTTTTAAATTGTAATAACATGGGCTAGTGGGATTTTATGGTGCATGTCTATTCTATTGGGTTTTATAAAGTGTGGTGTGTTATTAGGAAAGTTTTAACGCACACCTTACGCATGTGTACTAAACCGTTAGATGCATTATTTGTGTAGAAAAAAACGCATACTATCTCAGTCTTAAAATATATATATATGTCGTTCTAGAAGTTTTTCATACATTTTAATTAAGTGATTGAATATCATAGAAGGCATTGAAATATTCTACATTAATTGGAGTTAGTTGGGGCTATTTTCATTGGGTAAATACCGTAAATCCTGTAAGTACTGTATTTTAGAGATTTCAACAGGAAAAATAACCCTGCAGTAGATACTCTATTTTTTATCATATAATACAGATTCCGTAAAAATTTACTTTACATCTACCGCATTCATCCAGTTTCTGTAAATTTTTCTTTATATCTACCGCATGATATAAAATAGAGAATCTAATGCATTTCATCTTAGGTAAAAAAAAAAACCGTGTATTTAAATCAATAAAATAAAAAAAATCGTTAGGAGGATCTGATGCGCGTACTCTAATGCTCTGATTTACGTAATGGGGTATTTTTCTATAATTCTTACGCTCTCCGTTTTAAGGATAGTATATTTTTTGGGTCGAAACCGGATATTTATATATATTAATCGAAAAGTTGTAAAACTGTTCAAAGTGAATCAAAAAAAGCTATACAAGAGCAAAACAATATAAGTTATAGAATATAAATTATTTTTGCCAGCTATATGTGCATGACTCTCGCTAATTGAATAGCTTGAGATATGAACATTGCCCTCAGGGGGCGTTGTTGGTCTTCATTGTTGAATTCTTCATTTCGTAAATACTATAACCTCGAAATCAGCTCTCGAAAAAAGAAATCGTCAAAACTCGATATTGTCTTTCTTGAAAATATCTTTCTGAAGACAACTGTTAAGCCAAATGGCGGCGGCATCGTGAATGTTAAAGAACTTGTGTCAATGTTGTGGGTGCACTCATTAACAAAAAAGAATTATATACATAAACTTGAAAAGAAAAAAAAGTGAAAAACACTCTTTAATTGTCATTAATACAATAATTACAACTTAATAAAAGACGATTGTATGAATAATGAAAAATAGATTCGATATAATGTCTTTAACGACGACTTTTCTGCAATCGGCGGCTACATAGCTGACTTGGCAGCAAAATCTTCGGTTCGGTGCACCGACACGCCGGTAACAAATTCCTTGATATCATCGTAAAGCGCTTGAGCCATTTTCGGTCAAAAATCTCCACCGCATGATGACCACCGTCTATAAACACCGCCACCACCTCCACTCCGTGCTCCTCCAGTAACTTAGCTGCCTCTTTTGCCGATCCACCAACGGATCTCCGGCATATCCTCTAACTAAACACCTTGGAAACCGTCCGATCTTCGTCTTATTAAGAGACACGCTCGTTGCTATATTAGAATATTCGTGGTCTCTATCAGCAGATTCCGGCAATGCCAAATGCCATAGCAAATCATTTGAATGAAGAGGACAAACCTTATCATTTAACAGCCTAGACAAAAATGAAGGAAAAAAAAATCATATTATTCAACTCGTATAAACTTGTGTCTGATTGTTTAATTAAACGAATCAATCTCAAATAGTAATAAATAAATAAAAACTCGGATAAAAAACTAACAAGCATGAACTATGTTTAAATTCAAGCTTAAACAAACACTCTTAGAGTTAGATACGCTCGTTGAGCTTGAGCTCTAAATACGAACCAAGTATGAATAAACGTTCCAGCTCGTTTATTGAATGAACGAGCTCAAACTCATTCATGTATTAAACAAGCATAAACAAACTTTAATTATAAACAAACAAGCGCAACTAAGATCACGAACATCCATTTAAGTTCACGAACAAATATACACTAATGACGATACCAGATTTCATCACTGTGCGTACCAAGCACGTGACACCCAAAATAATGACAAGAATAGACCTAATGCCCTACGTATAAAGGCCTGGAGTCCCATCATGGGCAAAGAGCCGAACTGAGTCCTCATAAATGAAGGCTGTTCAGGTCGTCCCTAGACCCACTGCAGACCGGTTAGGACGAGACCAAGGCAGAACTGCCCAGTTCGGTCATAGGGACCTCGGTGCTTATCAAAGGTCGGCTAGAGTATCAGCCCGACTCCAGAGTATCGCCTGTTGGAGTTTTTAGCTAGAATTGAGTTTTGGAACAAGTGGCGAACATTCCACTTTAGACTCGATTTTGATATTGTTACGGAATCAAATCGAACCGAATCGGTGCAACCTTTCGATTCAAGAGATGCATCTTGTGGTGAAGTGATACCTTTTCTCTATAAATACATATAATCCCTGAATGAAAAAACATAGTTTTTCCATACTGAAACTCTGCGAAAATAGAAGCATGCATAAAAATTCTGCATTCTGAAATTTTGTAAGAGCAAATAGAAATGTTTTCTACGTAAACTCATATGCATAGTCAGAGATATCGAGGCTGGATTAGTTCGCCACTTGTTCGCATTGAAGTGCCGCAACCAGAACAAGGAAAAGACTGTTGTATCTTGGGAGACTTCTTGCCATAACTGTGGGCATTTAATCGGGGCAATAAAGTCTTAAGGACAGCGTACTCACGTGCCTCGATTTCGCTTTTTACTCTTGTTTTTATGCATTTTTGTTTGAATGTGTTGCAGTAATTTTATGTGAATAAAGTTTGTTCTTCTTATGTGTTCATCTTGATTGGCAATCTGCTTCTACGAGTTTATGTTATTCGATTTCAGAAAATTAGCAATTGGTACTACATTACTAATTTTCCCAACATCGCCGCACGTCGGCTAGCGAAGATGATAATAACAAAGATTATACAATAATTATGGAAAGAATCCCAAGCCATAAGACTTGATCTTTATCGTTAATCTGAATATTTGTATATCTTGATTATCTCCTAAAATCAAGGATAATCCTGAAATTATCTCTAACTTGAATAACACGAAAATAAAGTCCACATTGGACACGGCCCACGCAGCCTGAGGGCACCATTGCCCCTATATAAACAACCACAAAGAACTACGGAGACTTGATTCCAACATACACATTGGATACGTGTATGCATCCCGGAGAAACTCCAGGCTCGATCTAAATCACACGCACAAATCTCCGTCTCCCTTCATACTTTTTCTTAATTATTCTTCCTTACCGCTTATCACTAGATCAAAAGACCGAGATTGTATAATTGATGAATTTTGTTTCGGCAATTGGCGATAGAAGGAGGCCTCTCGATAATTGTTGGTGGAGGATTCAAATAATCATCATGCCACCAAAGCCTAACACACGAGCGGAAAGGCTGCTTGCTGCTGCGACGCGAACGCAAAGAAATGCCCAAAACAATCAAAACAATGACTATGATGAAGAGGATGTTGATACTGAAAGCCAGGCGGAGCAATCAGAAGAAACCTCCTTGAATTCGGAGCAACAAGCCGTTAAGGAACAACTGGAAACCATGGATCCCGCTACTAAACGGGCCATCCTTCAGGCCGTACATTCAGAAGAGGACAATGCAGAGGAGGAGACTGGAGAAAAAACTCCTCCTAATCAAAAACAAGATGAGGAGGCTTCTGTCTCGATCAAGGGGAAGATTCCGCTTAATGCTCAAGTTAGGGAGGCGGCCCGCGCAGAGATCAACGCCATGATGGGCAAAAAGATAGACGACTTTTACTTCGCTTCGCCTTTCACAAGGCAGATAGATGAGTATGATCGACATGCAGGCTTCAAGGTGCCCAAGTTGGATCCCTATAATGGATCTAAGGACCCATCAGATCATTTGTTCCAGTATATCACCCAGATGAGTCTGTTCAATGCTTCAGACGAGATGAAGTGCAAAGCGTTCCCCACGCTCCTGACAGGCAGGGCCCGTGAGTGGTTTCGCAGACTCCCACCAAGGTCGGTTCCCAATTTTGAAGACCCAGGGAGGATGTTCCTTAAGGCCTTTGTCACTGCAGGCCGTTTCAGAGGAATGCGACTCACCTCCATACAATCAAACAAAAGAAAGAGGAATCTGTCCTTCAGTATTTAAAAAGATTCAACGAGGAGGTTGTGAGAGTTCAGGGCGTAGACGATTCGCTATTAATTACTTCGTTTGTGGCAAGACTCCGGGAAGGCCAGCTATACGCAAAGATAAGCAGTAGACTCCCCAGGACCATGGAAGAAAGGGAGAAGAGGCAAATAGGCTGAAACGAGAAGCCGAGAAGGGAGAGTCTAAAAAGGAAAAGGCAGAAGAGCAGCCAGATAGGATGAGGAAGCCGACTTGGGACCGACCTACCGCATCAACTGCAGATCGGTCAGGGAAGAAAGGCGCTCTACAGGAACGGGATTTCATCCAATTGAACAGACCTCGTGTGCAAGAATTGGCAATCATGGAAAGGAAAAGGTTGGTAAAAACTCCCCCTCCGATGAGGAGACCACCAGAAAGGCGAGATCAGAGTAATTTTGTGCCTACCACAAGGATGTAAGGCATGACTCAGAAGAGCGCGACTATCTGATAAGAGATACCAACGCTGCTACCAGGGATGGAAATCTAGATGAGGTCGTAGACCGATCACAAGACCCCGAACCACGAGGTCGAAGAGAGTTCAGGAGGGAGCATACAGACAAGACCGGGATCGTCGAGACGAGCCTCAGCGGAGCAGGGACAGGACCCCAGACGCTAATCGGCAAGTAGATAACCGCCCGATCAACACGATCAATACCATTGTAGGTGGGCCTAGCATCACCCTGGAGGGCTTAAACGGACAGGTCAGGAAATAAGTGATCTACGGTCTGAGGGACCCTTTCCCCAAGATAACTAACAACGAGGGCTTGGTCATTGAAGTGGTGGTCCACAAAAATCTTGTGAAACGCATATGTGTGGACACTGAGAGTGCCGTCAATGTCCTCTTTTTGGCTTTGCAGGACCTCCAGTTCATCCTCTAGAAATGATCAAGCTGGCAACCACATTTGGAAGGGAGCCAAAGTGCAAAACGTTAATGGTAAACTACGTGGTGGTTAAGGCTCCCTCGCCGTACAACATCATTATGGGAAGACCAGTGCTGATCGAGCTTCGAGCTGTTATCTCACCGGCACACATCAGCCTAAAGTTTCCCACTGCGGATGGATCGGTAGATATAAATGGAGATGTGGAGACAACTAGAGAATATTACACACCGCAATGATCAACGAGGAAATGGGTAGAGCTATCACAACCCGAAACAAGCTACAAGCATTACTAGTTGCTACTTTACATTCTAGATACATTGTTCTTTCATTTTATTCTTTTTGGATGATTTGATTTGGCACTTGGTGTTTGCTTTCTTTTATGCAATTTATATTATGTCTTACCGATGGTGTATGATAACACACATGGAGCTTGCAGAAAATGCATCAACGAATATCCGCCGGTCGGACTCACTGAGTTCCGCAGGTCGGACTCAGTGTAACTGCTGTTTATGTCCGCAGGTCGGACCTGCTGAATTCCGCAGGCCGGACTCAGTGTAATTGTTGTTTATGTAAGCAGGTCGGACTCGGCGTAATTCTTGTCAAAGTACGCAAAACGGACCTGCCGAGCTACGCAGGTTGGGCTCCATATAATTATACCCAAGTTAGCAAGACACGTCAAGCGTAATTGCAATAAGTCTACGAAACTCGAAAAAAGATAAGTATGATGCAAAAAAAAGATCATTTATAGACCTGAAATTATTACAAGGTACGAGCAAAAAGAAAAGAACAAGGCAAGAACTAATCCGCTCGGAGGTACACATCCTCAGTGCTGACCGGCATTCTGCAGTTACTGGTACACAAATTCGAGATCAGCCAAGCGAAAGGTATAGGCCGATCATGGTCCATTATCCTTGAAAAGTTAACGGCCTCGCGATGAATTATGACCCCCCAGTCGACCCCCACCTGAGGGGTAAAGATAGCATGAATCAAAAGGGCTTCTTCATCAGTAAGCACCTTGAAATCTGTCGTCGGGATAGCACGAGTGTTAATAAACCGTTTCCATTCCCGATGTAAGCGATGCAAATCGGAAGCAACACCCTACAAGGCAGGACCCTGCGCGCCCGGGAACAAATCTTTGTATATCGTCGCTCATGAGCAAGATAGGCCTCTCATTGTCCGGATCCCAAGCCGCCTCATAATGCAGGGCCGGATCGATGTTGGGGAGGCGAAGAAACGCGTTTATGACCGCAGGAGTAAAGCCAACAGGAACGCCTCGAAGGGAAACTGAGGTGGTGCCTTCGACGGAGTCAGCCTTTGATAAAATGGAATAAAACTCACGCACTATGGTGAGATTATACCGCCCCCTAGGCGATTTCGTAAAATCACGCCACCCTGAAAAAAAAAACACGAAACATAGAACCACTGCTCTCAACCTTATACATGTTCAAACCCCTCTCCGCTAGGTGCCTTTGCCTATTGAAATACTCCTAAAAATTTCCACAGGCGGTAACAGAGGCTGTAGCGAAGAAGGGAGATACACCGGGGCCCGGAATGGGAGACGAACTAGTAGAGGACATCGACATTATGAAGAAGAAAACAATTACTCAATAACGAAAGCTTTGAGCCAGCAAGCAAAGGAAAAAGATCACCCTTTATAGGGAAAGGGAAAGAAGCGGATGGTCAAGATTGAAAAGATCTCACGGATGGGGCTAATAAAGGCGTTTTAGATTCTACAGACCACATTTATTGCCCACGGTTAACAAAAACCCTAGTCAATGCAATATTAAATGCACGACCATACAGATAGCGATAAAATCGACAGGTACGCTTAGTCCAGCAAGTTGGATTCCGGGCCAAACCACACACCACTAGCTGAGTGTCGCAATTCGGACACCGCGTTAAACAACAGATCTTTCTTGATTCAGTAAAAATCCTAAGAGAAAGGGATGGCGAATACGAGTTAAGTATGCCATTCGAAAACGCATCTCACCGGGAAAAGCATACCGGGGCTATCCAAAGCGGAGATCAAATGCAAGTAAGAATCAAAGGATACAACAAGTAAGTCACCAACGTCTTTATATTAAGTTTATCTAAATGCATTTACAATTTTTGGAATCAAAAAGAAAAGAAAAAAGAGAAAAAGAGAGATATAAATCATGACCCGGGGGTCGAGTTCTGTCCTGGTGTCGTAGATGGCCCAGGCTGCTCGAAAGACCTCCGGAGAGAAATCTGCCGAGTTTCGTGACGAGCTACAATGTCTATTCTCTTTTGAAAACCCACCACACGGTCGTTGTAGACATTATCCATACCAGACCTATACAGGTTGGCATTGGGAAAGCGTGTAGTGTCCAAGTCGGGACATTGGGCCAAGGCCTTATTAATACCTATAGAACAAAACTCGCATGCCATAGGGGCAAGCATTAGGTCCAGAGCCTGTTTAAACCCAGGAGAGGCCTTGTATTCGGACAGTACTCGGGAATGGGTGGCAGCAAGCTCAGCCAACAAGGCATCATTCTCCTTCCTCAGTCTGACGATAATCTCCCTCATCTCGGACGTCTCAGCCGAATGCTCCCCTTGCATGACTTCAAGGGAAGCTTTATAAGCAGACCCCAATCTTTGCACCTTGGCTTCCTGAGCCTAAAGCCGCTGCTTAAGAGATTCATTCTCCTCCATTACAGCTTGCAATTTCTGACTGAGCTGTTCACGCTCAGTTAGTTCTCGTTCCAACTCGGTAACCCTTGTCCTCAGATTCCTCGTACAGGAGGTTGCCGCAGCCAGTCGCTTGTAAGTCTCCTCCCCGATACGAGACCCCTGAGACAGGAATAAATTGAAATTACAGAAAATATAAGGCCTAACAACAAAACAAGGTCAGGGCACTGAGAACACTTACGTATTCGAGTAGGCTGGTACCTTCATTGGCCAGCTGCTCGTTGGTCATTTCCAATACAGGGTCAGATCCCGGCTCTTCCTCGTCCTCAACCTCATTACCCTCATCTGCTGCACCATCCGGGCCAACCGACTCAGGGGGGACTTGTCCAAGGAAGCCTCGGTCCTCCTTCTCTTCCTTTGCCGATCACCGGCATCGGAACGACTCCTCTGTCGATCGAGAAGTACTTTCGTCCTCTTCCTCATCATCTCTCCCCGGGACTTCAATGGTAAGGGTTAGAATGTTCATCCTCGGAGCTGAAGGAATAGGAACGCTCTCCTCCTGATGAGTTGGCTAGGATCCAGTCATGACGGCGTTGAGGGGCACTGCGTTAACGACCATACCCGCAGTTCGAGAAAGAAGACGCTCATCAGAGTGTGTCCTTTCGGTATATGTGCTCGCTCGGATCAGCCCTCCTCCCACAAAGATCGGGCGGATACAGCAGGCAATCAACGTGAAAGAGAAACAAAAATAAACACCAGGCTGTGAAAATCAAAAGGGACAATAAAAACGTGAAGGTAAAACTGAAATGTTTACATAAGCGTGCTATGCCGCGTTTAAAGGCTCAAAGGGCTCTGGCCCAGCATTGTGCAAACGAGCTGCATCAATCAGCTCTGACGACAACTCCTTGTCAGGGATAAAGAAGTGGCCGTTGAGAATGGTGTGCACATCGGCAAAATCCCCCAAGTCGGGTGCGGGATCCTTCTCCGGAGTGGCCGTTACCCACCGGTGCAGTTCAACCTGATCCCCACACCCTACAAAGAAGAATCGCACCCTCTAATTAGTGGCCGGCAAAACACCATCAGCGATGTATGCTTGAACACCGGGACGACGGAGGAAGGTGTACCACCCACTCGGTCCCGGATTCTACTGAATGTGATGGAAGCACTAAAATAAAGGTACCGTAAAGCAAACATTCGCCATCCTGCAGAGGATGGCGAAGCCGATTATACTCTTTGACCCCGTTAGGAGTCACTTGTGCCGCCCCGATCTTGTAGCAGCGCAGCACATCTAGAAATGCTGGGCACCAGGACAGCCACAATCCACCCTTTTACTGGCCTTCGTAAACAGCACCAAACCCCTCCGGGGATGCAGGCGTACGGTCAAGGTTCCGCCGGGAGGGTAGGAGTATAGATTCCCCTATTTATGCTGTATTCCTAACATAAGTAGTCCAGGCTGCGTTCAGCGAGGACGGAGGCTCTCCCGAAGCTTCCCATGAGGCGTTGAGCGTCCTCTTGAATCTGTAGACGAGTTGCCGGGTCAAAAGTCCCGGAATAACGACAAGAGGAAGCACCGGCTAAATCTGTCGAAGTATCCTCCACCCCTGGACCGTTCTCCTTTTCCAGGGAATTTTCTATAGAAACACTCGTAAGGGTCGAAGCTCTAGCCCTCACCATCAAAAGAAAGTAGCAGAAAGTAAGGTCTGGATGGATAAAAAGAGGAAATGAACACTTAGCGAAAATCGTCAGGTATAACAGTGCTTTGTGACTGTCAATAAGTGATGAAACGGTTGATATGACAGGGGGCAGTAAAACTCGACCTGTCCTCGAAAACCGTCCCTTGAAATGGGCGGGAGATGCCTCGTATTTCAAAAACATTAAGACAGAAGTTATGACATAACAATGCCACTTGGCACCGCTGACTATCCCACATGTTAAGAAAAGACCGAGCTCCGGTTCGAATAAGTCAAACCAAACTAATCCCTAACTCAAATCCGACCTAACCTCAAGAGTTCAGCTGTATCTAGGGGGCTTATGACGATATCGGATTTCACCACTGTGCGTACCAAACACGTGACACCCAAAATAATGAGAAGAGTATTCCCAATGCCCTACCTATAAAGGCCAGGAGTCCCATCATAGGCAAAGGGCCGAATTGAGTCCTCATAAAAGAAGGCTGTTCAGGTCGTCCCTAGGCCCACCGCAGGCCGGTTAGGACGAGACCAAGGTAGAACTGCCCAGTTCGGTCATACAGACCTCGGTGCTCATCAAAGGTCGGCTAGAGTATCAACCCGACTCCAGAGTATCGCCGCACATCGGCTAGCGAAAATGATAATAACAAAGATTATACGATAATTATGGAAAGAATCCCAAGCATTAAGACTTCGATCTTTATCGTTAATACGAATATTTTTATATCTTGATTATCTCCTAAAATCAAGGGATAATCTCAAAATTATCTCTAACTTGAATAACACGAAAATAGAGTCCACATTGGACACGGCCCACACATGCCTAGGGCACCATCGCCCCTTATATAAACAACCGCAAAGAATTACGACAGACTTGATTACAACATACACATTGGATACGTAGGCATCCTGGAGAACTCCCAAACTCAGTCTAAATCACCCTCACAAATCTCCATCTCCCCTTCATACTTTTTCTTAATTATTCTTCCTCACTAGTATCATCATTAGATAAAAAAAACCCAGATTGTATAATTGTCGAATTTTGTTTCGTCAACTAACATATACCTTATGAAATGAGACGGGTTTGAACCAAGGGCGGATGTAGGATCTCGGGTAAGGGGGTCAATGAAGTTTTTAAAGACAAATAAAAAATTTAAGGGGACAATCGATATGCTTTGTACATATATTAGTGTAATTTTTCCGGATGCTCCACTTGGTTATATATAGTTCCGTCACTGGTTTGAACATGCTCGTTTGCTTAACGAAAATGAGTCGAGCTTGAACAAACAAATACTACTCTTATAATCAGGAATGCTCGTTGAGCTCGAGCTCAAACTCGAACAGTTGTCTAATTAAACGAACCAAACTTAACCTTGTTTAAGCAAACAATAAATATGCATAGTATACTCGATTCGGCTGGAACAAGTGTTTACCTGAGCTCCGAATCAGTCCTCTGGTTCCCACCGAAGTAAGGCTCGTTGATTATCAGCCCTACGATCTTGATCGGTTCAAGATCGACGTCCAAAGCACGCAGAGCAGAATGGTACACTATATTCCCGCCGGCGCTGCTACCCATCAGAAAAACCTGGGAAAAATCACCATGTTCCTTCAACCATGGCTCAGTTTCACACCCAATTTTACCAGAAGCTTGATCTTTGACCCAATTAATAGCATCCATAGCATCATCATAAGCTGCCGGAAGTCGGTTTTCAGGGGCCAGACGGTACTCAACGGAGACGACTAAAGCAGGAACATGAGCAGCGATTATTTCAGACGATTTATGGAAAATAATGGATTTGGCACTGAATAGAACGAATCCGCCACCGTGAAAGTAGATGATGATCGGAAGCTTGGAATTAGGAGGTGGGTTGAGAGGGCGGTAGAGGCGGAGGAAAGTGTTGGTGGTGGGATTGAGAGGTATGTCTTTGGAGAGAGATAATATTGGAGGTGGGTTGTTGAGTGAGTTTGGGGGAATTGATGGAGTTGGTGGAAGAGAAGGAACCGGAGTGAGCCGAGTTAGAGAACCGTCTGGGTTCGGTTTGATTTGAAGGAACTCGTATGCATCTTCCATGGAGGGGAGTGCCGGAGGTGTTGGTGGTGTTTCAGACATGATGGTCGGCGGGAGGCGGAGGTTGGAAATGATCAAGAGTAGTGCATGATTAATATATGGACAGCTTAGGAGAGAAATGCTTTTCAAAAAAAAAAAAAAAAAAAAAAAAAAAAAGAAAAAAAAAAAAAAAAACTATGAAACTCGATATGATGAATTTTATGAAGAATGTTTTTATTATTCCTTGTATTCGAACGTTTTAACGTGACAGAACACTTGAAACAATAACAACCGTTAAAAAGTTGATTAAAAACCGATAATCGATATTTTTTTAAAGATAATTAGTGATAATGCCACAATCTGAAATATTTTTAAGTAACATGACATCTACATATTCTTTATAAGGAGAATGATAATTGCGTAATTTTATACGAGAAGGAATGAATCTGTGAATCACGAAAATCAAATGAATCTCCTCAAATGAATCCCGAAATCAGTAAATTTAAACAGTGAATTTCAACAGTGAATAAATAGTTTTGTCTACTCAATTGATGAAATATTTATGTTCGCTAGTAATAATAATAATAATAACAACAACATTGCTTAGATGGTTGGGAGGTGAAGGTTATGGCAATATTAATGCTATACACCAACTAAGGTGGCAATTTATTTATTACTATATAACAAAGTGGTTGAGTCACAATTGATATTTTATCAACCACCTATCTACTTAACAAGACATCAATAACTCAGTTGCTTGATTTAAGTAGTGGTCAAAAGTTTGATACTCCTCTGAGACATTATGTTGAAAGAGTTCTGAACCACACTTTACACATGAATAAGTCTGATTTACAGACACAATCCGGATCGAAATTTCGATTAATCAGATCAGTTGGTATCGATGATCGATGGTTTTTAGCAACAACAAAAAAAGAAAAACAACACATCAATACCATCTAAATAGTTACTGAATTCATCACGACTCAGTTAGAAACCGCAAGCCCGATTCTCGAAGTAGATAATCTACTCTATGTGATGTATAATCTCTATAAAAAAAAAGGTAATATTTATTGTTTTTATTAATAAAAAAACAAAAACAATTGCATGCAACATAAATGTAGGGGTGGATTTTCACACATAAACATCTAAAAATAGTAACCACCACACTACACAAACCTTTTTTAAAAACAAAAGAAACAAGGTGTGCATTAACAGTAGAAAATACAACATCCAAGGGATAAGGGACCCGGTACTGATTACTAGCCGAAATATGGAGTCGCAGTAGATTCACACGTGGTAGCAATATTTGTCGTCATCTCACGTATCCGAGTTATGGGACGTCTACCTAATCCCATATTGAACCCCCAACATTTTCCGTCATCTCACATATCTGAGTTATGGTTACGTCTACGGTCTGCCCGAATCCCATATTGAATATTTGAAGAATTGGAAAGATGCTTGTTGTGGATTTAAGGATTGGAATATAGCAATCTTCAACCTCTTTGCTAGGAAAAGTATTGTTCTTGTGTAAACAAACAAATCCCACTTTCTTAAATTGGATTTTTTTTTTCAAAAAAAAAATGTGCATCTTCTTTTATACTTGTCATTCCTCAAGGAAACTTTTACTTCTTTCTATATATGGGCTTAGATTAGGTATACATTCTTAATTTGATGATAAAATCAAAGAAAGACAATCACAATGGTTGCTACCAGAAGAATTCCTACATTAATATTCATTGTTTTTCTCCTTTCTTTGGGTATTCTCCTCTCTATTTCAATTTTCAATTTCCCTTTTAATCTTTTTACGATAATTACACTTTTCGTCCCTCATGTTTTTTGTTTTTTGAAAACTAGCCCTTATATTTCATTGTTACTTACGGTAAACATTCTTATGTATGCGTTTTTGTTACGATAAACAACCTGTTAGTTGTACTATAATTGTAACAAAAACACATACATAGGAGTGTTTCTCACGGTGGTGTTTATAGTAATAGTGAATGATAGAATCTAGTTTTGAAAAAATAAAAAAACACTGAGGACTAAAAGTGCATATATATATATATATATATATATATATATATATATATATATATATATATATATAGCTGTTTGTTAAATCAAAACTCTGAAATAAATAATCTAAAACCAATAGAATGCTTTATTTTCATTGTATTATGGCAAATTATCATATATATATATATATATATATATATATATATATATATATATACACTAATTGTTGTTGCTGTTTAGGAACAAATTGTTCAGAGAGTGCAAGAATATTTACAATGATAAACAACTGTAAGGAGCCAATATGGCCAGCAGTGACCCCAGGTGAAAGCTTCACCAATGGGGTTGGTTTATACCTAAAGCAAGGGCAGTCGATCGTGATGACCGCACCGGTGGGTTGGAGCGGTCGGATATGGGGTCGAACCGGTTGCAGTTTCGACAGGAACGGGAACGGAACATGTCAGACAGGTAGTTGTGGTACATCCTTAAAATGTGGTGCCTCAGGGAAACCCCCTGCGACACTTGCCGAATTTACCCTTGCCGGGTTGGATTTTTACGACGTTAGCCTCGTGGACGGGTTCAACTTGCCACTAGTTGTGACGCCGATCAATGGTAGGGGTAACTGCAGTGTGGCTGGATGTGATACTGATTTGAGACGGAATTGCCCTCCTGAGTTGCAGACGGCTGCTGCTACTACTAGGGGCCTTAGTGGAAAGGTGGTTGTAGGGTGTAGGAGTGCATGTGATGTTTTCAACACGGATGAATACTGTTGCAGGGGTATTTATGGAAATCCGGTCACTTGCTTGCCTTCTTATTACTCCAAGCAGTTTAAACAAGCATGCCCTGGAGCTTATAGCTATGCCTATGATGATAAATCCAGTATTTTTACTTGCTCTGGCACTGACTATGTTATTGCTTTCTGTTCATCCAGGTATATTATACCTTCATTCTACTCGTAAACATATGCATCACTGTAGAATCGACTTTGTGAACGTCGGTTCTGGAGCCATGAACCGACTTCTCGTAGGTTCTGGAGCAAAAACCAACTTCCCCATAGGTTCTTGGCTCCCTGTAGGTGCATTGTGAACCAAACGTTAGAGCCTGGTTCTTGCTCCGAAACATCCGAAAGCCAGCTGTGGCTTTTTTAACCAAGCCAAGCTTTCATGAAGTCGATTCTACGGTAGTGCATATATAGAGTGGTCCACGAGTATAATTTTTTCTTCTGTCTTTATATATATATATATATATATATATTTTTTTTTCTTCTTAAATTTTGATTATGAATAATTGCAGGAGCCAACCGGTGTGTACCTATCACAATAATAACCTGGCCTGCAGCGATTCTAAGAGCATACAAGCAACTTATTATACAAGAGCATTGACAATAATCTTTTCAATATTGGTAGTTTATTTTAGGGTTAATTAATCTCTGAAAAATTAAATTAAATTATACACATCTTTGATACTTGCTATGTAATTAGCAAACTTTTTTTTTATTTTTTTCAAGTGTGGGCGACTGTTTGTTTGATGTAAATGAGTCGAGCTTGAACAAACACTTTTATAATCAGCAACAAGCTCGTTCTGGTCGAGCTAACCTTTGTCAGATTAAACGATCTAGCTCGAACTCATTTGTGTGCTTAACAAGCACACCCATTTGTTTGACAAGTCAAAGTTTGAACAAATACTCTTATGATAAATAAAAACTTGTTGAGCTCGAGCTCAAACTCAAACATGACCCAAAGTTGAACAAAGAAATTGGCTTGTTTATAAAATGAACTCATTCGCGTGCTAAACGAGCATAAACAAACTTGCCACGTAAACACTCATTTAGGTTCACGAATAAAATTACATAGTATTCTACTACCATAAACCTGAAATTAAACGAGTGCAGATTGAACAAACGCTTGTATGTTTGACGTAAACGAATCGAGCTTGAACAAACACTCTAATAATTATGAATGTTTATTTTGCTCAAGCTCAAACTCAAACTCAAACTCGAATAGTTGTTTAATCGACAGTTTGTTTATAAAACGAACAAGCTCAAACTCATTCATGTTTGTGTGTTGTGCTAAACAAGCATAAATACAAACTAACGAGTCGAGCTCGAACAAACACTAAACTTCACACAAAAACATCTAAAAATAGTAACCACCGACCACCGCAGAGATTTCAAATTTCAAAACAATACCAAATCACAATCCATTTATACAAACTAAAAACAACATCCATCCGTCACGACACAATCAGTCAATAGCTACAACGGTTGTTTAGCAGCACCGTCAACCAACGGTTTAGCACCACCGTCCTCACGAGGTGAATGCACGGGAGTAGAGGCTCCGCTACTCTTCTTATGATTGTTGGACTGTCCCGTAATGGTCCTGCTCACGAACCGTCCGGCTTTGCTCAGCCCACTCCCGACCGCACCAAGGCCTGCACCCACCACCCCAACACCGGCACCAACCCCAGCACCGACACCGGTACCTACCATACCCATGCCTGAGCCGACTAATGATGCTGCACCGTCAATGGCGTCCATCGTGCTCCCTATCACTCCGGCTTCTTTTAGTCTTTTTCGTTCTTCAAGGATTCTTTTCTCTTCTTCAAATGCTGCAGTTTGCTCTTCCTTGTTGAATTCGTGGTAAAATACCTGAACCCATATACGTAAGAGCACTTGCGGTAAAATATTGTAAAAAAAAGGTGGATAAGGACCAACACGTGACTAAAAAGGAGTACAAATTTACAAAGAATAAGGACCAAACTTGTCGAGTTTAAACATCATGGATAAATTTGCGAAGATCATAAAACATAAGGGACCAATAACGCTCTTATTCATTCATACCTTCAGTGTAATAGTACCTCTGTCTTTTTTGTCTTTAACTTTAAGCATGTCATGTGATGGCATCAGCCTCAGGTCAATCTCTTTCACAGTTTCAGCTTCCAGTTCAATGAGGAGCAGTTTAGCAACACCCAATTTCTCATCTTGCCCTACATTATCTTTATCATATACCTGCACAAAATTGTAACAATATTGTCCTAAAAAACATGCCTTCTCGAAAAACGTAATCAAGATGCAAGAACACGTGCAGCCCCGTTGCTCGTGAAGTAGAGACTTGTGTGGATGGGAGGGCATGTGTAAATTTAAAAAATGGAAGTTGTTATTGGCACTATGGTGAAAAGTCGAATGTATGCTCAACATTCGACTCTGTAAAGTCGAATCTAAACCGAAAGTGTGGTGCCATGGTAGACTCACTGTGGTGCCACCAAATCGTACTAAATGAAAGTACAAGGACCAAATGATAAATATCAACACAATAAAACAATATTTAGGGGGGTCTCTTCCTTTTTTAGTTTTTCATCATTTTGTACACCTTTTCCATAGATTATCTGGTGGTTTTTAGTCAATTTCAACATCTTTCTTCATTTTACATATCCGAGTTATGCATATGCATACCCGGATCCCGTAACAAACAATTGATAATTAAAAAGTCGCGCCGGGTGTGGATCGTAAGTATCGTATGTGTGTCCGAGTTGGATACAAATGAATGAAAACAACAATGAAGATACTGCGATTGAATATCGATGACAGAGTTTTGAAACAAACTACGGAAAGAAAAAAAAGGTAGTACCCGCGTAAAATGTGAAAACAGAGAGTATGGATCGAACCTCAATAACAAGAGCTTGGGTCTCCTTGTCTTCAACAATAAGTTCGAATGTTTGGTTCCAGACAGGATTCAGATTGTTATCAATCGTCTTCGTTTTAACTTTGAAAAGCGGACGAATGTATATAATCGTATAAGGATCAGATTTTCCAATCAGTTCCTTATTCTTTAGATCATTTGCCTTCTCTACCGTCACAGTGAGCTTTCCCTGTGGCCTAAGCTCCAACTCACTGAAAATGAAAATAAAACGGAAAATGTTGAAGAGGAAAAGAAGGAATAATGCTTTCAGAAATATATATAGGGGGATTCTATTTGGACCCCCCTATTTACTACTTGCACCACATTAATGAATATTTTTTCGGGTGAAAAAAACGTCACTCACACTGGTGTTCGTTGTGGCACACCAACGTCAGTGTCACTGACGTTGATATGCCACTAGGAACACCAGTGAAAAGTCATGGACTGACGTTCTAAGATTTAACACTTTTTTATATAGGGAACGTCAGTGACACTGGTGTTCCTTGTGGAACACCAACGTCACTGTGACTGACGTTGGTGTTCCACAAGGAACACCAGTGTGACTGATGTTCCCTATATAAAAAATCATGTGGTGCAAGTAGTAATTTTTTGTGGTACAAGTAGTAAGTGGGTGCAAGTAGTAAATAGGGGGGTCCAAATAGAATCCCCTATATATATATATATATATATATATATATATATATATATATAGAGAGAGAGAGAGAGAGAGAGAGAGAGAGAGAAGTTTCTGAAGCAAAGAAGACACTTGTAGCTAAATATAAAACAAGGAAGCGAAGTCAATCATATAGATCATTTGTCTTTGTTGTGTTCTATTACGCACTAAAATTACATCTTAAATAACTTTAAATAAGTGTAACATGACCTTAAAAGAAAGTAAATCATGTTGAATTACGACCATGCCCACACACTTAAGTTGTTGAGAAGCCGTTCAAACATGCCCCACAAAGAGGGCATGAGGCATAAGCCATGAGCCAAGAGAAGTGAGACATGAGCCATGTCATCTTCTTCGCTTATTGTTCATATAAAATATCCTGAATATATGCTAGTCACATGGAGTTGGTATAGCAAGTTGGGCATGTATAAAATACATGTACGCACTCGAGGGGGGTATTAGGAAACTAACGAATAAAAACCCCAGATTATTGTGGCTAGCCATTAGAAATTTAGAATTCTTGTTCATCAAGTCCAAGTAAAAGAGTTGTAGAAGGACTAAACATGCAATTCATACTTATCTCCCATATTTATCTCTTTGTAATAAACTCTATATAATGAATGAGAGCATGTAGTGGAGATCAATTCATTCGATCAGAATTGACCTATATCCTATAACTTTAAGAATTACAAATGATTATATTGACATACAAATCCCACTTACCTCGTATCACCCGGGACTCCGCCTATTGGGATAACAATTCTGTGGGGCCATTGCAGCATGTCTGTGACAATTGAAGTCACTGTATCCTAGACATAAACGGCTCCATCAGTCGGACTAACAAAATCATTATAAATAAGGATAAAGACACTTTTGGTCCCTATTGTTTCACAATTTTTTCATTGATATCCCTAATGTTTTCATCTTCGCACTTTTACCCCTTATCTATGCAATTTTTTTTTATATCTTTTCAGTCTATTCTCACCACATGTCAGGCTTTTATTGAATGGAGTCTATAGTATTGAGCACTCAAAGCTGAATTTTGACACGCGGAAATTTAGGTGAAACTGTAAAATAAATGCATATATTAAGGTTAATAGCGTCAAGATGAATTATCAAGGATAGAAGTGCAAAAGGGATCAAAAGTTCCACAATCCCATAGAAATACTAACAAAAAGATACGGTAGTCAAGAAAAAGAAGGGAGGCTCGGAACATACATCAATCATATCTGAAATGCCAGGAATCGCGGTTAAGCTGCCCCCAACAGCCTTTAACGTATAATCGATTCTTGGCCTAGGCTGATTCACAAGATAAATGAGATAAGTATCGGTACTTTAGATCACCAGGCAGAGCTGAGAAATACCATAAAACATGCATGAAACAGTTACCTCAGCAAGTAGAGCAACAACAACAGCAGAGATGCAAGGAATATCTTCAGCGAGTTGGAAGATAACACGAATAACGGTAAAAACTTGAAGATTTTTCAACTGCGTTAAGGATATGACAACAACCGAATATGGTCAATTATTCATAACTAGATCAAAGTGAGAAATCAGTACAGAATTTTAATTGCTATGGTGGCAGTATTGAAATAACCAACCTGAATAGGTATAGATGCAACAAGAGCAGCTTCCACGCCTAAAACAATATTCGGATCACCACCCCATCTAAGGTCTATATCCATTGTGATTTGGCCTTTCTTAAGGCTCTGCACGCGTATTCCTGTATCAATATATCATGTATAGAACAAGGTCAGCGGGAAATTTTACATAAAAAATGATGGTAAAATGCAAGCTTTAGGAGAAAACTAAACAGTGGAAAAAACGTTCCAAGAGATAAAAAGAAAGTTTGTATTACTGTACGCATTGAATGCTACCCCAACAAGAAAGAATATATGAAAACCACGTGCGTGCATGAAAAGCATATTCAGCAAGAATTAGTTACCCTCTATTTTCGGCGGCACAGTTCCAAGAGAGAGTTTGTTAAACTTCAAAGATGTTATTCCGGGAGGGCGATACTCTTCCAATGAAGGCTCTACAGTTTCTTTTATAACAACCTCTGTTGCCTGGAAAGGAAAAGCACAAATGCTTTTTCATAAGGTTTCAACAGTGTATTGACCATACCGATATTTTTAGAAGCTATAAATGCTTAAACACCTTAGAGCTTAAAAACGAAGACAGTTTTATTCAACTCATTAACAACGTTGTCTCCACATAAACGTCCAACTGAATTATTATCCAAAGGGACGTGTTAAGCAAAAAGGAAAGCTTTAGTTGAGAAGAGTATTAGAAAACTCACATCAGCAACGTACGGCCACATTTTTGCCAAAAGTCTGTTCAACCATTTTACCTGCAATAATGAGGATCAAATGAACATTAATAACACTATGGTGTGGTCTAGCTTGACTAGATAAAACTTCAACAATTCTCAGAGTTTACCTTGCAAAAATAATTCAATATCCCCATTTCACTTGAAGGCATATTTTAAATATTAAAAAGTCATGCAATTAGTGTAAAGGTTCATCGATCAGAACATAATAACTAGAAAATGATTATTCCAACTACTCGTTCACCAAACTTACTGCTAGGCCCTTTTTGTCATGACCGACACAACAGGTTAAGTTAAAGATGAAAAGATATTATGCGACCTTTGGCCCAAATGCGTGATTTGTTTATTAACCCCTAAATAAATCTGCTCAGAAACTTGATCCTCATCAGACCAATCGAGTTAATTTGAGCGCCATTTTCTTGGTAAATGTGAGCACACCTTTCCTTGGAAGAATCACATAGGCAATGTTGATCTAAAATCAGTACCCTTCCTTCTCATCCTAGTACTAAAGTCAAATGTACATGAAATTTCTTTAGGGCTTGATCTATAGTATTCTCTTATCTATAACGTGTGTTACATTACTCTTATCAATGACTGCATCAGACACTTGATAAAAACAATGGTAGCTTTCATGAATTCTATTTTACACACTAAAGCTAGGAGAACACACTGCCACAATAGCCTACACGACATCAATAAGTACTAGGTTACCCCTCTAGAATTGGTTCATATTGTGGGGGTTGGGGGCAAAAGAGGGAAACCACAGCTGCACCTGTTCATACACGGGGAAAGATATCCAATCCGGAAAATTTTCACCACAGATTTTTTGCAAGTCACCCCTGCTCAGGGATCCAAGTAGCTTAATGTCGACTGCCTGAATGAGAAAGCAGAGTCAACGAGATACGTTAAACATCTTTTAGCAAAAGGTCATATACACAAGTTAAGAGTAAAATCAGCAACATGTAATCTCTTGACAAGGTACATAACCAGCAATTTGTTTTTTGTATCAAAGAAGCTAAGAGAGGGGTACGGCACGCTTTCTTAATAACAAAAGATTTTGTTCAATCAAGCAGAATTATTAAAATGGGCATAAATTGCCTCAGATGTTATCCTAATGGGAGTTGTTAAAGGTGCCACAATGAATCAACCGTGACACCACACTTTGGGCTAGGTTCGACTTTAGAGAGGTTGAAAATGCACATTCGACCTCTACAAAGTCGAATGTTGAGCTTACATTCGACTTTCAAGAGGCCGAATGTCACAGTGGTGCCCCCTGAAAGTAGATTCTCTCAGGTGCCTTTAACGACTCCCTATCCTAATACTAACACATAAGACGGAACTTTAAGAAATGCCCGCATGTCTTGTAGAACGAACGCGATCATTCAACCTTAAACCTACACAAATTCTGACATTGATCCAAACATACTAACGACTGTCAGACAAAATATTAGCAACCGTGACAATTTATCTACAACCATGTCCCAACAATTTTATCAACACGCCAGTCCTTGGCAACTCCCCTAACCCAAAGCCATCAACACTTCCTAAAGAAAGCTGCACCTTATCAAAACTACAAGAGGAATTCCAAAACCATGGAATACTATCGCGTTAATAAACTAAATCAGAAGAATTCAACATGCAATCAGAGACATAGCTTCATCTTAGCATTATATTCCACTAAATAAACAGCCGTTAAGTGCATAAGCTACGTCTATTCATTAATCAAGGAAATACCAGATCAAAGAGAATCTCAATATCAGAAACTGATTCTAAACTATCCCTGAAACAATCACCCACACCAAAAGAACAGCTCAGAGGATGCTAAAACCAGAAACCAAACACAATCAAAGAAAAAAAAAATCTTCAAGTTTCATAAAGCAGCAGCAAAAAAACTGATTCATGATATCCAAAGCAAAGTACCTTTGCAACACGTTTGCTGCTTCGATACTTCATCATCCACTGCCAACCCGCCATTATTGAGATCCCAACTATCATCCCCATAACAATCCCAGAAATGAATCCCATTTTACTCCACGCCTTTTACAACAAAAAATGCAGAGTTAATCACAGAAACCCCATTTCAAACAACAAAAGATGCTCTCGAATGCACCATTTTCAAACAAACAAACAAAAATGGCTTTCAAATACACAAAGAGAAAAGTGATTGAAAAGGCATACCTTCCGTAAATTCAAAGAATCACCACACAAAGCAAGCACAAATCTATCCCAAAAAAAAAAAAAAAAAAAAACACAAAAACTTAAATAAAAGTCACAGTCAACCGTTACTCAAAACCTCCCTGTAATTAACACAATGGGCTTCCCCAAAGAAGAAAAACAAAATAAAAACACTACCACTGGACCCTACAGTCTCCTCCCTTAATTGAGCACCACCACTCGTGGGCCCCCGTATGCGCTAGCTCAGCTCTGGACCACGTATTCTGCAACTTGTCAGCTACAAAGAATCACGAACTTCAGCATATCCTAGCAAATTGCTCCACAAAAGCTTCAGTTAACAAAATCAAATTGCAAAAATTAACAGCACAGCTGCTTCAATTCATCTGTATGTGTATGTATAGGTGTAAGTATATCAAAAATGAAGAAGAACAGGGATGAGATTTAGCTAGAGATACAAGGATTTTGCTGCTTGGAGCGATTTTTAGGATTCTTCTTGTTGGTTTGCTAACTGCAAAGTCGAGTGCAGTAATTGAGCAGTGGAAGATTAAACATGGCGGTTTCAATGCAATTCAGATCTAGTGTTTTGAAACGTGTTTACCCGTTACATCATATTGACCCATGTCATTGATACTTTTTATTTTTTTTTATTTTTATTTTTTTGATACTTATTCTCCAATTACATTCACAAATAAGCAACAAAAAAAATAGTTAAAAAAATAGTAACACGTACACCATTGTTATAAAAACCTAAAATATCATTTAACTCTCATTAAAGCAGTATTTGTAAACTATTGAAAATTTAGATCAACTACGGCACATTGTTGACAAATAGAAATCAGATCACCCCATGACAGAAAAACTGACTAATAGTCCACCTGCACTTAACGTTCCGCTCCTGGATCAGTGAGCTTATCCTGGAAGAAAGCGTTCGCCACAGATAAGATTAAATAAATCTAATATTATACATGGCTCTACATGTAAGTCAGTATCAAATAAAAGAAACTAAACTAAAAGACTGGATAAAAATATACATACTACTAGAATAGATACAATCATTCTAAAGATGGAAATAATTAACTTACAACAACGATTCTCCAAAGATTACAAAGACGATTGTGTGAAAGTACAACTTGTCTACAAAGTCTAGAATTAAAAGTAAAACAAAGCATCGTCGAAAGTCTTCCTCGTAGTCCTCAACAAACTCGTGGTCATTCTGTTCGACTTCTCACCCCACAACGATACATCTGAAAAGAAAATACTGAAGGAGTAAGTCAAAGTCTTAGTAAAAGTGAAGTTAATGAATAATTAAGTTACGCAACAAAAGGTTATTATTGTGATTATTATTAAATTATCTTTATGATAATCTGACTCAATCTAGGTTTCGCTTCATATCCATCAACATATCATCGACTATATCGTTTAAATTTTTATCTTTTATTACATCATTACTCAAGGGCAATATGCATGATGAAAATTCCACCACGAGATGTACTTGCCAACTACGGTGAATAGCACCGATAGTCCCGGGATCTCGCCGGTATGCATATACGTTCGGCCAATTTCCTCCACTGCCATTCAGCCGTTTATAGGCCAGCAGCGTTGTTCGCTTTTACTACGTATCACATCGCCGATATGAATCAGTGCCTAACCGAGAATAAATGACGTTTCATCTTTTACTACACATGTAATTATTATTGTGAATTAACTAGCCACTAAGTGTTTTCAAGTAAGCTCCCTCACATACACTACTCTCTTTCCTAGACCACTAGATATGGACAAGGCCTAGCAATTACACAGACATTGATGAATACTATTTCATCAAAGCACAAGCCCTTTCATGCCTTTCCGACGGTCCCGGACTTCAACTCCCTTTAAGAGTATGTCCGGTGCCGGAACCAAACACATCAGAAACTCAATTGAGGCTTGTTCATTTTCATTTAGTATTATTAGATCAAGAAATAACATTTAAACTGGACTCGTAGCTTAAAACAACATTTACCCAAAACTGGGCTGAATGCGTATGCATTGCACCTGAAAAGCCCTAAACATGATTTTCTGCAACTTAACAATTTCTAACCCAAATCAAACATGTTTAAGACCAACTATCACAAAGAAACAGCAGTAAAAACCTGATTTAAATATAACTACAAATCACGTAGCATCCAACATTTTAACTACAACATAAAACATGATTCCTTGCTACAACTAACACTCAAGCTAAACATTGTAAAACCATAATTATTCGTTAGGAAGAGCCTCTTACCTTAATTGCAAACAATCTTCAAAGCAAAACACCAAGTGACTTCTACAACTCTTGATCCTCAAACCCAAAACCTATTTGATCAACAAGAAACCCTAAAATCCTATTTCCCTTCAAAACCCGAACTGAAAAAGTGTATAGAACTTAAGATTACCTGAATTAAATGATGTGAACTTATAGAATTATCTACGCTCCAAGACGATCATTATGACTACTCATGGCTGCGAAACAGAGCTACGGATTAAAAGATATGAATTTTTGAAGAATCGAACTCGACGGTTACCAAAAACTATGGCTAAACTGAAAATATTTTATTTTCCAAAATTGTGTCTCGTCGCGGTGATCACTTTTCTCTCCTGCGGCATCTTGAAACGATGAACGGATTGACCGCACGGTTGAAGATTACATTCCGCCTTTTCCAAAACCTCCATGCGTTGTTGCCGTCGTTCCTCTTCTTTTTTTCCTGAAATTTGCCGTGAATCAAAGGAGAATATTATTGGGATTAATTTTCTTAAGTACTTGATTAACCCATTTTATTAATTAATTTCCATTTAATTAATAATTTTCCTTAAATACCATATAATAAGTAGTCCCTATATTTCTCGTAACCTCTAAAACAAAGTCCTTTTTAATTATATATATCGGGATACATAATAACTAGATCGGCGTGACAACACCCAATTACTATTTTACAATTTTATGAAAATTCGGGATTACACCACCTAATTTGGTATGGACGAAATGTAACAGTGAAGATATCGAATAGACGCATGTATGTTAATGATTGAGAAGGTGGCACCGAAGTCTATGGCTATGTTGTTGGAATCGATCAATTCCAAGGATTAATGCAAGGAGACCTGATGATTATGATTCCTTTAAAATAAGTGACATTTTTGGGTAGTACGTATCTACGTAGGTACATGTGAGGCGGCACGATCAAAACCACACAGTTTAAGTGCAAAATGAAATCGTGTGGACAGAAATGTGTCACGTAGTGTGTATCTACGTAGGTACACACTACGCAAAAACATCCCTTAAAATAATGTATGGACCTATGAAGACGGTGAACAAGAGTATTAATTATAAGGAAAATGCTATGTCCACTACACAAAAGTGTAGTGGATGATGTAGTGGATGATCCTGTCCACAGATTGGAGAGAGAAATATTTTTTTTTGTGGGTCCTGACTAAATGTGTGGTGTGGATGATGTTGTGGATGATGTAGTGGAGGTAAATGTAGTGTATGTAGCACTACCGTAATTATAAAGCTTTTGGACATAAATATCTCCTTTCATATCTTATAGTGAAGTCAGAGCTATGGTTGCTGGGGAACTTCTACCCTAGGGACTCCAGTGTAGGGAGTCCCCTAGGTGTAAAAATCTCAGCCACATGTTTTTATTATGAAATAAAATTTTATGGGTAGAAAAAGAAAATGAACGGTGCAGATGATGACACCTAGGGACTCCCTACACCGGAGTCCCTAGGGTAGAAGTTCCCTGGTTGCTGACGGGTAGAATTGAAATCATAGATCTAGAGCATAGGTGCAGACTATGAAGCAATCTCATAGAATGGTCTATAGGTCATACATAGGCTGGTGACGGTATCCAAATGAGAGCCCTTTTTTCAGGGGAAATTCTTAGGTGAGGACTCTCTACGGTGAAGACCCCGTTACATTTACGTCATGTGTGCGTTTTTTTTGTTCTCTTGTACACATGACGCAAATCTAGCGGGTCTTCATCGTAGGGAGTCCTCACCTAAGAATTTCTCTTCTTTCAGCCATCCAAGGAGAGCATCACCGCTATTATGGTATGGATTTGCTTCCTTGATATCCCCATTGAAGTTTTTCAAGAAACCATCCTTCTTAGGCTAGGCAATCTGACCAGTATGGCCATAAAAGTAGTTTCTATTATTACACTATGTAGTGCTATAGAAAAATATTCTAGAGTGTGTGTTGAATTAGATCTCCAACGTACTTATGGTCTTTTATGGTTCTGAATGAACATAAATTCAAGGTCGAATATAAAGGATTTTAAATCATTTGTTTTTAAAAATTACACAACAACGAATGAAACGAACTTTAACAAAAATAAGAGTTTGTCGTGCCAACTACTATAATAGTTTTAAATGGATACAACTACGGATGCCATATTTCTTCATTTTACATAATCTTTTATATAAAGTGAAATAAATCAGAAATATGTATTTAAACAATATATATTATATACAACATAAAAAAAAAATTTGAAAATAGAAACTATTTCATACAGAGAAGTAGAATAGAGTTTACTTAATCTATATTTTAGAGATAAAAATAGATTATGTGATGCATTGTGTTTCCATAGATACGAAGAGTTTAAACCTATAAAATATTAATTTACAAATATTCACATTTTTAAAAAGAACACGAAAGTACGTGTCTCCTTATGAGCTGTTGAGATCACATGTCTAAAATATGTGTCTAATTTTGGTGTTTGAATAAAAACTACGTCGTTTCATTTGTAATTTATTTTTAAAGAAAAACAAAAAAACAAAAAACAAAATTAAATTACACATGAAACGACGTAGTTTTTACTTAAACACCGAAATTACACACAAATCTTAGACTGGTGATCTCGAGCCCCTTACAAGTAGCTAGCAAAATTTCCCACCACAAAATTTTCTCACAATTTTCGTTAAACCTAAAAGAAAAAGAGAAAAAAAAAAATTCCTTAAAAGTTGACTTTTGCCTGGTAACGATTTCCAGGTTGAAAATTACCAGGAATTATATTTTTAGCCACGATTCTTTTCTTATTTGCATTCTGAATCAACCTAATCGAAATCGGTTGCCCTTTTGCCCAATCCGGTATGCTCCCACCGTAGGTTGCCCCGAAAACTTGTTGCGTTGGTAACCATTTCTTTGACCCGGCTGGTTTGAATTCTACAGAACCGATATCACCATCTCCATTCTCGTCCTCAACTGCAACCGCAAGCCAGTATGCATTCGAACCTTTGTCCACTTTGAACAATACTGGTGTTCGAGAATATTTGCACGGAACCCTACCACATTTCATTCCAAATTCATTAGTCATTTGAATATATTATATGTATCCATGCGAAAAACGTTTTGGGATTATTTTCACCTTCTATACTTTACATTTATTCTACCGAGATTGCGCAAAGGATCGGCTTGGCCTTTTTTGGCCATGAACCCAAAAGCGATCCAACTCAAGTCAAAATGAACCGGTCATTATTACGACTTCCAGACACTCATCCGTTAGTGTTACCATAATCGAGCACGCGAGCACAACGGACTCGATTTACATTTAACCTGATTCATATAAAACGTAACATATATAGATAACTAAGAATATATAGTAACACGCATTTTCATTAGAGTAATGATACGGGCACAAATAATGTCTTGACGAACGAATAACACAATGATCGATGATCTGCACTATTGATAATAATGTGTCTAAATTGATCAAATGTAAATCTAACATGATTAACGGTACATATCACCGTTGTATCACTCGTTATGACACAACTGTTGTGCCGTATCATTACTCATTTCATTAATCATTAAATTAACCTGATATAATTCTTAACCACAACACGTGGCAGTATTCACGTATAACAATGTATTAATCAATAAAATGTACCTTATAGCAAACACCACAACCTTTACCATGTTGAAATAGGGCTTGATTTCCTGCAGTTATCATTCCATTGTACGGTGGTTTGGCTATGTCATTTTCTAGCCCACAAGCACCTCCTGTATATACAAATAATATTATATATATATATATATATATATATATGTATTTTGCTAATTTCATAAAAAAGATTCGGTTCTGCTAAAATTAAAAAGATGTTGCATTCGATATATGAAATTTTGCATGCATGCATATGCATACCAGTACCTGCAAAGGTGGAAGCTTTGTACCATGGTGCAGTTATTCAAGCCTTTTTTTTTGTAATGTATATTGATATTATTCTTCAATAAAATGTCTGTCGTTAAATAATAAAAAAAATGTTTTTGTAATAGGATATTTGCATATGCATGCATATAAATATATACCTGATCCTGCAATTGTGGGATCTTTGTACCATGTAGCAACAGCAGGTAAATACCTAGAATTATTATCGGATTTATGGCCTTTAAAGCAATAACAAAAATTTGGAAAAAAGGCCGAGAAAAATAGAAAAGCTAGCAAACTTTTACATGCCATTTCTCAGAAAGAAAGGAAAAAAATGTTTTTCCCTATTAAATAACAAAAAAAAGAGAGTATTTTCCCTAAAAAAATCAAGATGTTTGGAATTGGTGAGAAAATGAGGTTTTGGAGAAATTGGTGTTTATATAGTATAGATGATTGGTTGCTAATAATTATTATTATTTTTTTCTTTTTTGAGGAAGAGGTTAAATTAATTTTTTTTAAGGTTGAGTATTACTTTCTGTTAAAATAAACGTATGGCAATCATTTTATTTATCATATAAATTACAATAATCTCTCTATATATGTATATATATAGCATAATATACATATACATATATACATTCACACACATATATACATCGCATATATATGTTACACGAGCATAGATACATGCATGGGTGTTTCCAGGCGATATGCGAGATTTTCGTAAAATACATGATATGGTGCATACGGATACACATAAATTTAAAAAAAAAAAAATAGGGATCATGCCATACATAATAAAATTACGAGGATCGAGCTATAAATATTGAAAATCACTGAAAAAATGATTTGTAGCGTCTTTTTCATAATTATGATGGTTTCTCTTCGCATATTCAATTTACATGTCCAAGTATGCATGTCCATAAACTGTATCCAACTTTTAAAATACCACGAATATGCATAGATATGTATGCGAATACATATCCACTCAGATACATACTCGAATGCCGGACAAACTACCAGACATGAGACCGTTACTCAACCACTTTCACTAAGTAAATCATCAGGAGATAGAGAGAATTAATGAGACGTATTCCTTATGTATCTTCAGTTGAAAGCCTGATGTATGATGTGTTAGTGTACTAGCCGATTGCTCCACAAAACTTCAATTAACAATTAAATTGCAAAAATAACAGCATAACTGCTTCAATATTCATATGTTTGTGTATGTATATGTATAGAAAGAAAAAAAAAAGGGGGGTTAGGGGATGATATTCATTTGCATGTGTATGTATAGGTGTATTATATTTAGTAAAGAAAAGCTAGAAGAGAGAATTAAGCCTCGTAATCATTTCATTGATATTCTTCATACAGTCTGAGCCAACATACTTAAAGATCTATCTGATAGATTTGTCAAGTAGAATAATCTAACAAACTTAGGATAAGCTTCTACTATAGACCCTTAGATTAGATAACAAATGTAAGGCTGTGATTAAGACATATCAACACTTAATTCTTAACACCCCCCCTCAAACTTAATGGGTGGAAGCACATTGAGTTTGGTTCTAAAGTCCTAAAACTGTGTGGCATTTAAAGGCTTGGTTAAGCAATCAGCAAGTTGGTCTGAGGAGGGTATATAGCAGACTGTAAGTTTCTTGTTTAAGACCTCATTTCTTACAAAATGCACATCTATCTCTATGTGCTTTGTTCTTGCATGGTAGACTGGATTCTGAGCCAAGAAGGAAGCACTGGTGTTGTCACACCAAACTGTGGGTCTGGTAGCAAGCTAGTTTAACTTGGAGTTCAGCAAGCAGGTATGTAATACATTTGATCTCAGCAGTAACATTAGCCAATGCCCTGTATTCACTCTCAGTACTAGACCTGGAGACAACATTTTGTTTTTTTGAACTCCATGAGACCAAAGAATCCCCAAGAAAGACACAATATCCTCCAAATGACTTTCTATCAATTGGAGAGACAGCCCAATCAGCATCTGAAAATCCCACAAGATTAAGACAGGCTGCTGGTTTAAAGTGCGAGCCATGTTTCAGAGTTCCAATCACATATCTGAGCAGTCTTTTAACTGCTTTCAAAGGTTTCTCTAGTGAGGATGTTGCATAAACTGACTTAAATAATTCATAGCATAGGTAATATCAGGTCTGGTACAAGTCACAGGTGGGTAGGTAGAGAATATCTAGGGGCGCGAGACAACTTTCTCTAAGGAACTCGGCAAAGTACTATAGACCACCTATTGCACTTCTATACAAAGTAACATTTTGAAACAATTCCCCTGGTTCTTCCTCCAGTTTTTTGCCTGGAACAATAGGAGTGGGGCAAGGCTTGAGGGAATCATAGCCTAACCTTGCAAGCAGCTGGGTGGCATATTGAGACTGATTCAAATACAGGCCATATGCGTCTCTAGTCACCTGCATGCCTAGAAAATGTGATACAGGTCCCAAGTTTTTAAGAGCAAATTTGGAATCTAGCAAGTGAACAAATTTGTTGATAAGCATGGTAGAGCTGCCTGTGACCAAGATATCATCAACATAAACCAAAACAATAAGAATGTGACCTGCACTTCTGAAGGTAAATAAGGAATTATCACAAACTGACTGTTTGAAAGACCAGTCAACTAACTGAGATTTAAGAGCTTCAAACCATGCCTTTTGGAGCCTGTTTTAAACCATACAGTTCTTTGTGTAACTTGCAAATATAGTGAGGTCTAGTAGGATCTACATAGCCTTCAGGTTGAGACATGTAAACATGCTCCTTAAGGGGGCCATTCAAGAATGCATTATTAATGTCTACCTGGTTAATAGGCCAATTAAAAGTGACTGCAAGAGAGAGAACAACTCTGATAGTAGGTGCTTTGGCAACAGGACTGAAGGTCTCTGTAAAATCAACACCATATGTCTGACTAAACCCCTTGGCAACTAATCTTGCCTTAAGTTTAAGCAACTTTAATTTCAACTTATATACCCATCTGGCTTCCCATAATTGTGTGTTGTGTGGATGGTGGAACTAGCACCCAAGTGTTGTTCCTCATAAGTGCTTGGTATTCCTCATCCATTGCCTCTCTCCATTCAGTGCTGGATAAAGCTTCTGACACACTCAAGGGTTCAGCAGGGTAAGCAACTGCTGAAAAGACTTTGGGTTTAAATATACCCTTTTTGGCTCTAGTGATCATAAGGTGTGTGTTGGTCAGAGGAGGATTAGACCATCCTTCTCAAAAAATTCTGACTCAGATTCTTGAAAGTTGTAATGTGGTGACAAGTTATGCAAAACAGGTGTAGGAAGACTGTTAATAATCATGGTGGCTTGCTGAAAACTCTGCCACTAGAAACTTAGTGGCATGGAAGCTTGAGGTAAAAGAGTGAGACCTAGTTCCACAATATTCCCATGTTTTCTTTCATCCCTGCCATGTTGCCCATGAGCATGAGGGCAAGGGTGTCTAAACATAATACCTAGGTCTTTCAAACAAGGCTCTATACTTCTATATTCCCCTCCCCAATCAGATTGTATACATTTTATGGTTGTAGAAAACAGAGTCTGAACCATGGTATGAAATTGCTTTATGACTGTATAAACTTCAGATTTCTGTTTTAAAGGGAAAAGCCAAGTAAGCCTTGTATGATCATCTACAAAGTGTACATAGTATGTGTATCCAGCAATAGACTTAACAGGTGAGGGGGCCCAAACATTAGTGTGGACAAGATAAAAAATATGGGAAGCAAGAGAGTTAGGCAAAACATAAGGCAATGCATGAGACTTTCCAAATTGACAAGATTCACAAAACATAAGTTTTTCATTCAAAGAAACATTACAACTTTCCAGAATCTGAGTCAGAATTTTTTGAGAAGGATGGCCTAATCTTCTATGCCATACATTAGGATCCTTATTGACATTGACAGACTGAACTTGACTAGACTTAGCAAGAAAGGCAGAAGTAGACTTGACTCTGGAGAATTGATTGGATTGAGGGGAGCTCATGACACTCTTAGCTTGATTGCCCATCTTGTACAGACCACCCACCAGTGTTCTTATGAGCAATGACATCCCTGTTTTCTTGGCCTTCACAATACAAGAGGAGTCAGTAAACTCAATTATAACATCATTATCACAGGCAAGTTTGGAAACACTAATAAGGTTTTTAGTAATTGCAGGAACATGGAGCATAGACTCAAGTTTTAGGCAGTGAGGTGAGTGTGTGACAGGGATGTTGGTTTGACCAACATGAAATATATTGAGTTGCTAACCATTGTCTACTCCTAGTGTGTCAGAACCTGTATATCCAGAACTGAGATACATATTGTTCAAATCCCCTGTGATATGATTAGTAGCACGACTGTCCATGTATTAGGAAGAATCAATTACAGATTGAGGTGAGGCCATGTATGCAGCAGGTCTTGAATTGCCTTTATTACCAGGAGCCCTAGGGTTGTTATTGTTAGGAAATCTACGCGGGAACGCAGCGGAATTCAAAATATTTATTTCCTATCGACCCAAGATCGACTTCGTTTAAGCAATAAACAAATAAGCTAGTAGACGGTGGTTACCTTGGCTGATCTAAAAGATCGGCGCTTTGACCGTCTAAGGAGAGTAGTTCTGCATAGAGCCGCCCAAGTGTTCGGCCTCTACCGCTAGTCCACACGAACAGCCCGCCGGAATCCCATCATGGATTGCTATTGGAAAACTCCGGTTGCTAGCTCGGCATTTTTCCCCTCTCTCTAACTCTCTATAGGATGCTCTCTATTTTACACAAGAACTATTAGCTCTTGGAATTGTGATGTATAAAAGAGCTTGACACCCACTTCCTTTTTATAGGCAAAGTGGCGCCCCAAACATGAGTGGAGGAGAAGAAAACATTTTCCTAATAAAATAAGCAAAATATAATTGATTGATTTATCTCATTAATATTCAATATTAATATCCCAAATTAAATAAATTTCCAAGATATATATTGACAATATCTTATATTGAATATATCTTTATCTTATTACCATAAATCAATTTACACATGTGTGCAAATCTAGTCATTAATATCTAATATTAATATATGGTAATCTTATTAATTAAATTACACAATCAAAGTGTATCTTTATACACCAACAATGGCGCCCCATATGCCAAAGATTTGGCATCCGGAACATTCTTTAATTAATATAATACTATGATTAATTAATTTACAAAATACATGTGTATCATATACACATAATAATTTCAACATACATACATCATATGTATATTTAACTAATCAACATAATTAATATCTTGTATTATATTTATTCATAATAAATAAATACCACCATATTAATTTACCACTATAACCCTTATAGTACGAGATAAACTTTTCTTATTTGGTTATCATCTATAACCACATTTTAATCCGGCTAGATGTTCATATGTGTGTGACCCGATAGGCTTCCGAGTATGTTGGCCGTAGACACAAAGTGCAAATTACGAAAATGCCCTTCATACCTAACGATCACGGGATAGCGTCTAGCAACACACCGTGACCCCCAATGATCGGAAGAGTCAAATGCAATCACTACTAACTTTCATGTGAAATAGTTACCGTGTAAATTACAATCCTATCGCTGTAATAATATCCATACGGTCGTACGTCGAGTGTCAAACATTAACGACCGTATCTTATAATCTGGATATCAAGCTCTCTCGAAGTAACTCATTTACTTCCACTTTGCAAAGATTCACGAGAGTAAGACATTCCTTATAAGAAGGTCCTTTCGGATATTCACCCCTACTGATAGGGTACGCGATTTCCAGACGACCAAACATGTATACTCCGCATGCTTCAGTATCACACCCAATCACTACCGCATGATCGCCCCGTGGCTAGTGGAAACCTCAATAGTGTCAAAGCATGACAATCCACACCGTGATGTCATGAATACTCCGGTCTAAAGGATAATTACACAACTGCCACATAGTGCGACACTTAATGTAAGTGGGTCAATCTAACATACGCATTCTCTAATACATGTCCACGTACAGTCCTAATGTCTCTACACTTCGATAGACGAGATCTATCCCTGCCGTTAAAGACAGAAAACATCTAATACGTGCTAGTCTGTTTGTACTATCAATGTCCTGTTTAATAGTACATCAGCCTAGAGACATTTAAGTATCAAACTTGTTAAAGTGATTAGAGATCTCATCAACCATAATCGCCTATCATGGTTTCTCTATCACAATTTAATACTAATGACGTTATCATATAACAATTCATAATTGGTTCTTTAAAAGAACAAATATATGACAACAGAAAAACCATTTTATATATGTATAAACATAAAGAAATAGTAGAAATGATCCGACCCGGTCGGATCCGATCCAACCCGATTGGGTTTAGGACACTATTTCAATAGTTATTGGTGTTTCCACTATGCCAACACTCCAAGACGGTGTGTCCATTTTTACCACAAAGTTGGCACACACTTCTGTTGCCAGAATTTGATCTACCTCCTCTATTGCCACCTCTTCCTCTACCACCTAGATTTCCACCTCTTCCTCTACCAACATTTTGAAACCGAGGCCTAGGGTCAGATGAATTAGCTCCTCTAGGATGCATCTGAGCAAGGTTCAATGAGGGATGTGCCCCTGCAGTAGCAGGATTAAACCTGGCAATTAACCTTTCATGAGTAAGAAGTGTTAAGAAATCTACGCGGGAACGCAGCGGAATTTAAAATTTTATTTCCTTTTAACCAGGATCGACTTCGTTTAAGCAATAAACAAATAGATAGTAGACGGTGGTTACCTTGGTTGATCTATAAGATCGACGCTTTGACCGCCTAAGGAGAGTAGTTCTGCATAGAGCCGCCCAAGTGTTCGGCCTCTACCGCTAGTCCACACGAACGACCCGCTGAATCCCATCATGGATTGCTATTGGAAAACTCCGGTTGCTAGACTCGCCCTTTTCCCTCTCTCCAACTCTCATAGGATGCTCTCTAATTTTACACAAGAACTATTAGTTCTTGGAATTGTGTTGTACAAAAGAGCAGCTTGACACCCACACTATATTTATAGGGTATGGGCGCCCAATGAAGAGTGGGAGGAGAAGAAAACATTTTTTCCAATAAAATAAGGAAAATATATTTGATTGATTTATCTCATTTATTATAATATCTCATACTAAATAAATCTAGGATATTGTCAATATCTCATATTGAATATTTCAAGATATTGTCAATATCTTATATTGACAATATTTATCTTTATTATATTACCATAAATCAATTTACACACGCTGTATATATCACATATATATTACACATATAAAAATCTAATAATATCATATGTACACACATTGGTGCGCATGATGCAAATCACCAATTTGCATTTAATGCACTCACACACGCATGTATTCATAGTATATCTATATTATTTTATTTTATTAATATCCAATATTAATAATAGGTAATATCATTAATTAAATTGCACATTTCAAGTGTATCACTTATACACAAATAAGTTGCGCCACCTTTGACCAACAAATTGACTTCCTAATATTCTTTAATTAATATAATATTATTAATATCTTGTATTTAATTTATTCACAATAAATAAATACCACCATATTAATTTACCACTATAACCTTTATAGTTCGAGATAAACTTTCCTTATTTGGTTATCATCTATAACCACATTTTAATCCGGCTAGATGTTCTTATGTGTGTGACCCGATAGGCTTCCGAATATGTTGGCCGTAGACACAAAGTGCAAATTACGAAAATGCCCTTCATGCCTAACGATCACGGGATAGCGTCAGCAACACACCGTGACCCCAATCATCGGAAGAGTCAAATGCAATGACTACTACCTTTCATGTGAAACAGCCACGTGTAACTTACAATCCTATCGCTATAATAATATCCATACGGTCGTTAGTCGAGTGTCAAAACATCAACGACCATATCTTATAATCTGGATATCATGCTCTCTCTCAAGTAACTCGCTTTACTCCCACTTTGCAAAGATTCACGAGTAAGACATTCCTTATAAGAAGGCCATTTCGGATATTCGATCCCAATCATGGATACGCGATTCCCGGACGACCAATCATGTATACTCCGCGATGCTTGAAAGATCATACCCAATCACTACCGCATGATCGCCCGTGGCTGTGGGAAACCTCAATAGTGTCAAAGCATGACAATCCACACCGTGATGCCATAAAGACTCGGTCTTAAGGATAATTACACAACCGTCACATAGTGTGACACTTATCCGTAAGTGGGTCGATCTAACGTCGCATTCTCTAATACACGCCCACGCATACCCAAGTGTCTCTACACTTCGATAGACGAGATCTATCCCCGCCCTCTAAAGACGAAAGACATCTAATACGTGCTAGTCTGCTTATACTATCAATGCCCTGCTTGATAGTACGTCACCTTAGAGACATTTAAGTATCAAACTTATTAAAGTGATTAGAGATCTCATCAACCATAATCGCTATCATGGTTTCTCTACCACGATTTAATACTAAGGGCGTTATCATATAACAATTCACAATTGGTTCTTTAGAAGAATGTATATATGACAACGAAAAGCCATTTAATATATGTACAAACATAAAGAAATAGTAGAAATGATCCGACCGGTCGGATCCGGTCCAACCCGATTGGGTTTAGACACTATTCCAACAATCTCCCACTTGGCCTAAAACCAATCACTAGCACACACAAGACCAAGTTGAAACACAAGAATCTCATGCAATACTCGCAACCAACCACAGCCATGAACGGATCGCTATCCATGGGGACTCGACTATCTTCATATCACGCCCAAATGACCAAGTCAAAGGAATGAGCCTCAACACACACGAATCTCTCGACGAGACCTTGGTCCTTGCTTCAAGCAATGAATCCACTTACTATATCGCCTATATAGAAAAGGTGGAAGAACCGTATAAGATTCGTGAATGAACCTTCTAGATCCATGTATCGCTCCCTCGCCGCGCCTCTAAGGCACTACTGTGTTTTGGCCTGGTTGTAGAATTTACAGTGACCCATATGTTAGGAAATCTACGCGGGAACGCAGCGGAATTTAAAATTTTGATTTCCTTTTACCCAAGATCGACTTCGTTTAAGCAATAAACAAATAAGCTAAAGACGGTGGTTACCTTGGTTGATCTAAAAGATCGACGCTTTGACCGTCTGGGAGAGTAGTTCGCACGCAGCCGCCCAAGTGTTCGGCCTCTACCGCTAGTCCACACGAACACTTCGCTGGAATCCCATCATGGATTGCTATTGGAAAACTCCGGTTGCTTTAGACCGGCCTTTTTCCCTCTCTCCAACTCTCCAAAAGATGCTCTCTATTTTACACAAGAACTATGAGCTCTTGCAATTGTAATGTACAAAAGAGCTTGACACCCACTTCCTATTTATAGGAAAGTGGCGCCACATACTAGAGTGGAGGAGAAGAAAACCTTTTCCCAATAAAATAAGGAAAATATAATTGATTGATTTATCTCATTTATTATAATATCTCATATTAAATAAATCTAGGATATTGTCAATATCTTATATTGAATATTCCCAAGATATTGTCAATATCTAATATTGACTATCTTTATCTTATTACCATAAATCTATTTTTTCAAAATCTATTAATATCTAATATTAATATTATGGTAATCTTATTAATTAAATTGCACAAACCAAATGTATCCAATACACAAAAAAAAACATGCGCCACTTTATGATCCAATTCACGTGTGTCATACACACACAAATTTTGGACATATATATTTAATTAATATTAATAATATAATACTATGATTAATTAATTTGCAAAATCTATGTATATCATATATCATTAATTTCGAAAATCATATGTATCAATATACATATTTAATTAATCATCATAATTAATATCTTGTATTTAATTTATTCATAATAAATAAATACCACCATATTAATTTACCACTATAACCTTTATAGTCGTGAGATAAATTTTCCTTATTTGGTTATCATCTATAACCACATTTTAATCCGGCTAGATGTTCTTATGTGTGTGACCCGATAGGCTTCCGAATATGTTGGCCGTAGACACAAGGTGCAAATTACTTAAAATACCCTTCATGCCTAACGATCACGGGATAGCGTCTAGCAACACACCGTGACCCCAATCATCGGAAGAGTCAAATGCAATGACTACTACCTTTCATGTGAAACAGCCACCGTGTAACTTACAATCCTATCGTTTGTAATAATATCCATACGGTCGTTAGTCGAGTGTCAAAACATCAACGATCGTATCTTATAATCTGGATATCATGCTCTCTCGAAGTAACTCATTTACTCCCACTTTGCAAAGATTCACGAGAGTAAGACATTCCATATAAGAAGGCCATTTCGGATATTCGATCCTAATCATAGGATACGCGATTCCCAGGCGACCAATCATGTATACTCCGTGATGCTTCAATATCATACCCAATCACTACCGCATGATCGCCCGTGGGCTGTGGGAAACCTCAATAGTGTCAAAGCATGACAATCCACACCGTGATGCCATGAAGACTCCGGTCTTAAGGATAATTACACAACCGCCACATAAGTGTGACACTTATCTGTGTAAGTGGGTCGATCCTAACGTCGCATTCTCTAATACACGTCCACGCATACCCAAGTGTCTCTACACTTCGATAGATTTAGATCTATCCTCGCCTTACTTAAAGATGAAGACATCCAATACGTGCTAGTCTGCTTTTATACTATCAATGCCCTGCTTTAATAGTACATCGCCTGTAGAGACATTTAAGTATCAAACTTATTAAGGTGATTAGAGATCTCATCAACCATAATCGCTATCATGGTTTCTCTACCACGCTTTAATATTAAGGACGTTATCATATAACAATTCATAATTGGTTCTTTAAAAGAACATATATATATGACAACAAAAAGCCATTTAATATGTGTATAAACATAAAGAAATAGCGTAAATGATCCGACCGGTCGGATCCGGTCCAACCCGATTGGGTTTAGGACACTATTCCAACAATCTCCCACTTGGCCTAAAACCAATCACTCGCATACACACGAGACCAAGTTGAAACACAATAATCTCATGCAATACTCGCAACCACTTCTAGCCATAAACGGATCGCTATCCGTGGGGACTCGACTATCTTCATATCACGCTCCAAATGACCAAGTCAAAGGAATGTACCTCAACACACACACGAATCTCCGACGAGACCCCACGGTCCTTGCTTCAAGCAATGAATCCACTTACTATATCGCCTATATAGAAAGGTGGAAGAACCGTATAAGGTTCGTGAATGAACCTTCTAGATCCATGTATCGCTCTCCGCTGCGCCTCTAAGGCACTACTGTGTTTTGGCTCAGTTGTAGAATTTACAGTGACCCATAGGCTAGAACATTTCCAAACTCAACGTATCACTTAATCAAAGTGATCGCAAACCCAGCATCGTAGCTCCCACTCGCCTTCATAAGACTTAGGATATACGTCTGTATAACTATATTTATCTGATTCCAAGTTTCGATAAACTAGGAAACCATCCTTAACTTGTTTAAGGACATTCTCGACATTCACCGGATTTACTTTCATACTTGTTCATGACTATTCATGGACTATGAACATCCGGCATTACCTTTATGATGGTTCCTATCGCCGTAGCGAAGGAAACCTTCCATAAGCATCATCTTTCACCTCATCTTTAGGACCAACGTGCTAAACTTCATTTAGCATCACATCTATATAGGTAAACAATAATCTAACAGCAGTTAAATCTATCACTATAGATTCTTATTTCTAAAATAAGAACTGCTAATTCAAGTGCTTTCGTAAAGAACTTGAACTACCAAACATTAATTGACTGTGACATGGGGTGATAATTCTCGAGAGAGATATATAATACCTTACTCAAAAATCGTAACACACTCCCACTATCCAACTTGCACATGGGCATATCCTTCTTTTGACTAAATCAAACTCCTTTGATTATCAAACGAAGAAATCGCTCAGAGAAACTTGTTTGAGTCCATAAATGGATCTCGTGGGCTTATATATCATGTTATCGCTCTATGAACATCGAGCTTTACGCTCAACGTCATCAACACTATCATATAGCCATGATACGAAGTTATAACAAGTATTATCTCGAATAAATCTGGGCTCGAGGCTTACAGGGGACATTCCTCAGGTAAGACAGACTAGGTTCATAACCTGGTTGTCACTGATGGAATCTAATTCAGATATTATGGCTCCTGGCCATATCTCTCAATCTTGCCTTTCAAACATTCTTTCATAAGTCGTGAGACATTCATTCTTCAAGATGAACATACCAACAGCCTTTTCAGGCTTGAGGTTATCCACGAGACTTACGAGAACTTTTGTGTGCACTTTGGCGAGTGTTACACACCTCATCGCTATCAAGGCGTCACTCATGTTCCAATGGTTGAATGTATCTTTGTGGTTCTCAAACTCTTTTGAGATCTCGATTTACTCCCACTGCTTTCTTTTGGAAGAAACACTTCCTTTAGAAGACAGACATGTTTGGAGACAAACATTTTGCTCCATGAGACAAGTAAATAATATCCAGCGTGCTAGCTAAGATATGCCACAAAGTTGCATATGTCGTACTAGGCTCCAAGCCTTTCTGACTTTGCCTATGACAACTTCAAATCATCGGTCAATATAGATTTGACATTATCCTCTTCCATATCTAATATGGAATTTATTCAACCTTTATTCTTTGGAACTCGGTTAAGTATAAGGGCACTATCCCGAAGCGGGTAAGGGATATTTCGCATGGCTTGCGTCACACCTTTATAATATAAAGTGTTATTTCCATTTTGGGAACACAATCTAATTGCGTATCCCAAAGATGGTATCCTTCAAGGGAGAATCTTATTCCTTTCAGACGACTTCTGAAACACCCTTCAGGTATTAATTACTTCAATCCAATTGGAGATTAATTCCTAAGTAGCTCGTCAATCTCATATTCGTACTAGCTCGAACTTTTCGGGCTTTCCGAATTATGCACTTCACTGAGTACACTTGACTATTTCTAAAAATAGTCATAGAGATTAACAAACAATTATTTGTGGCATTAATTGTCACAAGCCAACAAAACTCGGTATGTTTAGGCTTCAGACAATTTTTCTAAATTTTACAACCCTTTTCATAAAAGGGTATTTTAGTCATCTTTAGATAAGACACGTATTACCCACATGATTCATAATCATATGGTTCAACATCATCAGAATGACGTTTAATTACACGCTTCCCTTCCAGAGAGACTATGTCTAGAACAACCACAAATATTAAGGATAACAGCCATACAAATATTTAGTTGAGATCTCATCACATATATCAACTATATAGTGACAACTATCTAGTATGTTAGATTCAATGACCTTCCAACTTTATCAGAATAACATTTATTCTTTACAATTGAATATGTCTACTAAATCCTAACAAATAACTGAAAACGTATTCTTCATAAGAACCGGAACATAATAACATTTATTTAGTTCCGTTATCGCTTTTACTAGATCCGAATATGGTAAGTGTTACAACATTTGTTTAACCTTCCATATCTCAGATTTAATCTTTCTAATTTAATCACACTCGTAAGATATCATATATCTAAGAGTTGACTTGAACTTAGATAGATTTATCTCAACTCACTTGCCTAGAATAGAAACTTCAATAAGTTCTCTATTTAAGCACATGCCCTAACTTTCCTTTTTAATCCTTTAAGCACTTGTAAATATTTCTTAGTGTAGTCTTCATAAGACTTAAGAAAAATCACATGAGCTATGTCTTGATTTCCTTTCATAAAGAAAATCTAAAGTTTATTAAATAGTTTATTTAACCTTTTGAATCGTATTCAAAACATTGACTATTTAATTAACCTTTAAGCAATGCTAGATTAAGTCGATACTTAAATCTTACAATTTTGAAAACAACCTTTCCAAAATTAGATGTGGTCATTCTTATCCAACGTTTGAATTAATTGTCATCGTATGACTGAATGATCATCTTGGATCGTATCCAATATATGACTAATTCGTTGAAACTTATTTCAAATGATTTGATCATATCATGAGCTTCCGCTTTCATTAATAATTAAAGCCTTGGAGTACTCCATCAAATATGTAGTCTCCCTGTCTCTAACTACTATAACGGGATTGCTCATGTCATTGCTTATTTTAAAAGGATTAAAATTACTTAACCATTCTTGAGAACGTTTCTCAAACAGTCATAATTTGGTTTTACTAATCGAGGAACACATAAATATAAAGGTTTGCTAAAAACTACAACATTAAAAATGAAGATAAAAGAGTGTTGTTGTCTATACACGCAAAATCAAATATGGTCTTTGGGATTATGATTTTGCTCCCACTAGTCAACTACTCCCAATTGACTTTCAAGAATTTTCAAAATTCTTTAGTGGTCGAAATCCTATCTAGTTGACTCGATCCCCGACGTGGGCGATCGACCGGGTCAATTTCGACGGGTAGGTACTTCTTACCAATCGCGTCTAACGCGACTTCCAGTTGGTTTGCCTGTCAACTCTTTGACATTTCACATCCTCTATGTGATAGTCAACCTTATGTCCTCTAAAATCGACGGTCCCGACGTGGGCCAATCACCGCAAGATTCTTAGTCGAGTCGTAACTCAAGTATTCATGAGATCTCATAACGATCATATCTCGATAATGACGATATACCCGATGTAGGTCAACTCCCGACGTGGGCGATCAGTTGGATCCGAACAAGGGCTCTTCACCGTCACTATAATATTGGGAGACATATTATAACTCGATTTTTGTTGTGGGAGTAATTTTAAATTAATTCACTTAATTAATTTCGAATTAATTCTCTTAATTAATTTATTACGGTCTCATCAAATATATCTATCTCTATAGACATACATCCTACACATTTATCTAGATCGTGCTAGTCATGCATCTATCATATCATATAAAATAAATACAAGCACAAAATAAATAAATGCGTAAAGTAACCGGTATGATCATGGACTTTTCCTGAGTGCGGTTTCGAATACAAATCGATTTAAACCATGGGTCACAATCTAAGGGTAATTGAAATCGCCAATAGGATCTTTAATGCCCCATTCTCCAATGGGATCTTTATTTTCGCTCTTTCTTTGGTTTCCATCTTACGCTCCATTCTTGTTACATTTAATTCTATCTAATAAAATAAATACACCCGCCGCACACGGGGAGAGTCAACGGAATGGGATAAATGCGAAAAATAAACTAGGTCACGTTCTTCATAACGGCTTTAGGACAATTTTAAACCAACGGAAAAATTAAATCATTCACATCTATCCTATCGGTCACGAATCACGATCAATCGGTCCATATAATCATATTATATCTACTATATCTAATCCATACAATAAAATCTTATGAAAAAGATAAAATTAAAATTTAACTACTTGCGTCTTAATTAATCAATTAACATTTAATCTATTAAATAATTTTATCCAATCAATTAACTAATTAACATTTAATTAATTAAATGATTTTAATCGAAATAAAATTAACGATTAATTTTAAACCGATTTTAATTTTAATTTTAATTAATTAGAACTATTCCAAAATAAATCAAAATTAAAATTATTTCTCTTTTTTTTCCTTTTGATTCGTAATCGTGCGGATGTATTATTTTTTTCCTAAACCAAATTTGGCCAGCGCGCAATTTTTCAAAAATCAAAATTTTGGAAGTGGCTTGCGCAAGCGCTTTACAAATCAAATATTTGAAAAGACTCAGCGCTATTCCAAATCAAATATTTGGAAGGCCAAATAATTTTGGTTTAAGCGCACACTTTCCAAAATCAAAATTTTGGAAGTGGCTTGCAGCTTGCGCTTTTCCCAAATCAAATATTTGGAAGAGAGCTGCGCTGTTCCAAATAAATTTTGAAAAGCCATTATTATTATTTTAATGCCATGGCGTCCCAATGGCCAAACTATTTGAACCATTGGTTAGCGCATGTGACACAACTAAATAAAGGAAATTAATAATCACAACTATGAACCATATTAAATCACAAAATACACAAAAAAAAGCGGGGCCACAGCGTCACGCCAAAGCAATTACTGAGCCCGGAGGCCGCCGCGCCGCAAGCGATCACATAGTGGTGGTGCCACCGCCCGATCGGCCGAGCACCACCATTGCCGCCCCTTTTTTTTTTTTTTTTTTTTTTTGTATCAATTTTGCGAATTAAAATCTTTCATCTTTTAATCACGTGATTTAAACGATAAAATTAACTACGCATAATAGCATGCTTATTGCTTAAGCTCGGCTCGCTCTCTGATACCATACCATGTTAGGAAATCTACGCGGGACGCAAATGAATTTAAAATTTTGATTTCCTTTTACCCAAGATCGACTTCGTTTAAGCAATAAACAAATAAGCTAAAGACGGTGGTTACCTTGGTTGATCTAAAAGATCGACGCTTTGACCGTCTGGAGTAGTAGTTCACACAGAGCCGCCCAAGTGTTCGGCCTCTACCGCTAGTCCACACGAACACCCGCCGAATCCCATCATGGATTGCTTATTGGAAAACTCCGGTTGCTAGACCGGCCTTTTCCCTCTCTCCAACTCTCCAAAAGATGCTCTCTATTTTACACAAGAACTATGAGCTCTTGCAATTGTAATGTATAAAAGAGCTTGACACCCACTTCCTATTTATAGGAAAGTGGCGCCACATCTACTAGAGTGGAGGAGAAGAAAACCTTTTCCAATAAAATAAGGAAAATATAATTGATTGATTTATCTCATTTATTATAATATCTCATATTAAATAAATCCAGGATATTGTCAATATCTTATATTGAATATTCCCAAGATATTGTCAATATCTAATATTGAATATATTTATCTTATTACCATAAATCTATTTTTTAAAATCTATTAATATCTAATATTAATATTATGGTAATCTTATTAATTAAATTACACAAACCAAATGTATCCAATACACAAAAACATGCGCCACTTTATGATCCAATTCACGTGTGTCATACACACACAAATTTTGGACATATATATTTAATTAATAATATAATACTATGATTAATTAATTTGCAAAATCCATGTATATCATATATCATTAATTTCAAAAATCATATGTATCAATATACATATTTAATTAATCATCATAATTAATATCTTGTATTTAATTTATTCATAATAAATAAATACCACCATATTAATTTACCACTATAACCTTTATAGTCGTGAGATAAACTTTCCTTATTTGGTTATCATCTATAACCACATTTTAATCCGCTAGATGTTCTTATGTGTGTGACCCGATAGGCTTCCGAATATGTTGGCCGTAGACACAAGGTGCAAATTACGAAAATACCCTTCATGCCTAACGATCACGGGATAGCGTCTAGCAACACACCGTGACCCCGATCATCGGAAGAGTCAAATGCAATGACTACTACCTTTCATGTGAAACGATTTACCGTGTAACTTACAATCTATCATTGTAATAATATCCATACGGTCGTTAGTCGAGTGTCAAAACATCAACGACCGTATCTTATAATCCTGATATCATGCTCTCTCGAGTAACTCATTTACTCCCACTTTGCAAAGATTCACGAGAGTAAGACATTCCATATAAGAAGGCCATTTCGGATATTCGATCCTAATCATAGGATCACGCGATTCCCGCATCGACCAATCATGTATACTCCGCGATGCTTCAATATCATACCCAATCACTACCGCATGATCGCCCGTGGCTGTGGAAACCTCAATAGTGTCAAAGCATGACAATCCACACCGTGATGCCATGAAGACTCGGGTCTTAAGGATAATTACACAACCGCCACATAGTGTGACACTTATCTCGTGTAAGTGGGTCGGTCTAACGTCTTTATTCTCTCTAATACACGCCCACGTGCGGTCCAAGTGTCTCTACACTTCGATAGACGAGATCTATCCCCGCCTTAAAGACGAAGACATCCATCGTGCGTGCTGAGTCCATTATACTATCAATGCCCTGCTTAATAGTACATCGGCCTGTAGACATTTAAGTATCAAACTTATTAAGGTGATTAGAGATCTCATCAACCATAATCGCTATCATGGTTTCTCTACCACAGCTTTAATATTAAGGGCGTTATCATATAACAATTCATAATTGGTTCTTTAAAAGAACATATATATATGACAACATGTAAAAGCCATTTAATATGTGTATAAACATAAAGAAATAGCGAGAAATGATCCGACCCGGTCGGATCCGGTCCAACCCGATTGGGTTTAGGACACTATTCCAACACCATAGGCTAGAACATTTCCGACTTCACCGTGTCACTTAATTAAAGTGATCGCAAACCCAGCATCAGAAGCTCCCACTCGCCTTAAGTAAGACTCGTGGATTTACGCCTCGTATATCTACGTTTATTTAATTCCAAGTTTCAATAAACTAGGAACCTTTCCTTAACTTGTTTAAGGATATTCTCGACATTCACCAGATATACTTTCATACTTGCTCATGACTATTCATGGACCATGAACATCTGGTATTACCTTTATGATGGTTCCTATCGCAGTAGCGACGGAAACCTTCCATAAGCGTCATCATCTTTCACTCTCATCTTGGGACCAACGTCCTAACACGAGATAGATCTTGAGATCTATGCTAAACTTCTTTTAGCATCACATCTATATAGGTAAACAATAATCTAACAGCAGTTAAATCTATCACTATAGATTCTTATTTCTAAAAATAAGACCTGCCAATCCAAGTGCTTTCGTAAAGACCTTGAACTACCAAACATTAATTGACTGTGACATGGGGTGACAATTCTCGAGAGAGATATATAGAATACCTTACTCAAAAATAGTAACACACTCCCACTATTCATCTTGCACATTGGCATATCCTTCTTTTGACTAAATCAAAATCCTTTGATTATCAAACAAAGAAATTGTCTAGAGAAACTTGTTTGAGTCCTTAAATGGATCTCATGAGCTCACATATCGTGTTATCGTCTATGAACATCGAGCTGTTTGCCCAACGTCTTCAACACTATCATATAGCCATGATACGAAGTTACAACAAGCATAGTCTGAATAGAATCGAGCACACCGACAAAGATAAAGATAACTACAAGGTTTACACCTCATACTCTTGATCGTCACTATAGCCTTATGGTAATCATATTACTATCCATGTCGACCTTTCAGGGACACTCCCTTAGGTAAGACAGGACTAGGTTCACAACCTGGTTGTCACTAATGGAATCTAATTCGAGATATTATGGCCCCCGGCCATATCTCTCAATCTTGCCTTTCAAACATTCTTTCACAAGTCGTGAGATATTCATTCTTCAAGATGAACATACCAACAACCTTTTCGAGCTTGAGGTTATCCACGAGACTTACGAACTTTTGTGTGCAATGAGCAGTGATCTACACCTCATCGCTATGTGGCGTCTGCTCACGTTCCATTGGTCGAATATATCTTTGTGGTTCTCAAACTCTTTTGAGATCTTATTTACTCCCACTGTCTCTCTTGGAAGAAACACTTCCTTTAGAAGACAGCATGTTTGGAGACAAACATTTTGCTCCGTGGACAAGTAAATAATATCCAGCGTACTAGCTAAGACATTCCACAAAGTTGCATATGTCGTACTAGGCTCCAAGCCTTTCTGATTTTGCCTATGACAACTTCAAATCATCGGTTAAGATAGATTTGACATTTATCATCTTCCATATCTAATATGGAATTTATTCAACATTTATTCTTTGGAACTCGGTTAAGTATAAGGGCACTTATCCCGAAGCGGGTAAGGATACTTCGCATGGCTTGCATCACACCTTTATCATATAAAGTGTTGTTTCCATTTTGGGAACACAATCTAATTATGTATCCCAAAGATGGTATCCTTCAAGGAGAATCTTATTCCTTTTCGCACGGCTTCGAAACACACCCTTCGTATTAATTACTTCAATCCAATTGAAAATTAATTCCTAAGTAGCTCATCAATCTCATATTCATACTAGCTCGAACTTTTCGGGCTTTCCGAATTGTCGTACTTCAATAAATACATTCAACTATTTCTAAAATAGTCATAGAGATTAATAAACAATTACTTGTGGCATTAATTGTCATGAGCCAACAAACATCGGTATGTTTAGGCTTTAGACAATTTTTCTAAAATTTATAACCTTTTCATAAAAGGGTATTTTAGTCCTCTTTGGATAAGATACGTTTAACCCACATGATTCATAATCATATGGTTCAACATCATCGAAATGACGTTTAATTACACGCTTCTCTTCCGGAGAGACTATGTCTAGAACAACCACAAATATTAAGGATAACAAACCATACAAATATTTAGTTGAGATCTCATCACATATATCAACTATATAAAGACATCAATCTAGTATGTTAGATTCAAAGACCATCCAATTTTATCGTAATAACATTTATTCTTTACAATTGAATATGTCATAAATCCTAACAAATAATCGAAAGCATGTTCTTTATAAGAACTGAAACATAATAACATTTATTTAGTTCCCTTTATCGGTTTACTAGATCCGAATATGGTAAGTGTTACAAAGTTTGCTTCACCTTCCATATACAGATTTAATCTTTCTAATCTAATCACACTCGCAAGATATCATATTTCTAAGAGTTGACTTTGAACTTAGATAGATTTATCTTAACTCACTTGCCTAGAATAGAAACTTCAATAAGCTCTATATTTAAGCACACGCCTAACTTTCCTTTTAATCCTTTAAGCACTTGTAAATATTTCTTAGTGTAGTCTTCATAAGACTTAAGAAAGATTACAAGAGCCATGTCTTCTATTTCCTTCGTAAAGAAAATCTAACGTTTATCAAATAGTTTATTTAACCTTTTGAATCGTATTCAAAACATTGACTATTTAATTAACCTTTAAGCAATGATAGAATTAAGTCGATACTTAATTCTTACAATTTTGAAAACATCATTTCCAAAATTGGTCTAGTCATTCTTATCCAACGTTTGAATAACTCGTCATCGTATGACCGAATGATTATATTGGATCGTATCCACTATCACGAGCTTCCGTTTTTCTTAATAATTAAAGTCTTGGATTCTCGCATCGATATGTAGTCTCCTTTGTCTCTAACTACTATAACGGGATTGCTCATGTCATTGCTTATTTTAAAAGGATTAATATTACTTAACCACATTTGAGAACGCTTTCTCAAAAGTATAAATGATCATAATTTGGTTTTACTAATCGAGAATAAAACATAAATATAAAGTTTGCTAAAACTACAACATAAAAATGAAAATAAAAGAGTGTTGTTGTTTATACACGCAAAATCAAAAATGGTCTTTTGGTTTATGATTTTGCTCCCACTAGTCAACTACTTCCAATTGACTTTCAAGAATTTTTCAAAATTCTTTAGTGGCTGAGATCCAATCTAGTTACCTTGATTCCCGGCGGTGGTCGATCAACCAAGATAATTTCGATAGGTAGGTAACTCTTTACCATTCACATCTCTATGTGATTCTCAGTGGTTGACTAGTCAACTCTTTGGCGATACACATCACTATGTGTTAGTCAACCCCTTGTCTCTAAAGTCAGACGGCCCTGACGGTGGTCACCGAAAGACTCTAGTCAATTCATAACCCAATATTCACGAGATCTCATACGATCATATCTCAATAACGACGATATACCCGTGGTAGGTCAACTCCCGGCGGTGGTCGATCAGTTGGATCCGAACACAGGCTCTTCACCGTCGTTATAATATTGGGAGACAATATTTCGACTTGATTTTTGTTGTGGAAGTATTTTTCGTAAATTAATTCACTTAATTAATTTTAATTTCGGTCTCATCATAAATATGTCTATCTCTATAAACATACATCCTACACATTTATCTAGATCGTGCCTAGTCATGCATCTATCGTATCATATAAAATAAATACAAGCACAAAATAAATAAATGCATAAAGTAACCGGTATGATCATGGACTTTTCCTAGAAGTGCGGTTTCAATACAAATCGAAAACCGCGGGTCACAATCTAAGGGTAGCTGCAACCGCCAATAGGATCTTTAATGCGCCATTCTCCAATGAGATCTTTATTTTCGTCTTTCTTTGGTCTCCATCTTCTGCTCCATTCTTGTTACATTTAATTCTATCGAATAAAATAAATACACCCGCCCGCATTACGGGAGGAGCTAATGGGAATGGGATAAATGCGAGAAAATAAACTAGGTCACGCTTCTTCATAACGGCTCTAGGACCATTTTTAAACCAACGAAAAAATTAAATCATTCACATCTATCCTATCGGTTTGAGTCCATGATCAATCGGTCCCATATAATCATATTATATCTACTATATCTAATCCATACAATAAAATCTTATGAAAAAGATAAAATTAAAATTTAACTACTTGCGTCTTAATTAATCAATTAACATTTAATCTATTAAATAATTTTATCCAATCAATTAACTAATTAACATTTAATTAATTAAATGATTTTAATCGAAAATAAAATTAACGATTAATTTTAAACCGATTTTAATTTTAATTTTAATTAATTAGAACTATTCCAAAAATAAATCAAAATTAAAATTATTTCTCTTTTGTTTCTTTCCTTTTGATTCATGATCGAAAGTGCGCTTTCAGTTTCTAAACTAAATTTGGCTTGTAGCTTCAGCCACTTTCCAAAATCAAAATTTTGGAGTGGCGCAAGCTAAAGCTTTACAAATCAAATATTTGGAAAGGCTGAGCCTTTATTCCAAATCAAATATTTGGAAAGGCCAAATAATTTTAGTTTAGGCTGCCACTTTCCAAAATCAAAATTTTGAAAGTGGCTTGCAGCTTTCAGCTTTTCCCAAATCAAATATTTGGAAAGGCGCAGCGCTATTCCAAACAAATTTTGGAAAGACCATTATTATTTTAATCGCCATGTGGCATCCCAATAACCAAACTATTTGAACCATTTGGTTAATGCACACGACACAACTAAACAAAGGAAATTAACAATCACAACTATGAACCATATTGAATCACAAAATACACAAAACAAAAATTTGGAGATCCGCCAAAGATTGACCGGTCAACCATTGATCGCGGCAAAGAGTTGCCTGCTCGCGCCGCCGCCCTGGCCGCCGCCCGGTGGTGGTGCCGCCGCCGATCGGCGAGCACCACCCGATCTACCTTTTTTTTTTTTTTTTTTTTTTTCATGTATCACTTTTGTGAATCAAAAATCATCATCTTTTAATAATGTGATTTAAACGATAAAATTAACTACGCTTAATAACATGCTTATTGCTTAAGCTCGGCTCGCTCTGATACCACTTTGTTAGAAATCTACGCAGGAACGCAGTGAATTTAAAATTTTATTTCCTTTTAACCAGGATCGACTTCGTTTAAGCAATAAACAAATAGATAGTAGACGGTGGTTACCTTGGTTGATCTATAAGATCGACGCTTTGACCGTCTAAGGAGAGTAGTTCTGCATAGAGCCACCCAAGTGTTCGGCCTCTACCGCTAGTCCACACGAACAGACCCCACTGAATCCCATCATGGATTGCTATTGGAAAACTCCGGTTGCTTTAGACCGCCCTTTTCCCCTCTCCAACTCTCTATAGGATGCTCTCTAATTTTACACAAGAACTATTAGTTCTTGGATTTGTGTTATCTGAAAAAAGAGCTTGACACCCACACTATATTTATAGGGTATGGCGCCCCAATGAAGAGTGGAGGAGAAGAAAACCTTTTTTCCAATAAAATAAGGAAAATATATTTGATTGATTTATCTCATTTATTATAATATCTCATATTAAATAAATCTAGGATATTGTTAATATCTCATATTGAATATTTCAAAGATATTATCGATATCTTATATTGACAATATTTATCTTTATTATATTACTGTAAATCAATTTACACACGTGTATATATCACATATATATTACACATATAAAAATCTAATAATATCATATGTACACACATTGGTGCGCATGATGCAAATCACCAATTTGCATTTAATGCACTCACACACGCATGTATTCATAGTATATCTATATTATTTTATTTTATTAATATCCAATATTAATAATAGGTAATATCATTAATTAAATTGCACAATTCATTGAGTGTATCACTTATACACAAATAAGTTGCGCCACCTTTGACCAACAAATTGGCTTCCTGAATATTCTTTAATTAATATAATATTATTAATATCTTGTATTTAATTTATTCACAATAAATAAATACCACCATATTAATTTACTGTTATAACCTTTATAGTTCGAGATAAACTTTCCTTATTTGGTTATCATCTATAACCACATTTTAATCCGGCTAGATGTTCTTATGTGTGTGACCCGATAGGCTTCCGAATATGTTGGCCGTAGACACAAAGTGCAAATTACGAAAATGCCCTTCATGCCTAACGATCACGGGATAGCGTCAGCAACACACACCGTGACCCCCAATCATCGGAAGAGTCAAATGCAATGACTACTACCTTTCATGTGAAAACGATTACCGTGTAACTTACAATCCTATCGCTATAATAATATCCATACGGTCGTTAGTCGAGTGTCAAAACATCAACGACCGTATCTTATAATCTGGATATCATGCTCTCTCGAAGTAACTCGTTTACTCCCACTTTGCAAAGATTCACGAGAGTAAGACATTCCTTATAAGAAGGCCATTTCGGATATTCGATCCCAATCATAGGATACGCGATTCCCGAATCGACCAATCATGTATACTCCGCGTGCTTCAATGATCATACCCAATCACTACCGCATGATCGCCCGTGGCTGTGGAAACCTCAATAGTGTCAAAGCATGACAATCCACACCGTGATGCCATGAAGACTCGGTCTTAAGGATAATTACACAACCGTCACATAGTGTGACACTTATCGTGTGTAAGTGGGTCATCTAACGTCGCATTCTCTAATACACGTCCACGTGCGCATACCCAAGTGTCTCTACACTTCGATGAGGCGAGATCTATCCCTCGCCTCTAAAGACGAAGAAGATCTAATACGTGCTAATCCGCTTATACTATCAATGCCCTGCTTGATAGTACGTCGACTAGAGACATTTAAGTATCAAACTTATTAAAGTGATTAGAGATCTCATCAACCATAATCGCTATCATGGTTTCTCTACCACAGCTTTAATACTAAGGGCGTTATCATATAACAATTCACAATTGGTTCTTTAGAAGACGTATATATGACAAATGAAAAGCCATTTAATATATGTACAAACATAAAGAAATAGTAGAAATGATCCGACCCGGTCGGATCCGGTCCAACCCGATTGGGTTTAGGACACTATTCCAACAAGAAGTTGTGACTGTACTTCTTGCCAACTCATACAACCAACCCTAGCAGTGATGTTTACAATTGCATATTCATAATCTCTATCCAGTCCCTCCAGAACTGCCAATATGAGCTTAGATTTGGATATAGGATAGCCAACTGCTACTAATTTATCAGAATATGATTTCATTAGAGCTAAATAATCAGCCATAGATCTATTCCTTTTTTCTGTTTTAGTAAGAGCAGTCTTATATTCTAGCATACGGTCAGAATGAGAATTGAACAAGGTTTCCAGTGTGCTCCAAATCTCATAAGATGTGGTACAGCCTATTACCTCTGTTAGTGCCTGTCCTGTCATGGAACTGAGCAACCATCCCATCAAAAGTTGATCTGTGGAATCCCATTGTTCAGCAGCTGCAGAGATCTGCAGGTTTGGAGACAAGGTGCTAGGCCTTGGTATGGTCCCAAACAAAAACCTTCCAGTCGATATCCTTTAACAATGGGAATATTGTATACTTCCACAGGAGATAATTTTCCCGGTTGAGTTTGACAGTGCAAGTAGATCGAAGTATGGAGGTAGAATCTGTAGCATGCACACCAGGAACCAAGCTGGGAATAGGAGAACTTGGTGGAATCAAGGACGAAGTCACCGGAAAAGATGGACTCGGTGGATGAGTAGGAACACTGGTGGTCAAGAAATTAGAGTACCCAACTGTAGGAAACAAAAGAGGTGCCATGGAGGAAAACTGAGGAAATAAGGAGGTTTGCCATGGCAATGTGGATGTAGTCATGAAGGCACCACCCACTGAAGATGCCGGTCCTGAGACATCATATGCTACCGGAGTAATACTTTCAGTGGTGGAGGCAGTGGTCGCCGGAGCAGTGGAAGAAGCTACAGACGCCATGAAACCTCGCTCCGATACCAAGTAAAGAAAAGCTAGAAGAGAGAATTAAGTCTCATAATCTTTTCATTGATATTATTCATACATTATTCATACTGTCTGAGCCAACATACGTAAAGATCTATCTGATAGATTTGTTAAGTAGAATAATCTAACAAACTTAGGATAAGCTTCTACTATAGACCCTTAGATTAGATAACAAATGTAAGGCAGTGATTAAGACACATCAGCACTTAATTCTTAACATATTTTAATTAAATTTGCATATTAGATATATGCATCGGTAAATCTGGATTTTTTTTTCTAATTTCCTCAATAATTAGATGTATGTAGCTAATAATAAAAAATTAAAAAAATTAAAAAATCGTATGCAAACATGCGAGCAACTGTACCAATGTATGTATGGACTACTTGTTTTTTTTTTGTTTAAACGGCAAAAAATTATCATATATCAGCAAAATTGTAAAAGATTATAAAAATTGTCCAAACATCATATTAAATAGAGAACCAAGCTACAATAAAAAGAGAACCATCCGCAAGAAAACAAGTTCAAAAGCCGGCTGCATTTCTTCTCCAAACAAAAAGTGATTCATCATCGGTCTTCCAAAAATTAAGTTGTTGCCGTCATTAGATTTGCCTTCCATTCATCCCACTCCAGCTTTCTTAAAAATAATTTGATAACCAAGAGAAGAATAATCTCTCTATATTCTGAAAATCAACTCTGGGTCTAGAACGTGTGATTGAAAAATGACTTTATTTCTATGTAACCAAATTACTCAAGCCGTAATACCAACTAAAGCTGACCATAAGCATGAAGCCGCATTCGACGACGCATTTCCAACTTTTAAAAAACAATATCACTAAATGAAAAGGCATTTAGTCCAACAATCTTGCACCAGCTCTGAAAATGAGACCAAATCAGTAACGCCACATCACATGCAAATAAAAGATGGTTGACAGTTTCCTCAAACTTGTAACATAACGGACAAAAGGAATCCTGAATTACAATATTGCGACTAATAAGGTTCGGTTTTGTAGAGATCCTTTTGAGATTTGCTTTCCACATGAAAATATTTACCTTCGAGGGCAACAGTTTGTTCCACCTGTAAATCAGTTCATTAGCCGAAAATGTATTTTTGAAAAATTCCACCTCAAGCTTTTTTCGCAAGGAAGCCACCGAGAAAACACCATTTGAACAAAGGTTCCATCTCAATTTATCAATTGAACCTGCATTTCCATCAATAGAGTTAATTAAATCATCCAACACACCTACTTCCTCCTCCTCAAACCCCCTCAAATTTCTCCTCCAAGCCCAAAGAAAAGAACATCTACCGTCTACCCATTTTACCACACTTGCTACTGTTACACCTTTGACCAAAGATAGCCGAAAAAGCCTAGGAAAAATTAATTTCAACGGATTATTACCCACCCATATGTCCTCCCAAAATCTCACCCTACTACCTTCACCCATCTCCCAACATTCCCACCCCAAAAGATCAACCCCAATCGTCATTGTATTTTTAACCTCACTTACAATACCTTTCCACACCCCCCTCCCCTCAAACGAATGCCATCCATCTCCCAAGCACCCTCAACACCATAAATTGACACAACTACTTTCCTCTATAAAGCTTTTTTTTCTGAAAGAAACGTCCACCACCATTTACCAAGCACCGTCAAATTTTGAACCTTAAGACTACCCACCCCGATTCCCCCCAAAAGTTTAGGAGCTTGCAATTTTTTCCAATCAACCCAAGCAATTTTTTTTGAAGACTCATCCCCGCCCCCAAAAAAAGAAGACCTCACACTTTCCAGAAAAATCAAAACGCATTCAGGAGGCTTGTAGACAGAGAAGAAGAAGAGCGGAAAAACACCAAGAACAGCTTTAATGAGAACCCATCTACCACCCCTGATAAAGGAGACCATTTCCACGTACCCAATTTCGCCTTACATTTCTGAATAATGCCTTCCCAAGCCTTTTTTCTCTTCATATTTTGTCCAACCATAGTCCCAGATATTTAAAATGCAACATACATCTCTTACATTTAAAAACATCAGATGCATTGAGAATGTCACCTTCCGGCACTTTTATCCCTACCAACGAGCTTTTCCCCATATTAACTTTCAGCCCCTTTCAATGCAAAGCAAAATCCGTTTAAGATTCCTTACATTTTCCAAACTCCATTTTCCCATGAAAACTGTATCATCCGCATATTGAAGATGAGAAATTGGAATTTGATCTTTTCCAATACGAACCCCAAAGAATTTTTCTTTTGCAATCGCTTCCTTCATAAGGACATTCAACCCTTCCACCATGAATGAGAAGAGAAAAGGGATAAAGGGTCGCCTCGCCTTAAACCCGACTCTAAATTGAATTCCTTAGACGAACTACACCCACCAAAACCGACGCCTACTAGCCGACGATACACAACCTCGAATCCATCTCCTCCATTTTAAACCAAAAGCCCATATTTTTCAAAGTATTATCCAAGAAAAACCAATTTACACAATCAAAAACCTTTTCGAAATCTACTTTAAAAATAAAGCTCGCCATACCTTTCTTTTTTAGATAATCCACCGCTTCACTCAAAATTAGAACACCATCTAAAATTTGTCTGTTCTTAACAAACCCGGATTTACTTTCACCAATCACTACTGGAATTACAACCTTCAACCTTTCTGCTAAGATTTTTGCTACAATCTTATAAAAAATCCACGCAAACTAATTGGTTTGTAGTCCTTAATCACGACTGGATTAGTTGTTTTAGGCAACAGAGCAATAAACGAGGAAGTGCATCTGTTGTGAAACCTTGCAGATTCCTCAAATTCAAAAATGGCTTCGCATAATTCTTTTTTCATTATACCCCAAAATCTCTTTATTAAATTGAAGTTGAAGCCATCCGGCCCGGGGGCCTTAGATCCTTCACACAACCACACCGCCGTTTTTATTTCTTCCTCCGTTAATTTCTTTCAATTCAAGCACTTTGATCTAGTGATATTTTGTCAAAAAGATCGCTATTAAAAATAGGCCAGGATCATCCCTCCGTCTCGCAATATAAGGGCTTTTGGGATTTACACACAGTTTAAGAAAATTAATAAATGAGTTTCTTTTTAAAATTTCAAGGTAAAATAATGTATTGTTTTTTGTGGGTGACCTATAGTATTGCATTATTTAATATGAAAATGAAAATTAAACAATGCATTTAATATTGATTGAGATGTGATAAGGCCTTATACTATGGGACAAAGCCGAAAACTAAAAGACCCTATATTACGGGATGGAGGGAGTATTAAAATATCAAAATGCCTTCGCTACTTCAATAGTGACGCAAATAAAGTCATTCACGAGAAACTCGTCAATGTTTTTATCGTTCGTATGTTTAGCTTAACAAATCGAGCTTGAATTGGATTGTAGGCTTGTTTCTTATACGAATGAATACAAGGTTGGCTCGCAAACGTTCAATGATAATCAACGTACAACTTAACTTTAGCTCATTTGATGATAGCTCATTTGATGATAAATCATCTATTCATCTAATAAATATTACACATTAATTGTATAGAATATACATTTATAGAATTTTCTTCTACTTTTTGTAGTATAGTGTATGAAACAGTATTCTATAATTTTTTATTTATGCATATGTTTTGATTTTTATACCTTAACGAGTCGAATTCGAGCTGCAGAATAATAATATGTTTAATGAATCAAGCTCAAACACGAGATCGAATTGTTTGTTGTTTACACAATCTAAGCCCAAACATATTTTTTGTTCTTTTAATGATCGGACGATCATGAATATGCTCATAACGAACCCTAATGCATATTAAAGAAATGATATTTCAATTGAATAACCACAAAAAAAGACAAAATTATCTCCTTTACAAGTAGCTAGCAAAAGATCTCGGCCTCAAATTTCGCCACAATATCCGTTAAACAAAACAAAAAAAACCTCAAAAATTGATTTTGGACCTGTAACGTTGTCCAGGTAGAAAATTACTGGAAATTACATTTATTGCAACAATTTTTGTATGCTCATTTGATCAACTTGGCATTTTTTGATGTTTTGTCCGAACTTTTTGAATCTTAAACCCTTGATGAAAGTTTGAAGTTGATTTTTGACCTGTAACGCTGTCCAGGTTGAAAATTACCGGGAATTACATTTCTTGCAATAATACTTCTCTTATCTCCATTTTGAGTCAACCTAATCGAAATCGGTTGCCCTTTTGCCGAATCTGGTATGGCCCCACCGTAGGTTGCCCCGAAAACTTGATTTGTAGGTAACCATTCGTTTGACCCGGTTGGTTGGAATTCTACTGAACCGATATCACCATCTCCATTCTCGTCCTCAACCGCAATGGCAAGCCAGTATGGGTTCGATCCTTTGTCCACTTTGAACAATATTGGTGTTCGGAAATATTTACATGGAACCCTACAACATTTCATTCCAAATTCATTAGTCATTTGAATAAATTACACATGCACATAATGTATATCGATCGTATAAGTGACACGTCCATCTAAATGATGAAACGTGTGTTATATCAAAATGGAAAATGTAATCAAGACTATTTGACCTTTTATATTCAACATCGACTCTACCAAGATTGCGCAAAGGATCGGCTTGGCCCATTTTAGCCATGAACCCAAAAGCGATCCAACTCAAGTCGAAATGAACTGGGTCATCATTACAGGATCCAGGACACTCGTCAGTCAGTGTAACCTTAATTGGAGCACCCGAGCACAATGGACTTGCTTTACATTTAACCTGTGATTCATCAAGAATTAAATGTAACATATATGGATAAGACACTATATCTTAAGATATATATACATTCAATTTTATAGAGGTCGAAATGGACATTCAGCCTCTATAAACTTGAATGTTAAAATGTAGATTCGATTTTTCAAATAGATTGAACGCCACCGTGGTATCTCGAAAGTGAACCAGTTGTGATGCATTTAACAAGTGTCTAATTAAATTTGTAGTTAATTAAAGTGTACCTGATAGCAAGCACCACAACCTTTGCCTAATTGAAATAGGGCTTGGTTTCCTGCAGTTATCATGCCATTGTATGGTGCATCGGCAACGTCATTTTCTAGCCCACAAGCACCGCCTGTATATATATAAAACAAAATAAAATAAATAGCAGGGTTCATGCAAAAATGCGTATATTAAAAAAATGTAATCACAGTATCCATTTTCTTTGGAAAATGCTATTGTCGATGTTTAAAAAAGATTCATTTTGGCTATAATTAAATACATCTTGCATTCCAAGTGGGGTCTTTACGCTAGGTTATTTTCACCGAAATTTGAGTCATGCTATTTTTGAATTATGACCGAATTTGAGTCATTGTGTTTGGGGTTTTCTAGATTCAATACTGATCAGAAAGTACATTTGGTATTTCTACCTAAAATTCAGTCAGCAAATTAATCAACATTCTACCTAAAATTTGAGTCAGAATCCATTAGCCAAGAAATTTAAATGGTAAAATTGAAAATAAAAATATGGTGCGTGAAGACTTCTCTTCTTGGTATACCCATTATTTGTAATTTTGTACGTAACATCTATCTCATATATATATATATATATATATATAAACAAGACCTTTACTTATAAGTAATTAAAAAGTTCGTATAATTCCGTATTATGGCTCTTCCCGTATATCAAAATACATAGTCGTGTATATATATATATATATATATATATATATATATATATATATATATATATGTAGTGTATGTATGTATATATATGCGTGCATGCATACCTGATCCTGCTATGGTGGGATCTTTGTACCATGTTGCAACAGCTGGTAAAAAACCAGTATCATTGAAGCAATAACAAAAATTTGAGAAAAAGGCCGAGAAAAATAGAAAGGCTAACAAAAATTTACCAGCCATTTATCTACAAAACAAAATGTTTTTCCCAAAAAGAAAGAGAAGAAAAAAAAAACCCCCAAAAATAAGAGGGTTTTTTGTTCTTAGAAAAACAAGTTGTTTTGCATTGGTGAGAAAATAGAAAGGGTTGGGTATATATACTATATATGAATGGTTGCTATTTTTGTGGTTATATATTCATTAATTTTGAAGGTTGAGTTTTACAATTGATCTGTTAAAATAAATGTATGGTAATCATTTTATTTCTCTAATCAATTACAACAAATATTGTCTATATATTAGCTTTTGCTGTAAATCATTTCCCTACAATCTTAGTCAAAAGAAATTCAAACAAATTTCAACTAATTAAAAGTGGAAATTATATCCCTAAAAAAAGTGAAAATTATGGTGTAAAACCAATTTTTTCACATCTACACAACAATATATATATATATATATATATATATATATATATATATATATATATATATATATATATATATATATATATATATATATATATATATATTATGAAAAAAAATGTATATGTATATATATTATGAATAAAAATATGAGTATACGTGCGTAAATGCAAGATTTTCAAAAAATAAATGATACTGTGCAAAGATGTAGAAATAAATATTTATACTTGCAAATATATATTTATTTAAACTATATATATTTAAGTGGCGTAATTTTTTTAGAGAAAAAATAACAGTGAAACCAATGAAAAAAATAATTGCCTACGTCTGTATAGCTAGCTTAATATGTAAATGAGAAAGAACTGCCAACGTCTGTATCGCTTAATATGTAACATGAAGGCTTTTAGAGGGTAGAAATAATTCACAATATATCCCTTGAAAAGAAAAATATTTTAATTGATTGACCAAAGCTTATTTAAAAAGATACACAAGACAATCTCCTCCCTTACTAAATAGCTAACAAATATTCTAAAATTTCTCAAACGTTTCGTTAAACCCTAAAAAAAGTGGACATTTGAGGAATAAACTTGTCCGGGCTGATAATTAGCCGGAATTACATTTCGTGCCACAATACTTTTTCTAGAAAAAATTTGAGTCAACCTAATTGAAATTGATCGCCCTATTGTCCAACTAGGCATGTTCGTTCCATAGGTTGCCCCGAAAATTTCACTTGTTGGTAACCATATGTTCGAACCGGATGGTTGGAATTCTACTGAACCGACGTCACCTTCTCCATTCTCGTTCTCAACCGCAACAGCAAGCCAATAAGGGTTCGAGCCTTGAGCCACTTTGAACGATATTGGTGTTCGAGGATAATAACACAAGACCCTACAATATTTCATTCCGAATACGAAACAAGTATACATCAAAATGATAAATATGCAAATTATATCAGAAAAAAAGCGTTTTTAGAAATTATTTCACCTTCTATATTGAATATCGATTCTACCAAGATTGCGTAAGGCATCGGCTTGGCCATTTTTAGCCATGTATCCAAAAGCGATCCAACTCAAATCAAAATGAACTGGATCATTATTGCAGGCTCCAGGGCACTCATCTGTCAGTGTAACCCTAATTGGAGCACCAGAGCAAAATGAACTTGCCGTACATTTAACCTGATACAAAATGCAACATGGATAAGTAACAATAGTGTATATATCTATATATATGCATATTAATTTTTTTGATACTAACAAATTAAAGTATCATATTATTATGTCAATAAAACATAATTTTTTTTTTGATCAAAAAACATAAATTAAAAAGAAATATAACAAAATGTACCTTATAGCAAGCACCACAACCTTTACCATGTTGAAATAGGACTTGATTTCCAGCAGTTATCATAGCATTGTATGGTGGTTTGGCTATGTCATTTTCAAGCCCACAAGCACCTCCTATACATACCCAAAAAAAAAAAGGTTTTTAAATTAATATAGATAAAAATGGTTAAACAAGGACCATTTTTCTTGGAACAAAAAAAAAAAAAAAAAAAGGCATTGTATAGATCAATAATAAATCTCCATTTTCTTGAAAAAAACATAGTTTTTTTTTATTTTAGTTTAAGAATAATCATACCGTCACAATTATTATAACACAACAAATCACACAAACTAACGTATTAGTGACACCAAGTGATCTTATTTAAATGAATTTCACATTATAATATGTCTAAATGACACATCATTTTATCGTATAGGTTGTGTAGAAACGTTACTATTTTATTAATACAAAATTTGCATGCATATATATATATATATATATATATATATATATATATATATATATATACATACCAGATCCTGCAACAGTGGGATCTTTATACCATGTAGCAACAGCTGGTAAAAACCCACGATCAACTAGAGAATTATTAAATAAATTTGCTTTAAAGCAATAGCAAAACTTTGAAAGAAATGCTGAGAAAAATAGAAAAGCTAGCAAAATTTTACAAGACATTTTTTTGGCAAAAACAAGAAGAAAAGAAAATTCTAAGCAAAACGAGATGTTTTGAGTTGGTGAGAAATGAGGTTTTGGAGGGCTAGTATTTATACTCTATATGATTGATGATTGCTAAAAAGGTAATTAATATTAATTATGAAAGTTGATTTTTACGATCTTTTAAAATTATTTGTGATATATAAACGTATGTTAATTAATCATTTCCGTTCTCTAATTAATTATCTTTAACTGCTGTAAATATTTTTCCTTTTTCACTAATTAAAAAAAAAATTGGATACAAATTTCTTCTGATACAAATATCCTCTGAATAATGAATCTTACTATAAATTTTTTTTTGAGCGGGAATCTTACTATAATTGATTGACAAAAATCAAAAGGATCAAAAATTGATTTCCTTCCATTTTTATCCTCAAATTGGAAGGATATATTAAATTAAAGATAAATCATAAATTACAATTAACTTCAGTGGTACTAATAAAATATTGATATTAATCAATTAGTTTGGCTCAAGTGGTAAGTGACCTGAGAATACTTAGGGAGGTCACCGATTCATTCTCCTATGAGACGCCATATTGAAAAAGCTTTTGGTTGACAGCTTTACTCCTAAGTAAAGAGTCCAGACTACTGAGACACGACCATCTTGCCGAACTCCTGATTAGTAGAGAACAGGTGAGTTCTGGATACTAGGGATTTCAAGCAAAAATTTTTTTTATTGATATTAATCACAAAGCACAAAAAGAATAAAATAATTTATGTATTTTCACACTACAAAAATCTGAATGCAATACATTTTGTATCCACTCTTGCCCTTCAAATTTATTTGTTTTCCATACTCGTTAATTACAATACCGAATTTTAAAAATTATGTTGAAATTTTTAGGGACTTACTTTTAGACTTTTAGTCCAAAAATCCTTCAAAAAATCGTCCGAAAGTATTGAATATACTTCTAACCTAGATTAAGATAAAAACACTTCACATCTTATTCAAATCGAGTGTAATAATCATAATTTCTCAAGTAAAAGTGAATCATAATAATATGTTGTGTGAAAATATATTCCTATACAATATTAATATGAATCACTAATCACAATTACCAAAGAAAGAATCCCTTTGTAAAATATAATGTTTTTGAGGGAATATTTTGCTTAAATGGCCCTTTAATTTCTTGAAAGGAAAATGATTTACTTGCTTATTTACAATGAAAAAAAAGCGTAGCTGTCAAAGCATTAATTCGACTTTAAGCCAAAAAAATAAAAATAAAAACTTTATAAGTAGTTTATATTTATGTATAGTTTCTATTTCTAAATGAAAAAGATTTTGTTGTAATGAATTCTTTTATGTGTAGTTTCTATTTCTAATATGTACGTATTCTTCATCTTGATGTGAAGAAACTTGTCAAAATTAAAATAAAAAATACAATTGATAAGGAGAAATAATAAAAATATTTAGCCAACAAGGTATCGAGCCAAGAGTTAGTGTTATATATGGTCTTTGACCCGGAAGTTGCGGGTTCGCCCCCTAGTGGGAGTAAAAAGTGTGCGTGCGTGTGGAAAAAATAATTAAGGGAGTTAAATAATGTGAAGGAGTGATCAAAAGGCGCCACACAGAATTTACTTCCGCCACAAAACAATTAAGCGGGTGAAAGTCGATTCGTATTATGGAGTCAACTTTCACATTGATGATTGTGACAATTGACCGATGAAAATTCAATTCTAAAGTTGATAAATTTTTTTTTTGAAAGTTAAAGTTGATAATTAACTATGGAAATTCTCACTAATTCACTCGCCAGAGTCAAACATGAGCTTTGACCACCGCAAGTCAACATGTGATCTAGCTACAATGAGCTTCTAATTTACGCTTGACGACCTGCAAGTCAACATGTGATCTAGCTACAATGAGCTTCTAATTTATGCCACATTTATTTTTCCCAAAGTGCGATATCTAGTCTCTAGTAGGCAAGACAACTATTTACTGCCCAACAAGTCTATTCCCAATCTGACATTTCCAGGACACAATGTTACCACAACATATATTCTGACACCGTATCATCATTGGAATCAGTGGCGGAGCCAGAAAATATTTTTAACGGGATCCGTAATTATTTTTGAATGTAAATATTTTTTTAAAGAGTCTGAAATATTTTTCCACAGGTAAAACGTAGAGTTTTTTTTTTTTTTTTATTTTTAACAGGGTCTGCGGACCCCCAATTACTATCTCTTGCATCCGCCCTTGATTGGAACTAATCAAGACAGATCCACATACTCGTTCGATTCGTTGAGGACTATCTTGTACGAACTATTTGGAGACCATCATGAACGAACTAGGTCAGAGGGTCAGACGAGACAACCTTATCGGTATGTACATTCGCTATTCCTTATCTCGACACTTTCTTTAGCTAAACACTTTATATCATCATACTCATCCCAGTTACGACTTTTCATCAAAATTCTTGAGCAACCTTTGATACCAGACCGATATGGTCTCCTCGGCCTTTACATTCTCTCTCTAAATTGACTTAACCGTTAGTGGGCCTTCTCGAAGAACATCACAGTACTCGGATCAACCAAGGCCCAACCCGTGACAATTCCAATAACAGCACATCATGTTAGTTAGCATGTATATTAATCACTACTAAGGTAGTAAAGCTAAATTTGTGGGAATCACTACTTCAGCCCATGTTTTGCAGATTTTTCCAAGGAAAAAAGCCCATTTAAAGTTTTGTGCACTTGGGTTTTGCCGTCGTTTCTAATCAAATAAAACCAAAGACTTGTGCTTGGGCTAGCCCAACTACAAAAGCATTCACATTCAGTTTATGGAAATTACTATACAGAAAGAGTTTAGTTTCAAAAACCAAAATTAATGATAATACACTACCTCTGTCCCATTAAAAATGACTTTTTGTGGTGTACACAGATTAAAAAAACAATTAATGTGTTGTATTTTAAATACTACTGGACATATATACTCCTATTTTTATGATAAATGCTTGTTTTGGAATATAAAAAGTGTATACAAATATTAAATGGTGATAGGAGTATGTGTGGAAAAGATGCATTGGTATTCTAAATGGACACTTTTTATAGGACAATTTATTTTTAAATAACAGACGCTTTTTTGTGGGACGTAGGCAGTAATAATTAGGTGGATTACGAGCACCACAAAATAACTAATGAAACCATATTTACATGTTATTTTTTGGGTAATCGTGATGTTCGAATCAATTTCATGGCGACAATAGAAACTCATCGTAATTTATGTAATATAAGTCAACATGTTTCACAGTCCTTAAAAAAGAGACGCAGACAGTATAGCATATATATATATATATATATATATATATATATACTCCCACGTGTGACATGGGTAGTCCATGCTCATGAGTCTATGTGCTACAAAAACAAGCAAATTGTCTGATTTTCTAAGTTATAAACATCCATGTGTATGACGAGACCGTGCGGACCCAATTTTTTTTTTTTCAGTGGTGGCCAAATTAAAAGAAAAAAGGTTGAAAAGAAAACCTAACAACCAAATTTTATACCCACGACCTTAGGATACGTAGGAAAGTTTCTAATCAGTTGAACTAAATGGATAATTACAATAAAGATTGTCTCAAATAATATACATACACATTTGTAATATTTTTTTTTGAAGTTACATTTGTAATATTATTAGAATGTATATCAGTAATTTCACCCGAAAAGAATGGGTCCATATATCCCACCCCAATCCCACCCCAATGTTGGGTCCGTATGAATATGGGATACGTGGGTAAGGGTTTTTGATAAATAAAGGATATGAAATTATGAATGTACATGAGGCCATTTGTGTACATATTGAAAATGCAAGGCATCGCTTCCCTTCATTATTCTTGGTAATATTTCGTCATTTTGTACTGTTTTTTATTCATCATCTGCCGGTATTTTACTAAATTTTCAACATTTTTCTTCATTTCTTTATATATCCGTGTTATGAATATGCAACTATAAATCTCTCTATCCAACTTTCTGAAAAATACAAATTTGTTTTCAGATGTGTAATCTAGATATTCGATGTCGGATACGTATTGAATATGAGACACGTTATCGGGCGGGGAGGGGACCATATGAGGTGCAATACTTGATGGGAAATAAAAGCTATAGCTCAAATGAATAGTAGTCATCAAGAGTGCTTAATCCAATGGCAAATTCATGATTATAAAGTCAATGATATATATAATACAGGGAAATAATTTGATATCATAAATTATCAGGACCACAATGTGCATTAATTTTTCTCATTACTTTTTTCATTGTTTCAATATTAATGCAAAAACTTTATACTTTATTTGTGTGGCATGATATGATAGTGGGCATCTGCTTTTTATTTGGTTGTGTATATATATAATTTTTATAATATATTAGTATTATCAAGTAGATTATCAAAATAATACTGGCATGCATATATTTATTATTCAAAGCAAAGTTAGTTGTTCATATCCTTTAATTAAATAAATTAAAGCATATCTTAATTGTATGTACTTAATGTTTTTGGATGGTACATACTACAATAAAGTAAGAAACACTATGATAAGTTGTTGAGATGATTATATTATACATTATTTAATTTCTTAATTTGTAAGTAAGATAATATAATTATTTTTTTATCATGGTTACCCCAACATATATATGTTAAATGTTCCATTTGTTTATTGAATAACAATTGCATAAAGGAATGTCTTTTGTTGCAGTTAGTAGATGAAGTCTATTACTATACAATATACATGAACAAAATTGAATTTTGTTTTAGGAACAAAAATTTTATTTATGCGCTGTCAATGACACAATCATCCAATACATCGGATGAACAAACAATGAACAAAATTGAATTATTAGTATAATAATTAATGATTCATTTGGTTAATTAATAATAAAACAAACAATGTTTAAGCTTGGAGTAGTTTTCTTGCATCAACAAGCAAAATAAAAGGATAAAGATTTCATTCCTCCCCTTAAAATGGGGTGAATTCATTGAATTAGACCCTTTAATATGTAGGATCCAATATAAAATAAAAAAAAAACTAAAAACATAGTAGAATGATTATGAATACAAGCCATATATACACACATCGAGTAACGTTATTGTCACGATCATTCTGACATGACAAACACCATAACTTGATTTAACAGTATGACCCTTCTTTAAATAGATGTCATATTATCAGATGATTCAATATTTACATTAGTTTGTGACATTAATTTGGTTGGAGATCGAGATTGTAACAGTAACATTACTCATACACATTTATTTTCCGCGATCGATTGATTGTGTTTAATCTGATTATCACAATCATTTGAACGCAACACAATATGATGTGACAATTATTCAAAGAGGAGTCATAGTCACATCATGAGGTGTCGGACTGTCACATCATTTAAAAAAAAACGATCCCTAACCCAAATGGCCATCACTGTTACTGTCACTATCCTTAAAGTTTTGTAGATGATTTAAATATGGTGTCATGCCTCAACAGTCCAGTTTGCAATTGTCGTCATGTATACCTCTTATTCCCGAAAGAAGTCGACATTTTACAGAATCGAACTCTCTCACACTAGCTCAAAGGCAAAACTGTGATCATAGCACATCTACTCTTTTCAGTTTTCTCATTGAACTATGGGGGGAGAGAAAAAGCCCAACAAAAGAGGAAATCGAAAGAGCTGCACCAAAACTAGCAAGCAAATCCGTTGGGACATTTCCCGTGCACTTTACAAAAGAAAAACCAAAGAAGGAAAAGAAAGAAAGAAAAACCACAAAGGAGGAAGGAAAAAATCTCTACAAGCATAAACTATTTGCCCTCAAATCCGAAAGGTCTTCGTCAAGAGATATGGGTAGCCATAGGATATACCGAAAGAGATCCCGTGAAAGATAACCAAGGCTTCTCCAACTTTAGACGAAGTACATTGGCCAATGTGGAAGGAAAAATTGTTAAGGATTCGCCATTCATATTACGGAGGATTCCACCTATTGCTAGATTGTTGTCTTGAAGGAAGCATCAACATATAATGTCCCTCGAAGGAGGCTGCCATGTGGAGGGATGAGATGCAAGGCTTCCAAAGATGTGGCCAAAGCATTCTCGTTCTCCATCAGAGAAGGTATGTGGACAAGGGGGTTTCTTTCAAAGAGGCATGAGCCAAGCAAGCCAAAAATAAGTATAAAATGCGAAAACGTAACACTTGATCGTTTAAATTGAGCACCCACCAAATCCATAACATCCGGAAAAACAAGACACAAACCATGTTTCGGAGAATTTTCCTCTTTTAATTGATTAAAAACAAAAGGTTAACGTTCATGAATTCTCAAAAGAGAAACTACCACTTAACATTTTTTTAGAATATCTACTTAATAAACATCCCCGTGCGTTAACTTTCTGGATCATCAAAAAGACAAAAGAGAGAAATATACATAATACATAGCATAGCATAAGTAGAGGAAGCGAATCAGCAACATCTTTCAGGCAATGGAGATGGAGATGAGACCACCTTGTACATAGTGAAAAGTTGAAACAATGCACACTTGTTGGCTTCTTCAACTTCACCTATAACTTGATCATACTTCCTCTCTTTACGATTTGACAACGCCACCACTAGAAATTCCCTAGGATCCGTGATTACATTCAAAGACGTCGTCGTCGTCTTCTTAGCTTTCTTAAACGAGCTGAATTCAAACGAGCTGATTTTAATCAAGCTGAATTTTAAACGAGCTGTTTTGGGTTTAAAATGAACATTGGTTCAATAAAACGAGTTCCAAACGAATCTTTTGTTGAATTGAGTATAGTTCAATTAAAAATTGTTCTATAAATTGTTGAAAGGAAATTTAATCAATTTGTGTGTTAAATTTCAGAAATGTCAACCAGTGCGGCTCAGAATGGTGCTGATGGTCAGACTCAGGCTTTGGCTATGGTGCAACAAGTGCCAAATCGAGGTGTTGCTCCTATGAATCAGCATGAGAGGCCTGAAAAATTCAATGGGCTGAATTTTAAGAGATGGCAACAAAAGATGATGTTTTATCTCACAACATTGCGTCTGGCAAAGTTCCTAACTGAGGATCCACCAACAACAGAAGGGGAGCCAGATCAAGATTTTCTGTTTGCCATAGATGAATGGAAACAATCTGATTATCTTTGTAGACATTATGTAATGAATTGTTTATGTGACTCATTGTATGATGTTTATTGTGATAAAAAGAGTGCAAAAGAATGGTGGGTAGACACAGGAGCTACAAGGCACATATGCTCCGGACAGGGAAGTGTTTACTAAGTTCGAGTCGGGCAAGGTAATGAGACTTTGTTCATGGAAACTCGGCTACTTCGCTTATAGCCGGAAAAGGAGAAGTGATTCAAGATGACTTCGGCAAGCATCTAACTCTCAAGAATGTGCTATATGTCCCGGATATGCACAAGAATCGTGTCCGAGTCTTTGTTGAATAAGAATGGCTTCCGCCTTGTTTTAGAGTCCGACAAGTTTACTTTAACTAAGAGTGGTATGTATGTCGGTAAGGGGTATGCATGTAATGACATGGTTAAGTCGAATGTAATGGTCATTAGGCCAAACAATATCAATAATAATATTGTTGGGTTCACACTTACTTGGTTGAGTCACCTTCCTTATGGCATGGTAGACTAGGACATGTTAATTACGATTCCTCATGAGATTAATAAGTCTAAAATATATCCCCAAATTCAAATTGATAAAGAACATAAGTGTGAAACTTGTGTTGAAGCGAATTAACAAGAGCGTCCTTTCAAAATGTTGAAAGAAATACGCAACCACTCGAACTAATACATAGCGACGCGTGTGATCTTAAAATTGTGCAATCGGTGAGGCGGAAATAATTATTTTATTACCTTTATCGATGACTCGCACTAAATATTGCTATGTATACTTGTTAAAAGGAAAATATGAAGCGATAGATAAATTTATTCTATTCGTAAAAAGAAGTTGAGAATCAACATGGAAAAAAGATCAAAATACTCCGAAGCGATAGAGGTGGTGAATATTTGGCACCACTAAGTGATTTTTGTGCCGAACATGGGATTATTCATGAAATAACCGCGCCATGGTCACCACAATCGAACGGAGTTGCTGAAAGGAAAAATCGAACATTGAAAGAAATGATGAATTCAATGTTGTTGAGTTCAAGAGTATCACAAAACTTGTGGGGGGAAGCTATCCTTTCTAGCAATTATCTTTTAAATAAGATACCCCGAAAGAAACAAGAGAAAACTCCTTATGAACTATGGAAAGGTAAACCACCTTCTTACAAATACTTGAAAGTGTGGGGGTGCCTTGCAAAGGTGCTCGTACCTACACCCAAAGTAGTAAAGATAGGATCAAAAACTGTTGATTGTATATTCATTGGATATGTACACAACAGTAGTGCTTATCGATTTCTTGTGTATAAGTCAGATAATCCTGAAATACATAAAAATACGATAATGGAATCGAGAAATGCATCATTCTTTGAGAATGTATTTCCGGCTAAAACAAATGAACCTAGTTCATTAAAGCGTGTTCATGTTCAGGATCACCCTTCTGAACAAGTAAATGAAGAAGAGCCAACTGAGGTTGAGCCAAGAAGAAGCAAGAGGTCGAGAACTGAAAAATCTTTTGGTGAAGATTTTATCATTTATATGATAGAGACAGATCCTCAAAGCTTTAAAGAAGCGACAACTTCATCAGAAGGTCCAATGTGGAAAGAAGCAATAAATAGTGAAATAGACTCTATATTGCAAAATCATACTTGGGAGTTAGTTGATCTACCTCCAGGATGTAAGCCACTAGGATCAAAATGGATCTTTAAGAGGAAAATGAAACCCGATGGATCTATTGATAAATATAAGGCTAGACTAGTAATAAAAAGTTATAGTCAAAAAGAAGGTCTTGATTATTTTGACACATATTCTCCAAAGGATTTTAGAATAACTTCCATTAGGATGGTACTTGCTATAGCCGCTTTGTGTAATTTAGAAGTACATCAAATGGATGTGAAAACCGCTTTCTTAAATGGAGATTTAGAAGAAGAAATCTACATGGAACAACTCGAGGGTTTTTCTAGTCCAGACAAGATAAGAAAGTGTGTAAATTGGTTAAGTCATTATATGGCTTAAAACAAGCACCAAAACAATGGCATCAAAAGTTTGATCATGTTATGCTTGAAAAAGGGTTCAAAACCAATGAATGTGATAAATGTATTTACATGAAAGAAACAAAAGATGGCTATGTCATCTTATGTCTTTATGTGGATGACATGCTGATAGTTGGTAGTAATGATAAGATGATCAAATCTACCAAAGATATGTTAAACGCCAGATTTGAAATGAAAGATATGGGTTTAGCAGAGATGATATTGGGAATTAGAATTACAAGAAATTCTAATGGTCTCATTTTGAGTCAATCTAATTATATTGATAAAATCCTGGAAAAAATCAATAAAGATGACCCAAATGAAGCTAGAACTCCAATAGATCAAAGTCAACCTTTGTTCAAAAATAAAGGTGAGGGTGTATCTCAATTAGAGTACGCAAGGATCATTGGAAGTCTAATGTACTTAATGAGTTGTACTAGACCGGATATCGCTTACGTTGTTGGAAAGCTAAGTAGATATACTAGTAATCCGAGTCATGAACATTGGAAAGCTATAGTGAGGTTACTGAGATACTTAAGATATACTCGTAAGTATGGCCTTCACTATACAAGAGAACCAATTGTTATAGAAGGATATACTGGATGCAAATTGGATTTCGATTCAAAGGATTCAAAATCCACAAGTGGTTTTGTATTCACGTTAGGCGGTGGAGCCGTGTCTTGGAAATCTTCCAAACAAACCGTGATAACCAGATCCACAATGGAATCTGAGTTTGTAGCCTTGGATAAATGTGGTGAAGAGGCAGAATGGTTGCATCAATTCCTAGAGGATATTCCTCAATGGCCGAAGCCAGTGCCAGGAATATGTATTCACTGTGACAGCCAATCAGCGATTGGAAGAGCACAAAATATAATGTATAATGGTAAGTCTAGGCACATACGCCGAAGACATAATTCCATTAGACAACTACTCTCAAGCTGTATGATTACCTTGAACTATGTTAAGTCGAGAGGACAATCTTGCGGATCCGCTAACCAAAGGTTAAATAGAGAGGCTTGCTAAATCATCAAGAGGAATGGGACTAAAGCCCATGGAATAAAACTTTTATGGGAAGGAAAACCCAACCTTGTAGATTGGAGATCCCAAGATCTTGGTTCAATGGGAAAACCTAATTGCCAAAGTAAAGTCACCGCTGGGGTAACCTCAAGCTCATTCCTAAGATGAAGAAACAAAGAGATTGAACGAGGATAAGCTCACGTAAGAGCTTTTAATGATTTGTGTAAGAAGAATATTTTGAGAAAATTCTGAATTACGAATCACCTATGTAAGAGAGAAGAGGGCCGCTTCAAAGGGAATTGTGAGGCGCAATTCTTAGAAACTCTTCTTTCCAGGCGGATGTCCACGGCCAAAATGGACATAACCGCAAGAACCTATGTTGATAGGTAGATGCAAAGTGTGGTTGATATGTCATCATTTACATCAACGGCGAGAATAGTTCAAGGACATCGCGTCTACTAGTCACCAATAAAGTAAACATATTTAATCAAGGGAAGGTTCAAAGGGTCACACCTACCTATCCTATGCATTGATCTACCGCCGAACTCTCAATTTCATTCTTAGAGCCTCTGTTAGGGTTTAAACACTATTCCATTCATGTGAGGGATTGTTGGAAAATGATGGTTAAAATGGATGTGTTAAATGATATGTCATATTGGGCCTATTGGGCCTAAGTGGTGAATGGAAAGTGTTAGTATTAAAGGGAAAATTGGAGAAACCAATTTCTCCCACATTGGAAGGAAGGAAGGAAAAGAGCCAATATATATATGATGTTGCTTTAGTGTAGTGGTAAGAAATTACCAACCTTATACACCGTTCTCTACGCGCGGGCGCAGGGGGGGTGCAAATCCATCCGGATTTCAGCTTGAACTTGTGTGCGAGCGCGCGTCCTGCGGACACGAATGCAACTCGATTCATAGGCTCCCAGTGAAGGTTCGGTTTTGCAACCTGAACTTTTATCTGAAAATTCAGAGTGATACTGTGCATATGCTGTGACCTTCCAACTGACAACACTTATGGCATATGCTGATCTGTAGATCAGAGTGATACTGTGCATATGCTGTGACCTTCCAACTGACAACACTTATGGCATATGCTTTGATCAGTACTGCTTCCAATTCTGAGCTTTAATGACATTCATTTCGAAATAATGAAGCTGAGGCTGTTCCACTTCGAATTCCATCTGTTTTTTAACATCCTCTACAGAATAAAGCCTATTTAAACAGACTTCATCATCAGTTCTTCATGAGATAATACAAGAAAAACCAGCAATCTGCTTGTTCTTACTTATTTTACTTATGAAAACTGAGAGTTCAAACTACAAGGTTCTTAAGCAATTGAAGGCGTTGTGCTTCCTGTCATTGCTATCCGTTCTATCCTGGGAGATTAACGTCCTGCTGAAGCTCACGGCACACGGCGGTGAGTGGGGCTTAATTAGTCTTAAGGAAACCGTAATGCAACAGGCTCGGATCATATATCCTTTTCTGTTTTCTTTGCAAGTGTAATTCGAATTTGTTGTTTTCGTTTCTTTGTAATTTTTATTTCGTTTATGAACAAGATTGTCCAACAAATCTCACATGCAATCCCTCTCCTCATGTTAATATCGTCGTCGTTTTCTTCCATCCAGGGTCTGCCCTCACGTGAGGCAGGAGAGACGGCCGTCTTAAGCCCAACGGTGTCGGGAGGGCTCAACGGTACATATTTCGCTAAAAAAAAAAAAAATATTCGTGTAGATTCAATCCGATCCAAACTAATATAATATTTTAATTTTTTTTAATAAAGGCCCAATTTTCTTTTACTCCAATTGATAAAGGTCCCAATAGAAGAATATGGTTAATGAAATTGACAATTCTACTTTGATTAGTAATTTCGCCTCTAAATGTGTTGCAAGAACGATCTTGAAATAGTAATATGTAAGTATGTCTTGTGTATACGTATGAATTTTGTTTTTGTTTCTAAATATGCTGGAAAAGACTACTTTGTAGGCATGTTTTGAGTCTATCAATAAATTGAATTTTGTATTTACGGATGTTAAAAACACAATAAGTATATTTTCAAAAAAAAAAAAAAAAACAATTTCAACTAAAAGACCCAATTTGGGGACTTGGCCTTAAACCCAAAAAATGCCAGGGCCGGCCCTGATTATTTATACACATTTGTTTTTCGCAATCGATCGATTGTGTATTAATCTGATTAGCACACAAGAAACGTCACTGATATGATGTGACAATTATTCAAAGAGGAGTCATAGTCATATCATAAGGTGCCAGACCATCGTATTATTGAAAAAAGACTGATCCTTGATCCAAAAGGCCATCACTGCACTGTCTTTAGAGTTCCGTAGTTGATCTAAATAAAGAGTTATGCCACAGTAATCCAGTTTGCAAATGTCATCATGTATGCCTCTTTTCCCGAAAGAAGTTGACATTTTACGGAATCGAAGTCTCACACACCAACTCAAAGACAATCATCACAGATAAAGACATCTGCTCTTTTTCACTGAACTTTCTCTTGAGGATGTCAAACTGTCACATTAAATTATTACATTTAGGTATCGTGTTAGCATGATGATTGAGACAGTTATATCTGATAGTACTCTCTTGTAATCCTTTGTTTTGATTTGATCTCTTCTGCACATCTCAATGTCCTCTCTATTTGATACCCACCACCTATGCTCACTTCTCTCTCTAAATGACAACAATACCCTTCGTATACACTCATGTTCACATGCACCTTGAATCCTATCATGAACAAAAACTCCATTTCCAAGCTGTTCATTTCCTTTGTTGTCAATCCCCCAACTCTTGCAAAGTATGAATTTCTATAGTTCCTGCAAATAATAACATTCAAAAAGTTTATTAAAAAAAAGTACTTTTTAAACAAGAAACATAAATATATCACAAGTAGATAATATAGACCATGGCATAAACAATCTGAGTCAAGTCGAACACGTCAAACATTGAGTTTATCGAGTCTAACATATTTAAAATTTACGAACTTGAACTTGAACTTGATATGAATATCTTCAAATTTGAGCCGAACTTGGCTAAAATCGAACTTGTTTTTTCATGAAAATCAAGATTTTAAATGCAAAAGAGAACTTACATGTCTTCAACATATTTAGATGAAACCAAGATAGTAGTAATCAGCAAACGATGAACATTGTGAGAATCAATCCGAAAATCGGGGTATAATTCGCACAATCTATCGATATACACATATGCAACGACGTAAACCGACGGTCCAGCTCTTGTATACTTGTAAATCCTCTCTAAATACGACTGGATCGTCATGTCCGGCGTCTCCTGGCCGTCGAACACCTTAATCCTCCTCCTCTGCCGCCGCCGCTGCTGGTGGTGGCCGGAGGAGTTTTCTGACAGAGAAAATAATGTGGAGTTTTTGGAGATTCGTTCGTTTCTTGTAAGAGGTTCGTTCGATTAGAGAAGCGAGAACTGAGATTACTAATGGGATGGAGGAGGAGGAGGAGGAGGATTGTTGATCGTAGAGATCGTGTCGGAGCTGTGTCGGAGATATGAAGATTGTTGAAACTGCCATTGATGGAAGGTTATTGTGTATGAATTTGTGAGGATTGAATGAATGATAAAGTTGTTGAGTTCTCTGGCAACTTATATAATGAGAAGAAAATTAATGGAGTACAAAAAGAAAAAGTGAAAGGGTGATGTTCTAAGGACGTGTCAAACGAAACAGAGTCGTGTTCAACTTATTGTGATTATTTGTTTGTTAAACTTTACATGTAGGCTCGTTTCGTATACAAACGAACATAGGAATAGTCTGCAAATGTTAATTATATTTATTAACATGCTTTATATACATAATCCAATATATGTATATATACCTAACCTCACACGTTCTTTCATATAGTAGGGGTGTGTAGGTGGAAACAATGAATGAGTCAGGAATTTATCTTTTAGTGGGTTATTGGACTATTTATACATGGTTATCAGACGAGTTTTATTAAGATAACATAGTGTGTTTGATCGGATTATATATCTTTTTCTGACGTATCAGAAATAACAACTGGGTGGGGCTTTATCCACCCTAAGCTCATTGCATAGCTACGTCCTTGGGTGGTAAGATCTCATACAGTACTGAATCACTGCATAACAACGTCGTTTTGAATCTTTACGTCTGCATTATATATATATATATATAGTCTGTATGGTACAGTACTGAAGGGGATCAATGCTCGGATTAGGTGTGAATTGGATTTCACACTATAACTTTAAAATCACTGATATACATGCAAAAACATTACCTTAAAAAAACCTTGGGAAGGTAAGTTACTAGGAAAAGAGCCCAAAATCAGAAGATAAGATATTTGTCTACAAAGTTTGAAGACACAGTTCAGACATACCAGCTAAGTTTCAGCTTTACATTATTACAAAATAAAATAAAAAAAATCAGTAATATTCAATTATGTTTTCATACTATATACCTTTTTTTTGTTCCCCTTCTTTTTGGTTTTATTTAATTTATAAGGAGAGATATGTGTATATAATATTTATTATGTATCGTTAATTTGATTAAATTTCTTTAATTACTTGATATTTTATTATAATTTATTAATTCAATTTTATTATTATTTAAGTTGTTTTAATATTAATAACATATTAATACAAATACAAATCGTACATTTATTTGACATTAGGAATACAAGCACATTGAATTACATAACGACAAAAAAATGTCTTGAAATAACGTTAAACTCGAGATTAATTGATCTTTTATCAATTGTGTAATTTTAATTTTTCTATTTATTTTAGTTTGTATTATTAAATGTTAAGTATTTCGTAGTCAATTAAATGTTTGTATTCCGTAATATTAATAAATGTTTGTATTTTAATCATTTTGAATAAAAATAAATTTAGGACAATTTTTTATTTTATAATAAATGTATTCTTCAGACCTAATATATTATTCATACATCATACATTAATTTTTAAATGTGTATGTATATAGTCATTTGATGAAAGAAATATATTTATTTTTATTTTTTAAAAGAGATTAATATAGAATATTGTGGAATATTCTTTGATGTAAAATTTGGTGTAGAATGGTTTGGAAAAGAATGGTTAGTAATTTTACACCATTTTGGTAAAATAGTCTTTTGAAAAAATGGGTGACGGTTGGAGATGCTCTAATCATTACCTCAATATTTTTTATTTTTCTTTTTGAATGGTTAATCTTATAAGTATTAGGTTTGTAGATTCAAAGTCTAAATATAAATTACAATATAAGTTAATAATTGGATGGCGATGAAACATTTTCCTTTTTTTTTTTTCCTTTATATAAAATCTATTATGGAATTAATTAATTTTTAAAAAGAGTATATTTGTATTTGGTGGGAGTGGTTGAATATACTTTGTGAAAATGAAAGCACCACGACGACACTTTCTATATGAAGCAAACAAATGTTGACTTTTAAAGAATAAATATATTATTTCTTGTTTCATCTATAAATTTTTATCTTTAAAAAGAAAAACACATTTTAATAAACATTATCTATACAACACTCTTAAACACATTTCATTTCCATACAATATTGTATCAATTAAACATCTTTACCCTTAACTAACAAAACTAAACTATCAATCAAACATTTCTTCCTTTACTTTAAAAAAATGGGAATAAACATATTTCAACTTTGAAAATGTGGTTAAGTGTGTCATTTTAAATTATTTTTGAGTGTTATTTAGTAAATAATTTACTGGTTGCTCTTGCGGTATTATTATGCTAGTTCCGGCTAACGTCCCTAATAGAGTGTTGGAAGTATCTTATATGTGTTTTTTACTAGTTGTCTCTTTGTAGAAAGTCGAAATCTCTTGATTTGGCCAGAGTTTCAATCTTTTCATTTCTTGAGGTGCTAAGTTACTACAAGTTACGACTTACACTTAGAGAAAATGAGGTAAACAGAGAATCAATGTAGTTGGGTCTGAGCTAACCTACAGAGTGGTCGATCAAGACTCATAATTAGAACTAAGCTGATGAAGCTCTTTTCAAATCTTAGATCTGACTTAAAAATATGATCGGATGAGCACACTGTCACTGGCCAATTACCGGTGGACGAGAGGTAATCGAAATAATAAGTCTTTTAATAAATGACCGTTATTAATCCTTTATAGACCACCATTTCAATATCTAATTTGTGACACAAGTAACTAACTAGTTGGTAAGATTCCAAATGCCAAAATTAGTATTAATAAAAATAAAAATATGGATAAAAAAATATGGATAAAATGAAATAAAATAAAAGAAGTCACCGACAATAGGCTAGAGAGGAGGAATGGGTGGTAGGACTGTCGGAAGAATCAAATGGTTAGACATTTAAGTCTCGCTCCTTTGATAGGGTCCATGACCTGAACAATAAAATCAAAACAATATATATATAATTTTGTAATAAATATTATATTATATACTGCCGTATGATCGTTGTATGAGCGTTATATTTTGTGGAAGTTTATTTTGATATGAAGTGAGGGATTTATCTGACGAAAATCTGAATTTAAATACGAGGCAATGAAAATATATTGTTCAAATTAAAGCAGTATGAATGGCTCAATATGAATGGAGCATCAGCACATAAATATTTAGAAAACGGTGGTGAATGCTGATATTATTGAATAATACAAGTTACACGTGCACTTGTTTTCTCTTCCAACAAAAATATCGTAATCAGTGTATGCAGTAGTATAAAAGTACTATATTTGTACTGTTATGTTTTTCCTTTTTCATGCATGCGGTAATATTTAATGTTTGTGTAGTTATTTTCTTTGAATCGAAGAATTTTATTACTCCACATCCAAGAAACACGCGGGCTAGAAACAGCCTCAGGATGTAAATTGCCTCAAGAAGTGCTCATCTAAAAATAATGCATGTCGTGACTTTAGAGATCAAGCAATACATGCGCCGATCCGGACGGACAAACGAAAAGGAAACGTAAGCAAAACTAGCAGGAAGAAAAGCTAGGTAATCCCGAAGAGAAGGCTCAGGCGGTAATGTCCTCCATAGGCCGACGGCTTGCACTCATGTCAAGCTAATCACTTTCCACTCCAATCGGAGCACATTCAATCGTTGCAGCCTCTACTAGTGCTTGAGATAAGCAGCCCAAGCTCATTATACTCAAGCCGACCTCCCACGCAAAAGGGGTAACTCGTCAGAGTGCATGATTGCCCCCGTCAAATCTCGAAAAACAAGCCCAACTCCCGCCTATCTATCCTGCCGTACAATTGCATCCATTACACTTCACTACCCGCGGTGGCCGAGCCCACGAATCCGTCAAAGTGTGCGGCGCCCACACGCACCGGAAGGCCGCCAATGCCTCCATAAATTCATGATTCTTTGCCAAAGAACGCGTACACACAACCAAACATTTACCGAGTGACCCACAACAAGCGCTTCCATATCCCCACACGAGCCCAACAACTCTCACTCGTATCTGCCGCACTCGCCGCTCGTCAAAAAGGCGGCGTGAAGAAATCCACAAGCGAGGACGAAAGCGAAGATGCTCCAATAACCTATAGTGCGAGAGGCCCTCCGGATTCATCTCGCCATTTCACACTCATACAAGACATGCCGCTGCGTCTCAGCGCCTCCCCACGTGCCAAGTATATGCATGTCCTCCGTATTACGTCGCGTGAGGGCCTCGCCAATGGCCGAGACAATCATGAAGGCACCCCGCCACAGAAAATCTTGAATCACGAGGTATCGCACTGAGGCGCCAACATCGCCGCTGCAGACCGAGTAACCCGGTGAAGTCGTTGGCCCTGCTTAGAGATGGCGATAAAGGAAATGACTAAATAAGACCCGACTTAACCGTGAGCAAGTGCCCGCGGCGGTCATAGCCCCAACCGTCGATCCGGATGATTCTCGAGGCTATGAGACGTGACAAAATGATGTCGATTCCCATGGTTGAAATAAGCC